>CM031243.1:503308285-503908285 GCA_018340775.1 Taxus wallichiana var. yunnanensis | reverse complement strand
GGTAGAGGGTGAGGTCCCAAGATGGATGGTAGGGGTGAAGGTGATAAAGGTGTAGTTGGTGAGGTCGGTGTGTGGATTAGAAGGTTGGGTTTTTGTTTAGGTTGAGGGATTGGTTCAATAGGTATATGGGAAGATGTGGTCAAGTGTATCCTGATAGGAGGATGTGCAAGGTTTGATGTGGGTGTGACCCCTAGAACACTAGTGGGTTTAGATACAAGAGATGGTGTTGGAATACGTCGGCTAGTAGGTAGAGAGGTGGGTATAGATGAGGATGATGCAATAGAAGATGTATCGAGAGTTATGTTCATGTGTGGTTTGGGTTGTTGAAACTTCTTCTTGGATAAATGGTAGAAGTGTCAGTGGAAGATGATTGCATTTGGGTTGAGACCGGGAGTAAGAGACACCCCAAAGTGAAGACCTATCAACATAATCTAGGTGGTCGGCCAAATGAGAACGACACTGTGGTAGATGAGGTAGATGTGGAGTGAGTGGGGATTCCCATAAAATGTGTCTGAGAAATAGGGAATTCATTGGCTTGGCCTTAGTAGGTAAGAGAGCAAAAGTAGGTCGTAGGATCTTGGGTAGCTGATGGAGAATGGTCACCGAGTGGTAACGACAAATCTATTGGATCTGAATAGGTGGAGAAGATGATGGGTACTCCTCTATGGGTGGAGGAGGTATAATTGGTAGTGGTTCACTGGGTAGGGAAGTTGAAGGGGAAATGATATCGGTGCTAATGAGAGACTCCTCCGCAAGTGTATGGGGAGGTGAAGGGCTTTCCTCTATGGGTAGAGGAACGGATAAAGTAGGTTCTGTGTGGGTAGAGGATTTCGGGCTAGGATTTCCTCGATGGAGGGATAGGAGATATTTGGGAATCAGTGGTAAGTCGGTAAAGATAACATGTACCTCACGTGTATTACTTTCGTTGTGTGAGGCATTACCAGTTTGATCATTAGATGGGGAATGGTTAGGGAATGGTTTCTTGAAAATATGAAGGTCTTGATTGGCAGGTGCATTAGGGTTATCAGGACTAACTCACCACTCTCGAGCATTCCCTGAACAATGTTTTTAAAGGTGATACAATTGTTATCATTGTGACCATTTACATGGTGATAGTTATAGTAGTCATTTTCCTTATACCAACTTGGTATGGGGTGAGAGGGGTCAAAACCAGTATGTGGTTTGATAGGAGGAAGGGTGATGGCATTAGCTTTAATAAGCTTTTCTAAAATAGATGAATATGGTTCCCCAATTGAGGTGTATTTCTTTTGTTCTCGTTTGAATTGGAAGGCTTGGACTGGTGACAGATTGGATGAAGGTTTAGCATGATTGGATGGATGGGTAGGGCCAGCCTTAAGTACCACTATGTTGGTAGTTCCCTTGGCTTTGGAATAACTCATCTGAGGTTTCGAGGAAGAGGAAGTATCGTGTGATTTAAATGAGGAGTTCTTGTTTCGTAATTGTATCTTCTTCTCTTGATGGCATGAATTTCGAGCTTACGTGCCATGGTGAAAGCCTCATCGAATGTTCGAAGGTTGCACTTGTAAGGTAGGTGAGATATGTCTAGCACAAGCTCGTGTGAAGAGCTCTATGAGTTCAGTTTGCGGTAATTGGAAAGTGAGTTGGTTGATTAGGCTACTATGATGAGTGACAAAAATCTGTGATAGATTCATCATCATATTGACGCGTAGAATAAAGATCGGTCATGGTAACCTTCTTGATGATGTTAATCGAAAAATGATCCAAGAAGGCTTGGGCTATTTGGTTGAATGAGAAGATGGAATGTCTAGGTAATCCACTATACCAGTCTAATGTTGGACCAGTTAGGGACATGGGAAAGGTTGCAAAAGCAGAGCATCATCATGGGCAATTAAGTAACACCCATGTTTGAAAGATCACAAATGTTGTTGCGGGTCTTCTTACTTGTTAAAGTGGTTAAACTTAGGCATCTCCCAATGTATACGGGATATGGGTGAATGGGAATGGATGGGTGAATAGGCTCATTACAAATCTCGTCATAGGTGAGAGAATTATGGGAGATCGGAAATAGATGCTTCTAATGTCTGCATCTTATCCATCATTAACTTGATAAAGTCATTGTTAGGTTGTGAAGATTGGGTACCCCCAGAATGAAAGGAGGTTGTTGTGGGACATATGAAGAATAGGACATTCCAGAATATGGTGGTGTCGAATAAGGAGGTGGGAATTGAGACAGACATAGAGGGTATATATCCAGATTGAATGACATGATGAAATAGGAGGTGGTTGGTAGTAGGTATGTGAGGGTGGGACACTCGTAGTGACCCTAGTAGAGATGGGAGGTAGAGATTGGGGAATAGAAAGGAAAATGTTTTGAAATGGGGTAGAGGTTACCGACACCAAGGGTGGTAGCATTGCGACTGGTATATATGAGACAATAGGTGCGGATGATGTTATGTTTTGGGTGGTGGATGAAGGTATGGTGGAGACTGCGGGTGTAATAGATGGAGGTGGTGAGATGTGGTGGTCAAAGCTGGCGTGGGACCTAGTTATGACACAACTGGGGATAAAATGGGTGAGGTCACCATGGTAGGAGGTGGAGCCGAGGTGGAAGTGATCATTAGGGATGGAGATAAGGATACGGGCATGCCATAGATCAATTGACCCGAGGCATCTCGAGTGGAGGCATGGGTGAGGTAGTGGCTCAAAGCAAGTGGGATTCTGATCCAGGAGTCGTGTAAACTCCGTGTCACCTGTAGGAATGGTGATAGGTTGATTGGGATCCATGGATGATGAGATGGAAGGTGGTGAAGGACTAGGTGATGAAGGGCTAGGTGGTGAGGGTAGTAGGTGAGCGGTAGCTAGTGTGAAATATGAGGGCACTTTCCTGACTACGGGTCAACACCATGTGGTAGGAACTGATTTGGTGAGACTGTATTATGTCTGAATGGCACAGAACACAATAGAACTAGGAAAATAGTCAACGGTGAGTGAATTAGGTCAGGGTTGGTGAGCTGTAAAATAGCATAGGGTGGTGACGCCAATTTTGGGTAAACCGATGCGGTTATAGGCTTAACCAGTGCCAGTTATTGTGAAAAACCAATAGTTTGTTAAATGATGGTCCCAGAATGACAATTTTCACACAGGATGAGACGTAAGGTGATTGTGATTGAAGTAACGACAATATGAAAGGTGATAGGAGCCTTTTACAGACTCAGAAAGTGAAATAGGTGTCTTTTGGATAGGTATCAAGAAGACTTGAGCACGCGTCGGTTAGGTTAAAGCCGATCTTTGGTTAAAGATAACCATAGCGGTTACTGTGAAATTGAAACAGAGAATAAGAAAATGGTTGTAATTTAAAAATTTGGTGTTGAATCAAACCCAGAAGTCTGAGAATGATGTAGATGTGGTCCAGGCACACTCAGATGAAGTCAGAATACACCGACTATGATTGGGAGTGTGCGAGAAAAAAAAATGATGATCGAAAGCTCTCACCTCAAAATGCAAATCAAGCAGAACACTAAGAAAGAACGTTCCTAGAGTGCCTATTCTATTACGTTTGTTCAACTTATGCTATTTGTATGGACTGACTGTTATGAACAGAACAATAGAATTTCTTGGTGAGGAAGGCTTCCTACGAAGAAAGAATTCTAAAGGGTGAGGTTTCAGGAATGTTATGGTCGGGGGCGGGCTTCGCTCTGAAGTATGACTCGACAGAGCAGCAAGTTAGGTGCCCACTATACCGTGATCGTGTGATCACCTACAACTTCTTCCAGGTAGGATGTTGTTTAAGAATGTATGTATTTTGAATTTTTGTGTGGTTTGGTAAGACTCAGAGAAAGAGAAAAGGATAGAAGTGCTTTTCTATGATTCATTTTGTCAACCATCAGCTGGTCATGACTTCCAGCGTATAGGTTGCCCTCAATTAATGTGAGCTAATGAGTTAAATCAGAATGCAGTGCACTTGTTTTAAACCCAAATCAAAAGTATGATATTCGATGACAACAATAGATGAATAGGAAGAGGGATGCTCTTTCACTAAAATGCAGAAAACAAGAATAAGAAGGTTCTTTTTAAATACACCAAAAGAAATGTGTCTTTTGGAGCAAGTAGAAAGAAGAGAATGTTACCAAGGAGAAAGTCTTAATGTGAATGCTATTAGAAGGGAAACAAACACACACAAATTTTCACCTAGGAATGAAGAAAGATGCAAGGAACCCGAATGGGTCCCACCGGGCATGCCAAAATGTTTCACCTGATTTCTTAGTTTTCTGAGAAGTACTTGATGAAACAGATAAGGTAAAGGTGGTAAGAGGAATACCTATTTTGGGATGGTTGAAGGTTGTATGTGCGCGTATCTGAATCCTAAATCAAAGTGATTGTGAGACCTTCCTTTTGGCTAGGAGGAACTACCTGTATAAGAACCAAAACAAGACCACCAAAGAGAGTTAAACAATATATGCAGTGGACTGCCTAAGCATGTGCTAGATCTGGAAGTATGATACTTCCTAGATGGTTGTCAATCCACTGTTTAAAACAATTCAATGCTGAAATAAAGTAAATATTGTCCTATTGTAGTTTAATATGATTTAGGCATCTCATAAAAACACAATAGGCTAGATCTAATCTAACAGGCTAGGCTAGAAGGAGATCCAGAGGTCAAATAGGTTGGTTATAGGTGAATCTGAGCTAACAGGCTAGGTTAGATACAGATCTGAAGGTCAAATAGGTGTTCAGGTAGGTATATGTCAGGAATAGGTTGTAATTCTAGTAGAGATCAGGTGACACAGAGACCGACCACGGTTTTATAAAACCGATGATGGTTGGAATGTAACCGGTGATGGTTAGGGAGAACCGATGGCGGTTAGGTCGGGGCTGGTGGACTCACACAGTCTGGGTTTTAAAGGTTTTTAGGAAAGAATGGAGTTAGTAGAAGGTGTTGGGTGATCACAGAGGAGGTATAGGTATGTTGTGAAGGTCTGGGGTTGGTGAGGCAGTCAAGTAGGTGGTTGGGCAAGGTATTACAATGGTTGGGTAAGGAGGGTGGCTGAAACTGGATAGGAGGAATGAAGAAATGGTAAAAGGGATAAGATCCTTTGTCAGGAGTAACACCGATGTTAATAAAAAAATGAAATAGATGAGAGGGAAACACTTACTTTCTAGTGAGCTATTGATCGAAGAATAATGAAGAATAAGAATGGTGTTGGAAGGTGTTGGGAAGAGGCTTCATTGTTGTCCCAGTGAAGTGTATTTGGTTGCCTCTTGGATGATCAAAAATTAATCCTTTCTTTGTTGTTGCATCTGAAAAGATCGAATTCACGATAAGGAAATCCAATGCCCAAGGTTCAACCCCGTATTACAAAGGTTTAGATGGGTCTATATAGGCCATTTGGTCCATTCGGTATAACCGGTGTCGGTTTAGGGTTAACCGGTGTCGGTTTAAGGTGAACCGACATCGGTTTGGGTGAGATATCTCGGGTTGTTCAAAAGTTGCCTAGGAAGTTGTTCCGCCATTTGATAAGGGTCTCTTCTTTTCTCGGGGTGAAAACCGACCTTAGGAGGCTTTTAATGTGAGGTGAGGGATGGGTCTAATGTTAGGTTTTATTTAGGACATTGGTTTAGGGTTTAGGTTAATGGGTCAAATGATGGGGGTGGTTAGGTGAGGTGTATTTAATAAAGGCAATTTATTAAATAGGTGTGTGAGGGTGGTGAATTAATTTAATGTAAATAATTAAATTAATATGTGTGTGGGAAAAAAGGCTATTAACTTAATTAAAATAATTAAATTAATGTGTATGGAGGTAAATGGTATTAATTTAATTAAAGTAATTAAATTAAAATGTGTAAAGTGCAGGAGGTAGGTGCTTAAGGTGTTGAGGATGAAGAAGTGATTATAGGGTGTGGTAGGGGACCAAGGTGATTACTAAAAGATAATAATAAATTTGGTTATATGAGAGTATGTAGAAGTAGCCAATGAACTCGTAGAAGATGTGTAATGGAACTAAAAACATCCTCTTCCACATTGTAAACATGTCCTTGAATGTCATTTCTCATATAGATCATAGTGTTCTTGATATCTACAAATATCTTTGACATTTTTGGCGCATCTAATTACACATTGCTATCATAGTCTCATCTACCCTCACACATATTAAGGAGAACCTCCTCATGCATGTCATTGATGGAGGGGGCATAACAGTGATGATAAAGGGGGTTGTCCCTCCAACTTAAAATGATAGATGTGAGGAGGTTGTTCCTTGTCTTGCCTAAAATTTTTGTATAAAGGTGTGAGTCCATGTGATAGTAACTAGGATAAAAGCTAAAGGGAAAATCAAATCCATAAGAAGAGGTGGAGGATAAAGTAGGTGTAACTCGATGATGTTTTTGGAGTACTTGGCATGTAACATTAGAATAGGAGAAAATACTATGAAGTGAACAATATTGTTGTGAAGAATACATGGGGAGTGCTTCTCGTTATACTTCTTATTCATACAATTTTTCTTCAAAGCACTTCATGTGTTCTCGATATGCAAAATAGTCTTCAAAATTATGAACCCCTACATCTTGCCATGTGAAAAATAGTCTAAGCACTTTAGGAGAGGCTATAGTACATGTGAAAACAAACGAGGGTGAAGATATCATGGTGGGAGAAGGCATTGTTTATTTGATGGGAGACCTAAACTAAGGAAGCAAAGTAGTGTCGGTTCATGATTTGGTTGATGAAGAGAGGCAACATTATCATAATCATCAATCAATGTGTCATATTTGGGATTAAATTTAGATTCCTCAAATTCGGAGTAAGATGTGATATTTATAGTACTAATACTATAGTTAAATTTGGTCTATAGGGATTTTGAAGGTGGTGCACTAATGAAGGCCTCTCGCTTATCCAGTCACTAGCGTCAAAGGTAGATGTAACGATTGTTACTATCGTAAATTTTCTCGTGATCTTGGCTTTGGCCAATGTAAACAAGAAGTGATCATCTAATGAATATCTGTCATCATAATCAAGGATATTAAGATTGATGTTAAGGGAATATATGAAGATTTCATTATGAGTCAAAGAAGTAACCTTTTAAGAGAAGGTTGAGTTGTAGAGATGGTGATAGTAATTGTGATGCTCTCGTTAGGATTCGAAGAAGTAACCCCTTTAAGTCAATAACTACAAATTAATAACATTAAAAATAATACTATAATGCCTTTATTTTACCCATAAGAATTCAATGTGTCATGCACTTACTTAAAATAGTGTTAAGAGTTATCTTAGCTAGCTATGCCAATAGGTGTAACCTCAATGATAACTAAGGGGGTGGGAGAAATGAGTGTAATAGTGGGAATTGTCAATAAAATTAGCGGACCTTGAATTTTACTTCCATTTGGCTATTATTGAACAAGTTTTCTTCATTTTTAGAGATGTAATTAGAAAATTAAAATTTATTGTGCATACGGTAGATTTTGGAGCTCTTTTTGTACCTATAAAGAGTTTTTGAACCTCTTTGTAGTGGTGTGGTTAGATGGAAACAATTCATCACCTATCAACCAAAAAAATTGATTTAAATGAGGGAGTTATTAACCAATGTAGGTTGATCGGTGGCGCTCACCTTATGTTAAGAGCGGAACTCATTTGATATTCATTGATCCCTTCGTATTACGCAAAAAAAAAAAAAAAAAAACACTTTAATACATAAAATCATAGAACACATCTAAAATAAACACCTCACCATTAATACATATCAACATTTTTCTCTCAAAGAGATATTTGTATTCAAAATAATTTACAACTTAAAAAGAAGGAAAGAAGAGAGTGATCATAAAATAAAAAAGGCATGTCTTGGAGTGGAAAAGGAAATGTACAGCCTAATACACGTTGTATCCCGACATGGAGAAAGAAAGTCATGAACTAAACCACTTGCAACAATCATAAAAATGGTACATAATTAAGTGATATTACATAAATGATCATATCACATAAATGATCATATCAATAACTTTATTCATAAAACATTATAGGTTTTTTGAATTTTTAATTAACCCCTCTTTAGATAAAGAGAAATAAAGGGAGACATCTTAGGAATATTAAACATGTCAAAGACCCGCTGTTTTCAAATACCCAAGATCTCACATGAATTTTTACCCCACACTTTGTTGTCTTGTGGACCCTAGTTGGAAAGAAAATGAAAAGATTCCTCAAACTTTGACCCCACAAACAACTAATCATCCTTGGTGTAAAGAATCATGAGAGACCGTTCTTCCCATCACATGAAAAGGGAAAATGAATTAAGAATAATTTGAAATAGGAATTTATTGTGCAAATAGTGCATATAGTTTAATATCATAGTAATTATACAATTTTAAGTAATTAATGGTATGAGTTTATCTATATAGATTTTTGTTTCATGAGATCATGTTGATTTTTTAAAGAGATGGAAATGAAGTTATTAGATGCGGTATATTTAATTTAAAATAGTAATATATATTTATAAATTATGAAAATATAAAATAAGAGGAAAGAATAAAACAAAAAACTTACTAATTCCCACAATAAATCAACTATTATGGTATTAATAATAATTAAATCTTAATACTATATCTTTAAATTAGAGAGATCAAATCACTTAATTATAACTAATAATACATGTTTATAGATCACTTATTTTCTATGGTGCTAGTGTATTTATGTGTTTATGGGTTATTGTAGTTCAAATTAGGTTCTTATTAAATGTTCCTATATTTTTTCCTCTTATTTTATCTCTCATGAATGTTTTCTCTCTACGCTAGTTTTCTTCTCTTCTCCCAATTTATCGGTTTTACAAGAATTATATCGATGTAATTGTGATATGATTTTTTTCTAGGCCCTTTTAACCCTTGTTTTGGGTCTTTCAAAGATTTTTTGCTCTTTGTTCTTGAATTTTTCCACTCATTGTGTGTTAGCATGCGTACCAATATAATCTTAATTTGAATTATATATATATAATGCATTTAGGATGCAACCGTATACATACACAACGTAAAAAAAAGTATTGAAATTTTAAAAGTATGGAATTCATTTATTTCAAGAGCATCTCCATGTGAAAAGTAGAATTCAAGCATTTAGAGATGAATATCTAACATTCACTTCATTTGCATTCATAATGTCAAATTCAAAGCAATAAGGGTTGGAACACTTGCATTAGATTGGATTGCATGTTTAATTACATTAAAAATCGTAGGATCTTGATCATAATGAAAAGACAACACGTACCTCCATCAACTCGCTTAATTTTTTTTTTTTATCGATTTTTAAGATATGATCACATTAAGGTTTCAAGGAAGAGAGTTGTTTAGCAAGAACCTATAGTGAATTCTAGAAAATGAGTGACATTTTTGGAGCCCCGAAGCATAGGAACATGGCTATGTAATTAAAGACGCCACATTGGACATGGTGATTAGAACCATGTTGCTATGATTGGTTTTGCCAATGAAATTTTTTATTTTGAGCATGTGATGCTCGGGGACAATGCATGCACCGGCTTATATCCACCTCCAAGTTTGAGACCCGATTGTTCAAGAGTTATCCCAAATGTATGCCGCCGCGGTGGAGTCGCTTACTGCGATCCCACTTTTCGGGGAATGCTCTAATTATGGGCCGATGTGGGAGGCATCCACCCCAATGCACCTGGCACATACGCCCAATAACACTCATAACTTCCATCACATCTACGTACTCCGAAAAAGGGTTTTCCTTATTTAATTAAGCATTATCTAAACATGTACCAAATTATATATGTTTGATGATTGTATTTGTAAAATTGTGACAAAACACATATCACTCTAAAACTCCTTTTATTAATATTTTACATTCTAAAAATAATCCTATATACTAATAAAATCTCCTTTACAATAAATTATTTATATTTTAAGAATATTCCTTTATATAATTAAATCTAATTTATTGAATTATACTCATTGAACTAAGTTGCAATGTGATCTAGTTAGTTGTATTGTACTGTTACTGAAAAACCACTTTCCACATCTACAATAGTTAACTAAAACAGTTTGCTGCACAATTAATGTCACAGGTAGCTAATGTTTATGCAATTGTTAAAATGATTAACACATAATATAACGAGTAATATCAGTCGGTTAACATCAGTTGTCACATAGTTATTGCTTTGCTCACAATATTTTTCCTTATCAGGTTGTTAATAGTCATTTTCCCAATCAAAATTCTTTTTGGCTTCATCATTTGTTAATGGTCATTTTCCGTTAATCCGATCAAAGTTTGGTATCATTTTAATGGTCTATTTCTATTAATCTCAAAAGTTCATTTTCCCTTGTTAATAGTCGTTTTCCATCAACCCAAATCAAAGTTCAGTATTATCTTGATTAAAATCTTTTAGTTGCCGGCATTAATCAATTTTCCTTAAATAAGTTTAGTCACTTGAATTCTAGAAAATCAAGTAAAATGACAAAATTCTTCAGTTAGCCTCGACAGTTTAGCTTGTTTTCAACTTTTTCTGCTTGAGTGCCCCTAAGTATTGTAAATTTATATTTTGATATATAAGATGACAAATTATTATCATTACTAATTAGACTATAACATTTTTTATTTAGTTGACAATTATTTATGTGGGTAAATTTACTTGTCTATGTAAAGGTGATGGATTTGAGATTTTATTAGACACACATTAAGTATGATTGTAACAGAATATTTGATTTCTATCCTTGTATTAATGTAATCCAGGCGAAATATCATATACAATAAATACGTTAAAAGATTGATGTACACGTAACTATAAAGAGATTTCCCTAATAATCAAAGATTTAAACTTGAAAAATGTAATTAACCAAAACAAACCTTATTCCTAAACCTAGCCTGCTCAAGATCAATCTTAGGTAAGTTTTACTGTGACATTGGCCGTTTATGGTTGGTCCTGAATATCAACATACAAAAGTAAAGCTAGATGGGGCCCCAGAAACTAAATCAAATTCTTGACAAAATGGAAGAAGCCAAAGTTTAATGCGCAATGCTTTCACAAACCCTACCTTGAAGTAAAGGTGTCTCTCATTTTTCTATATCATATCTCTATTTAAGAAGAAGTATTGTTGCTCCAAATCATTCTTTGCAAGCTTTTGTGTGTAAGCAACCCATTTGGAGTTCTCTCTAAATTAACAGTCAGCTGTTACTCTGGGTTTGTGCCAAAGATGGCCTTCTCAGTGGTGAAATCTTTGACTGGATTTCTGTTGCTGCTAAATTTTAGCATGTATGTCATAGTGGCTGCCATTGCTGGTTGGGCACTCAATAAGGCCATCGACCACAGTTATGTTATTGGTTAGTTTTCTTGAGTTCTGAGGTTTGCTTCTGCAGTAAGTCACATTTGTGAAAGTTTCTGTATTCAATTGGGTATAGGTTTTTCTTTCCTATGTTTATAGTCTCATATAGACTTGTCATAGGGGAGAAATTTTTTAGAGTCTAGACTCTCAATCATCATCAGAGAGGAATTCCTTCTGATGACACTCATGTCATCATCGGGAAGGAATTTCTTTTGATGACAGTCATGTCATCATCAGGGAGGAATTTTTTATGGTAATAAGTCTTGTTTGTCTTGACTTATGTCAAGAAGTAAATTTTCTGATGATGAATCTAGTATGAAACTTAAAAATAGGAAAGAAAAACTCGCACGCAGTTAGATCCACAAGTTTTTGCAAATTTTCTTTGCGCCCAAAAATTATATTTTGACTTTTTTAATAAAAACCTATGTGATATTTTTGTGGCAGGATCAAATGGGACTGTACCAACAGGGTTCTCTTTTTCTCCAATGTTTTTTCCAATAGGAAATGAAGCAACTGGTTTTCTGGTCATATTTTCTCTGATAGCGGCTGTTGTGGGGGCAGGATCCTCTGTCTCAGGAATCCATCATCTTCGGGTGTGGACCACCGAGAGCTTGGCTTCCAGTGCTTCGTCTGCCATGACAGCTTGGGGTCTTACTCTTCTGGCCATGGGGTATGACTGAAAGTAATCTAATTTTAATACAGCTTCGTAGTTGCATTTGATCTAGTATCATAAACATGGCAATGGGAAGATAGCAATGTAAATGGGTAAGAGAGAACTTTTTAAACAAGTGAGTGCCTTATAGTTATGAACCCAATTTCTTTTTTAAATTAATAATTCTCTTACAAAACCTGCAGGTTGGCATGCAAAGAGATCCATATACATGGCAGAAGCCCTAAATTGGTATGTGATTTTACTATATTTTGTGATACAGTCCACAAAAATGACTGT
Source organism: Taxus wallichiana var. yunnanensis (assembly GCA_018340775.1). Lineage (NCBI taxonomy): Eukaryota > Viridiplantae > Streptophyta > Pinopsida > Cupressales > Taxaceae > Taxus > Taxus wallichiana. The sequence goes on along the minus strand of CM031243.1, from coordinate 503,896,044 downwards.
ATAATGAATCACTCAGTTTTTTTATGCATTTGGTATTTATCCAGTGTGTCATTATGTAATATTAGTTGACTCCTAGAAATGGGGACTTCCCTGGAGGTCAGTCATTACTCAGCTACTGTGCTTTAAGAAGGCTTAATCATAAAGTTTCCCATGCTATTGTTTCTTAAGCAGGCTCAATCATAAAGTTTCCCGCGCTATTTTTTCTTAAGCAGAGTTAAGCATAGTCAACCCTGTTTAGCTTGTTATGGGGTTTGTAAATCTTCAGCAAGTACTCGTCTTGTAGGCTATTTATTCTGGAGCTCCTAGATTTTTCATTTCTATATATTTAGGTGTTACTGCAGTACTACATTATTGTGTACTATCATTTTCTGGTAATCAGTTTCATGTCAATATTGAGTCGATCTTCCTTACCCATCTTTCACTGGTAGTGTTTCACAAGAATCCATCTACGATGAGCTTGAATGGTCTACTTAATACAAGATTACATTTAAATAATCTTGTGAAGTATCACAGTGAGATTAAATCTAATGAAATTGTGTAACATCAGTAATTGGAAGCTTGCATGCTGTGGAGTTTCCTTAGAGATTGCCTCTTCCCTTTATATTGAAAGTAGTAACCATCATGTTCAAGAATATTCCTATTGACTGACCTGGGTTTAACACTCTATCATGAGTTTTCCCTTCAATGAAGCCTTCTGTGGACTTTCCTTAGAGATTTGCCCTTCCCTTTTATGTTGAAAGTAAATAACTGGCACCTTCAAGAATAGTCCCATTGACTGACCTCGATTTAACACTGTATCATTTACTTTTCCTTCAATCAAGCCTAATTACCTTGTTAATTTATTTACAAAACCCTCAACAAATATTGTGCTATATTTATGTAGGAAAGAGAGTTGTTAACTGTGAGATTTTTAATGTGTTTTTTTATGTTTTGGTTGTGCAGATAGCATTGGAGTCTTTCTTAATCATTCTGTCTGGAACGAAATTGTTTTACCTGATGCTCATTCATGCTGGATTCTTCGGTGGAAGATTTTTGCTCATGAAGACACACTTGTTGTCACAGCTACTCCTGACCCTCCTAAAGGGAGCACAGCCACAGCTTAAATCATTCTCAAACCCCTGAAAAGTACCATGTGACCATCCCTTCATCTGTAAAATGCCATCTCTTATGTAAAATGTTTGTAATGTTTGTAAGGTCTTAATGCTTCTATCTGTGAGGAATGATATCTGTAAGGAAGAGTTTGTATACCTGTGAGCAGTGGGTAAAATTGTGTTGTATGGGAAATATTTATTTGTATGTTAGGGTAGAAAGCTTTGTAACTTTTGATTGAGTCTGTTTAGTAGAGATGGTCAAGCTATTCTAAACAGTGGTTTGGCTCTGCCATGTGAAAGAAATCATCTTATTATTTGATCTCACTCTTAAGGATGAGGCCATTCGCTTGATTGAGCATTCTTCAGATTTGAATTTTAATGCTTTTTTAATCATTTGAGTCTTAAATGTATTCTCCCAAATTGACAGTTGTTGAGTTCCCGGTCATACAACTTAACATTATATGGAATTATTTTACAAGTATTATGTAACGCCCGCAAAAATTCGCACGAAACCCAACAGCAACATAGGTTATACTAGCAATCGCATGTGTACAATGCAATGTGAATACCGAACGGTATATGTTATTTGATTTATAGGGATAGTTATTACTTTTTTAGTTGAAGTTGATAAGGGGAATTCCTTTAGTATTTCAGAGTTACATATCCCCTATATAATATAGCCACTAAATTCAACAAAACATTGAACATAGTTGATGTACTTCCATGAAGAAAAAGCCACAACTACTAAAAGATTGCTTCCTTCTCTATAAGTACCAAACCCATTTCATTAATCATCACACATGAGTTGGTACAACTAAATACATGCATTGGAGGAGTAGAACCTATATCATCAATATTCAAGAAAATAACCAATGTAGCTAACTAAATGTATGTATACGAAACCCATTTCATCAGCCAAGATAACATCTCACATTGGGAAAAGCATTTCATCAATCAAAGATAACTACTTGTTTTGGGAAATATATTCAATCAGTCCTCAAGTGAATGGAAAAGGAAGCTACATTATAACACAAACTTCAATACTTAGGTAAATGACCAAAAAAGATAACAAGTTACATTACCAAATACTATTAAGCACACCCCATCACGTGCTAAACAAACTGAAAAAGGAGTTCCAGGTCATGACAAACCACAAGGCACCACAATAAGATGAAACCCAATAGAAGTGTCAAATTTTGTTATCATTTTTGTACTGAGTGACATCATAAGCACATACCATGTTCATCATAAGCACATACTATGTTCTATAAATCCTTCATGTTAGTAGCTTCTGGTAAGGTATTTCTCTACATAATGGTGCGGGATTAATTCTACATTTTAAGCGAGGTAGATCACTTTCCCTTGTTGTAGTATACAAATACACATGTTTCTCTCTATAATATAATCAACTTTGAGGATAACGAACTTTTAACATCCTAGACATAGTTGTATAAGTTCTAGTGGATGTGAAAATTTGTCCTAAAAATGTGACAGGAATAAGTCCATGTTTAGGCTTCACTACCCACAAAAGCAGATTAAGAGCCCCTGTTTGTGCGTGTTGGTTACGGTCATATTTTGTTTTCTTCTTTGTGTGGAGGAGGGGAGGATCAGATACACAGAAGTCGGCAGTGCAGGCGACACCTCTAGTGAAGGAGGAAGACAAGGAGGACAAAAACGAAAATCTAAGTGGTTTGCATGCAACAGAGACAATGTGAGACCGTAAGTAATATAAAATTTTGTTATATGTTTGATGAATTAGCTACTGCGGTCATATCTTATGTAAATTTATCCAAATTTGTCTACGAAGAACTTCCTAGCATCACCGCCTTGTCTCGTAGCTTCATTAAGCTTCAACACATTCTTTGTCAGTTCACTCCCTTGATGGTATGTCATCAGCGAGCACGACTTTCTCCACCTCCTCTCTTTTCACCATCATGTTGTTGTCTTCTAGTCGGGATTCGATATCCATCACTATGTTCCATATCTCTTTCGCAAATATGGTTGCTCGCTCGCCTCAAGCCCAAGAGCCAATTCTTCCTGCTGCAATATAGAGATCACTGCGATGCTTCCAAAAGACACATACGGTACTAGAGACGGCGCTTGTGTGTCAAGCCATTAGAGGCAGTCCAGATCATCCTCCCAAAGGTTGGTAGCAATATTTTCAGAAGTGTCAAGGCCTTCCAGAAAGTCTTGGAGGAAAACGGGGTCGATGGTCAGAACATGACACCCTGTGACCTTCCAGCTCTTCAAACCCATTGAGAAGCATATAATCGGCTTTCTTCTTCATATCAGATTCATACAACAAAATCCGGAACATAGAATCATATAATCTGTCTCATTGCATTTATATATTATAAAACATGAGGAAGTTACATACATTTACCAGAATACTCGGGATAACTTGCTGAATAAGTTACATAATGTGCGTTATTCAAAGTAAAACCCTGCACTTTGTGACTGAAATTCGCGTAAGCTCTCAACAATTTCAAACAAATCTTGGTCTGCACAATTGTGTGCACCATTACCGCTTCAATCTCCTGGGTGCCGAATTTTAAGAAAACCCTGCGCGATCATGCTGCGGACTAGATAATTCGGGTTCAGGATCAGATTCGACAGCACCTGTTGCGTCTTTGGACACGTTCTGTGGTCTGCGTCGAACCAGGCTTGGATAAATGGCCGATCGTATGTCTGTCAAAACACAAAACACAATCTTGAATTTAGAATCCATAGACACAATTCAGAAACATAATCCAATCCATAATAATTGATGAGAAATACTGGAAAGAATTGAAATTACCTAGCCGGTGGCAAGCATGACGGGATCCTTCATGATCTCGGAAGAAATTGGGCAGAGAAAATGTTCAAGCGCGAGAGCCACGGAATCCAGAGCGACAGGTGCCTCCTCCACCCCGCCAAAACTCGACCCCTTCACCTGCCCAAATTTGAAGTCTCTGAGATCGCTCAGGACATGGGCTATCTTATCAAAAATGTCAACAGGGTAAGAGCACTCATTGTTGCCCTCCTCAGTCACCAAACCCACCAATCTCCGCAATTCCCTCTTCAGCTGCGAACCGCCATGTCTCTTTTCCATAAGACTGACCGTTCTCCTTCCTCTTTGCCTTTCCCTTCCTTTTCTGTGAAAATATTTCGCTATCAGTACCTTGTGAGAGGACTACGCAGGACCTGAGCGAGGAAAACAAGTTAAGATGCGAAAACAACGCAATCGATACAGCTAATGTTTGCCTGTCAAGATGTTCTTTTAGCATGCAACTGCAAAACACTTAAAAACACAAAAACGTCTGGACGCCCGTCTAAACCGTCAAAACGGGCATCAAGTTTAATTGTCTTGAAAAAAACGTCAAAATAGACGTCAAATTTAACATTGTCGCGGAAACGTCCTTAGGTCCTTTACCATAGGGGGAACGCCTTCGGCGTAACTAGAAACTTTATGGAATATTTTTTCTTTGTTAAAGGACGAATACAACGACAAGCTAATCCCTAGGTTAATAAACGATCCTCCCAAATTTATTAAACTAGCAATCGCATGTGTTTCATGAGATGTGAACGCCGAACGGTATATGTTATTTGATTTAGAGGTACAGTTATTATTGATCCACTTAATCTGAAGGTTGTTTCTACATTTCAAACTTGTTATAAATTCGTACATGATTACTTGTGATATCGTTTTCGATAGTTAATCAATTTTATAGTTGATGTTGTTAGTTGTGCATTGGTTGTTCAGTTGGTGTTTTGTTGGAGAAACATTTATTATACAATTGATAATGTGTGTGATTGATAGTTGTAGTGTAGGACTTTAGTTGAAACATTACATTGTAATGTTGTATGTGTACATTTAATTATGTTACAGGTTTGTACTTTTAAAGTTGCATACCATATTTCCAAACATAAAATAAATGTAGGTATACGTACACGTAATGAGACATGTATACGTTTGCAGTATTTATATCATGAGTGGTAGCCTTTAGTGGGCAATTTTAGTTTCAATAAACTTGATTACATTTGATATCCCTTGAACGACCTTGCCGCTTTCGATAGAAGAAATGTTGAGTATAGTAGTATTTGAGGTGCTATGAAAGCAGAAGCTAGTATTTACGATGGGTTGAGTGATAGTAGTCTTGCTTCCTCCTTTCTTCTTGCTTCGAGTGCTGGTACGTGCGCCATATTTGAGTATCTCTCGAATGAAAAAGCGGGTGAAATGCGCAGATTTGCAAGCGAGGGTACTCTGGAGAAAGCTGTGAATGTCAGACCCTGCCTTTCAGTGGTTCCAATGTCGACGGTTGCTCTGTGCAAAGTAAGTCCCTGCGACTTGTGGATAGTTAATCCCCAGGCCATTTTAATCGGCAACTGTCTTCGATTCCCTCTGGAAATAGGGGGTATGGGAATATGTAAGGGGTTGGAGGGATCCCAACATGGGCCGTTGTATCTATCAAATTTTACAACAACAAATAAAGGTAATGCTGGTGGTTGCATTGATGCGTCGTAGACAATGTCTGTGATTGTTCCTGTGGCACCATTCACGAGGCCTGCATCAACCCATAGATTTGCAATAAGCATGATTTTTTGTTGTTTGCATAATAGAACGTTGTGTTGCAACTGATCATCATCAGGATTTCCTGGTCCAGTCCGCCTGTTACTTTCAGCAATGGATTGGGCGATCGGAACGTTCAATGCCTTCAACATCTGTAGGTTGTGGCATGCCACTTGATCATTTTTTGCAAACAAATGTGGTGCATCCTTAAAAATGTTGAGCTCCTGCTGAGTTAGGTGTGTGTCTGTGCGAGACATCAAGAGTTCCCAATCCTCAATTAGAGGGGTCGAATCTCGCATGTGGAGCAGTAAATTCCGGAATGAAACCTGTGCATTGGTTGTTCCTTGTTGCCGAAATATTGTTCGCAATGTAATGGAAGATTGAAATCCCTTCCAAAGGGTTGCTCCGTAGGAATTACTTGCGTAAAGAGGACTGTCCAAAACCGGCGGTAATTGCCCGAGGTCACCGAGGAGGATGACTGATCTGTTCCCAAATTCAGATGTTCTTGAGTGTGGGAAAGCTTCGCGGAGCCTACTGTCAATTTTTCTTAGCAACTTTGGCCCGATGAAACTCATTTCATCAATAAGAACATATTCTATATGTTTCAGCGATTCTTGAAAAGACGATAATGCACTACCTTCAAGGGGTTTTAGTTCTTTGATTGGAATACGCATGGCTGCGTGGATTGTGGATGCAGAGATGTTGAATGCTGAAACACCGGTAGGGGCGAGCACAAGTAGAGGAGAGGGAGATATGGTTGATGCTGTGAATGAATTCCGGATTTTATTTATCAGAAATGATTTTCTGTGCCAACTGTTCCTTGAATTATCAATCTTAGTGGAGGTAGAAGGGATTTGTTTGCTGAATGGTGTAGTATGGTATCAAGAGCTATTTGTTGTTCTGGAGACAAAGGAAGTGTGGAAGATGGTGGTGTGGCATGTATGTTGTTGTTAATTGTGTCTGCCTTCTCTCTCTCGATGAATGATGAACCAGTTATCTGCAAATCATGGGGAACGTCGTGTATGGTCCAATTATTGTGTATGTCAAAATCTCGTTTCCCCAACATTTCAAGACTGTCTAGACCCGTGTTGTTTCCAGGGCGAAGTTGTGCAAAGACCTGCCATTCTTGTAATGGTTCTTGTTGAATACTGCATTCGGGCTCTGAGTCAGAACTAACATCTGTTGCAAGTCCTGTGTCTGCGGTAGTGCGTAGAACATGCCACGGTCTGTAGTTGTGCTTGTACATGTCCCAAGTGACATTGATGTCATGTGGGGTTGAGCCAAATTCAAACGCGATATTTCTGAAAGGCTTGTATAATAGGAGTTCTGACCAACAGAAAAGGTCATATGACGTTGATTCTTGAGCAGGGACATCCACAAATCTCGGGTGGACCCGTACAATTGCTTGTATCGGTCATTTTTTCCATTTATCACCTTTACGGTGCTTGTTGTAGCTCCAATCTCGAGCAACTTGAATAAGTGGTAGGTGTTCCATGGTTGTTGGACGAACTTTATATGCATCCAAGAAAGCGGTTGTTTGTTGTGCATCGGCGTCACTTTCAACGACACGTCTCAGAATCTTTTTTCCAACATTTAATGATACGAATGGACGGCTGCACATAACAAGTGGCATTTTTTGCAGCATGTGGCATGTTTCTTGTGCGCTTATGTCATGTTCAACAACGCTTTCTGTGAGCATTTTACGGATCGCGATATGTGCTGGAGAATCTGCGTCTGCATCTCTTGAAACTCTGGATAGCATTTGGTGATATGTTTCTGAACGTTGCTCGGCTTTTGAAGCATATTTTGCAATATACTTAAGAACGGCATGGCGGGAAAGTACCGGTTGGCAATCGACATTTGCTCTCCATATGTATATCATTGTTCGATTGTGGATGTTCAATCTGTCATCGTTTCTGGAAGGGAGGTACTTTATTTTCCTGTCACCTTCAATGTGTAAGGAAGAAGTAGGTTGCATGGCCCAAGGAGCGTTGTACCTGCACTGCAGCTGTGATTGCTTTCTACGCAGGCATGTCTGCTCTGAACATTTAGTGTGGCGCTGAACTCGATTAAGTAGTTCTTCAAGGTCCGCATGCGGGGAGGTGGATAGAATTTGTGTTGTATCTAGCAAGCAAGGGTCATCTAGGAGTGACCTGCGAACGAAATCCAAGCGGTTGCAAGCCGGGCGGGGGTTCCAGGCAGACACAAACTTATCAAAGTATTGTTTTGTCGCCTCAATAACTGTTGTGTCCTCCCAGTCCAGTTCGTCTACCTTTGGTGCATTCTCGAGCCACAATAAACCGTGGACATGTGCAGAGCCTCTATGTTGCCATTCGTACCTGCGAGATGAGGGAACATAAATATTAGATATGTAGTTTGGGAAAAACTTTAAAATAAGTAGATTTGATTACCTGTACCAAAAGTCTACTGCTCCAAGTTCCTTCTGCAATATTTCTTCCCGAAATATTGTGAATCTGTGATGCAGGTATGCTGATACTCGATGAGGGTTAGAGACAATGTTAAGTGTTCTCCAATGTTGGGCGGCTCGAGGATCTGTTGGGCATTCACCAGACATAATATTGTGGAGATCTGGCCATTTAGTGTCTGCAGCACTTAGAGTGAAGAATAAGGTTGGTGTCCCTAATTGTTCCACCATATCTGAAAGCTCGCTTCTACTTTTTTCCCAGAATGAACGTGTCCCTCGAAGGCTCGATCCAAAGTGCATTAAGCTATCTGGGAGGTTGTCTTTGGGGCATTCCAGTAGTTGTCTTCGTAGCTCTCTAATTGTTGGAGGGATTCCAGATTCGGTGTTCTGTTTCATAAAAACTGCTGCCGTGGACTGGCTTCTGTGTCGCATTATGAGGTTTAGAAGGAAGTAACGAAATCTTGGGTGGGAACCGAAACACCCATCATGGTAACGCATCAAATGAAGTGCGTATTCATGCATTGGAACTTATTTAATGCGGGGTTGTTGCCACATTGCTTTTCCTGTCGGAAATAAAGTTGGGAAAGCCATTGAGAATAGGCCTTCCGTATTATATTCATTTATTGGCGAAAGCCCAAGCTCTGGCCATGGCATGGTAAATGGAGTGTTACCATCGTGGTTGAGCAAGAACTGTTCGATTTCCTCTTCTTCTGTTCTTGTATTGTGAGGTGTTGGCATGAAAGACGATGAGTGTTCATATGTTTCATCAAAGTGGGTGGGAACACCACTACCATGAGTTGTAGAGCAAGTTTGCATTTGGGGAAGTTCCATTGTGGCTGTGTTGAGAGAGGAGGAAACATTTGACGATTCAGATGGTAGTGAGGAAAGGGCGTCATCGTCGATTAAGACATCTTTGTAATAGGGGTCGTGTTGGATTTTATATTGCAAGGCTGCACAAACACGAGATCTACTGACGTAGAAATCATAATTTTTTAAATTAGATCCTTCCCTTTGTATGAGAACTATGTCCAAATCTCCAAGGCGGTGGGGTAGGGTCTTTGCTATTGAAGTAATGTTTTGCGGGAAGCTTATGGTGTGTCCTGAGTATTTGTATTGCCCGCCACGTACTTGGGCGACTTGCATGAATGGATTAACTCGTGCGATAAGCATCTCCTCGATTTGGGTTAAAGACGCAAGAACGATAGGTTGTTTTTCAGGGTCCATGTTGTTCCATGAAGAGAAGCGGTGGCCTTGTTTTTCACTTTTGCATCTGTTACACGAGGGAAAGCCTTCGGAAAAAATTGTTTTAATTCCAGGGTAATTTTCCAAACAGATTGAGCAAGTTTGGATGTTCGCCAACAAATCTATTCTTTTGCGAAACCGACGTTGGGCTTCTAAATTCAGTGAAGAGAGCGGGGATATGGGAAATCTCTGTGTATTAGAAGGGGTGGGGTGTTCTGTTTCAGTCATTTGTGGATTGCAAGGTGGAAAGCAGTCTGAAGGAGAGGAGAAACCGGTTGTATATGTGGGATGAACTGAAGAGAGGTCAGTACTTGAGACAGTTTCATGTGGCATCCCAGACATTTGGGGCAAAGTGACAGTTGCTAGCAAAGATGGGTTCATACGGAAGGAAGTGGCATGCTCTTGAAAGGTTTTTTCCATGGAAGTTACATGCGGAATGTTGGTTGGCAATTCTTCAGTAGTTGTATTTGATGGCAAGATTGGAATGTTCGGGGATCGTAGGTTGTTGGTCGTTGTAAGTTGAAAGATATTAGAGATTTTCGTTGTTCTATGCTCTAATTTACGACGCCGTTGCTCAGCAGTTATGTGTACTTTATTTTTTGCATAGTTTTCTCTTCGTTGGGCTCATTTTGCAGGAGTCGACATGATTGCGAAGTCACAGGATTATGGAGTACCACCTGTTGGATAAAGATCATTTTGGGTTAGCAAGGAACGATACATAGTTTGATGACAAACAAATGCAGAAATAAGTGAAAATGTAAAACTAAATTCAATTGTAATGCATGTGGAGTTCCAATGGGAAATACGCATAAGAGGTAACAATTTGAGTTTTGAGAAACTACTTTTTTATTAAGGAAAAGAGTATTAGATATATAGAAACATACAATGTGTTCACATACTACAGAAGGATGTAAATACGTACATAACAAAATTGAATATTTTTTATATTTATTTTCTTAAAAGTACTAACAATCCGCATAATAGAAGGAGACAATAGTATGTCAGTGTATAAGGGAATTCAACAGTTTTCTTTTGAAGCAGGGAAAAAAGTGAAACATAGATATGAAATAAGAAACATAGCAGTGATAGTTCAAAGTATAGAATGGGATGAGTGAGGGTGTAATGTTTGAAGGGACGGGTGGGTTGGAAATCCTTGCGTAAAGGTTATGGAGGAGTTGCACTATTTTCTGCTTTCTTTGAACTGAGGATGACACATTTCAATCTGTTGTTTCCGCAATATGTCTCTTTTTTCAGTGAAAGTGTGAAGCAGTATTCGTTTCCGATGACATTACTTATAATTTCACTAGTCGCATCTTCGTCTATAGTCAATATATGGAGGTCGCTAGCTGCAACACCCATGATTAACTCAGCTATCTCATCAAAAGCGGTAACTGATTGAAGTTCTCCTGTTGGGTCCTTTAGATCGATTCTGAGTGCATATCTATAATCATAGTTTTGCACTTGTCTGTTGCAACTTGAACATAACCATGAACCATTACCATTCTCTTTCACCTTTTTCCTGCATTGTTTGTCACCTTTTTGAAGAGGACATGCCTTGTAAAAAAAGTTGTCCATGCTAATATTCGTGATTTCTGCAGTAACCATGGCCCATTCATTTCTCTCAGTGTTCCCCATATTTAGTACCTCCGAAATCATCGTTACAGAGGTCATGCTTTTTGGAGGGCCTAGAAATTGGGTTGTGATAGAGGGCGCCGGAAGGAAGTAGTCATCGGAATCAACCCAGCCATGAAGTGTATTTGTTTCTGAAATTTTAGGGTTGACGTAACATTTGGTTCTTGAAACAGTGTCCACTGAGCTTCCATTGAAACTGGAGACGTGGGCAGCTTTCAAGGCGAGGACCGGAAGAGGCGGTATAGAAAGCATGTCTTCAAGTTCGTTGCTTATATCATCTAAGTGATGTCCCCACAATGTGACACTTACACTGAAACCCGACATGTCCTTTAACTGCAGTGTTCTTCTCTTTGTTTCAGACTTGTCATACCGATGAATTGTTGAGCATGGTGACATCGTAACAACAATTCCAATCAAATCAACTGTAGAACCTTCAGCGCTTGCAGGTAATTCCTTGATTTTGGTGAAGTGAAAGTTATGGGAAGGTATTGTATCTTCATTTGCTATGAGTGGAGATATGGTTGAGGAAGGTTGCAGGAAAATCTCCAAAGCATTGTTCAAATGGTTATAACATAGCTTTGCATCAGCAATCCTCGCAATCCTCCCATTGGAAATTGTATATAGCTTCCCATTCTCAATCTGCTCATAGAATGCTTCCGCGGCCTCATTGAAACAAGTGATGTGGATTTCTCCTCCTTCCTGATCAACAAAATCAAACCCAAACACGGATCCATTTCCCCTTGCATTGTGATATTGGCGAAGGGTTGTTTTTGCTAGGGCACGGCCCTCTACGGACCACATGTGCATAGATGTATTCAAAGCACTTATTTTAGTTGGTGTTCTCGTAAAATATTTGTTAACCCGATTTGCACTTGCATCTGTTTGTGGCAACTGACTGTGTTTGAGAGCATTTGTTGGTAGTCGGATTGGAGCACCGATTACCAAATGTGTTTCAACAACAACATCCATTTCAATGATAAGAACGGTGCTGCAATGGAAAAGAAAAACAGGATATAATTAGAACTGAGCAACGGATGGAAAAAATAAACAGAATTAAATTTTAATTGATATAGCGAGTTTATGTACATTGGTAATTGAGCAAGAGATGAAGCTTACAGTTCACTTTTGATCATTCTAACGAGGGATTTGTGTAAGCACACGATGGAGCCTTCTTGTATTGAATTGTCGGTTACACGACTTGCAAATTTGGAGGGTAGAAGTGTTGTCTGAAAATGTATCCCATCTGAAAGGTCAACACGATGTTGGGCTCCCGTGTTGAGAATGGACCTTAGAGAGCTCAAGTGCAGTATCTGAAATGTGGGGTCAACATTGGAACCACCCTCAATCAATTGAGAAATGCCTTCGTGTGTCAAATTTATTTCCATGGCAACTAAAAGATGCTCGAGATTGTGAGAATTCTGCAAATATATGGTGGAAAATGTAAACTTGTAGGGCAATCAATCATGAAATGAAGGATTTGTTCAGGAAATCATGCATTTGTAAAGAATGAGAACCTTTAAAGTTGACTTCCTTATTATTTCATATTTTCTAAAAAGTGCAAACATGAAGTCTAACCCTTTAACAATTCAATATGCAAAAAAGTGATATAATGTACAAAGCTTTGGTTGAAAACAACTAAAATTTGTATGGTTGTTTGTCGGCATTTTAAAACTATATGTATTTGTGTGCACATGAAGTACACATTTGTTTACATAAAGAAGCGAGCAATTGTATAAAGGAAAGATATAATGAATAACTCATTAAAAATGTGTTGTTGTTGTTGTTGTTTGTTGAAAAGTTAGATTCTGTGCCCCATATGTTCCGCCGCAATATATACATGCATTTATTTGAAATGAATTACATATTATTATGTTAAGCAAATAGAATGGAATACAATAAGAACAATATGTACACTTGAAGTGAGAAGACTATAGGTATTTGTATGGAAACACAAAGATAAAGAAATTAGGAAAGCATAGTTGTTGGATAACAAAAACTGAACATGTGTTTGATAAGTTTGATTCTCCGTCGGATATATACTGCGACAATACATACATGGAATATTTGGAACGAGTTACAGTTTATTTCAAAAATACTTATAAACAAACACTTATAAACTAACCACTACAAGCTATTTTTTAAAATCAAATTTCTTGCTTTTTGCTTGTGCAATTTTCTTTGCACGTTTCTTGTAGTTTTGTCCAGTTGCAGATGCCTCGATTGGAATTCCCATTCTCCTCAATTTGTGGGGTGGTTCATATTTCAGTGCATCTTTGTTCGAATCATAAATCAAGCAAAAGCCTCGTGAATGATCTGCAATCGTTCGGATTTTGGAGAGAAAAATTGGGGATGTTGGCATCAGGTGGAGGCGATCTCTGATCATTTCAGCTATCACTATTTTAGGTGGTTTCGGTTGCCTACAATGCAAAACATTAACAACACATTGAATACGCTTAAAATTTTCCTCCCTCTGCAAGTGAGGCGTAGTTAATGTCAATCCCGTTGTGGGGAGGGGAATTGTGTTTCTAGTCTGCATCATATTAAACTGGAGAGGGAAAATAAGTATGTTAGTCCACCAAGATGTTCTTAGGTATGACGGGCAGCTTTAAAAGCCTTGTCGCTGATCAGTCTAACATCCAACTTGGGACGCTTCGAAATGGCCTCATTGGGGAACGAACCCCTCAGCACATAACGAATCCTGTCATTGACGAAGGCACGTGCCCCCACATGTCACTTCGGAAAAAGGATTGGAGTCTAAATATAAATGTAACAATCAAAAGAATATAACATGAAAGCTCTCTACAATAATTTTTTAAACCATAGCATGCAATAAACGAAACAAATGAATAAGCACTTGAATCAATATTAAAACCCACCTCAAGTTTGTTTAGAGACGACGCTCTTCTTTACCGCGGGAGAATGAGAATCACAAATAACCTACAAAAAAGTGAAAAAGAAGTTAATAAAACTAAATATATCTACACTGCCAATGTCATATTCACTACATAACGCTACCACTCATGATATAAAATTGGTAAATGTATATGCATGAATTTGTAACAAGTTAGAAATGTAGAGATAGAACATTTAAAACATCCCAATATGTATATTCATTATCACGATATGATAGTGGATCGTTTTCTTCTCCCAATATGTGTTTAGGATTTTATTGTATAGTTCTTTAAAATCTTTTGATCTGTAAATCTCCATTTCTACTTGTTTGACTATTCGCACGTGTATTGCCGCCCAGTACTATGAGGTATCTACCCAGGGTATCTATTCTATTAATTAATTAATCCCTGATTAAAACTAAGAGAGGGGTTATGCAAAACAGTCATGGGTATTGTAATTTAGTATGGAATGGTCGGGAATTTGCAAGCGCAAGCAGTGCAGCTTGAAAAGGAATTGTTTATATCTGTTATCTTCCTCACTACAAGCCTATATACTGTCAGGCATTGATAGCTATATAATATGTTTAATCAACTGATGTGCATATATTTCATGAGACTTCATCTTGATGAAACAGATGAACAAACATATTGTGTGCCTTGTGTATGTTTCCACAAGTAGATTCTTTCCAAAAAGTTTTCCACTTCCCTAAATGAATAGATGCCCTCAAATTTAAATGAATATCCCAGCCGACCTGGCACTTAGTTTGTTCAAGGTGGTGCTTTATAAAACAACTGATATCCTTCCATTATCTAACATAAAAAAATAAAAAAAATGGATCAACATCATCCTGTATTTTTTATCCGGGCGTTAGCAATTAAGGATTCTGGCAGTGGTAGACAATCAGCCAAGATGTTTCAATTCTATTCTCTTTGCTACAGTATTTCATCCAACGTGGTAACAGAGAAACACTGCGAATTCTGGGAAGCAGTCTACAAATCCTACGAAAAATCCATGGAAAAAAATCCATATAACCGGCCCTATCCGGAATGGGTAGAGGCCAGAAATTTTCTAACAGAAAATGGGTGGGCAGACATGGCCTACTATTCCAAAAACTGCAGAGATAATCCCATCTATACAACCATGCATGATATAATTTATGATGAGCTTGAGAAATGCCGAAGCGATGGAGACTCACAATTTTCCTGTACAATGTGGTTAATGAACCCAGATAAAAAAGAGCATTTGTTCAACTGTGGGAATCCAGAAAAGAAATAGTTAAGCAAATTTACATACCAAATTACGCGTGTGTCGACTCCCTTCACTTTCTCGGATCCCTCTTTCACAAAAACGAACTGATTATTTGATGAGATAACCAATACAAACTCCTTATTTATAAAACAGGGCGGAATCTAAAAACAACGAGTTAAAAATAGGATTTTAAAAATAGAAACTCAAAAATTGCATGCAAAGTAAAAACGACATGCAAACAGCTGTCAAATTTAATCCCGTTTGAAAAACGTCTAAAAGGCTGTCAAATTTAGGACAGTCGTAGAAACGTCCGGAGGTCCTCTACCATAGGGGAATGCCTTCGGTGTAAAAATAATATTTAAATAATGAATTGATTTAATCTATGATTAGGTTTAACAAACTTTATTCAATAATCCTAAATAAATTTAATATAGAGTTTCCTAAGACCAAGCAAAAATTAAATAGTTAAAGTCCAACTCTAAAACAATCCTTCCATTTACACAAAGTCAAATATTTAATTCTCTAAAATAAAAGTGGGTTTAAATTATTAAGGAAGGAATTTTATTTTAAAAAAATAAAACAAAACAAAAGCAATAAGCCATTTAACCTTCAACCCATACAAGTGGCCCCATTCAAAAGAAAACCCATGTGACCAAATGATTAACTCACCTACCTTGACCTAACAATTGTAGGGGACAATTTTGACCCTTGGATGAAGGAATTCAAATCAACCCTTGAAAGAAGGAAGAGGAAGAAGCCATGGGAGAGGAGGGGAAAGCTTGGGATGGATTCACACATCCCTCAACCTTGTTTATTTATTTTAAATCTTGCTTGTCCTTCTAAATTCACCTTATTCAAGGGTTTGGGAATAAGAAAAATTCATTTTATTGTAGAAGATTGATTTAATAGAATACCCATTTGGGTATTTTCCATTTGCCCAATAGATCTAGTTGTTTGTTTGCATTATTTACATTCTTTTACTTCTATTATTATTATTCTTTTTTAAGGATCTATACACAAATATAAACCCCATATAAAAATACAACTAAAATATTAAAACGTGAACATGAATGTGTGTGTGTGTGTGTGTGTGTGTGTGTGTGTGTGTGTGTGTGTGTGTGAGAGAGTGTGTGAGAGAGAGAGAGAGAGAGAGAGAGAAGTCGCAGTTCGTCAAAAATCCCATGATGAGCTTGGAGGAGCAAGTTTATTAGCCCCGAGAGTAGGTGAGTTGTTTTTTTGTTTTGAAGAAATTTGGTGGGGGCTCAACCCCACCGGTGATAGTATTAACAAGTTTAAGGGGTGGGGAGGGGTTATACTATTAATAATTTTAATATTAACACCGATAATATTTTTATTAATAATAATAATAATAATCTTTATTATTATTAATAATATTCACTTTTAATAATTTAATAATTATATTAATAATAATTTCAATAGCTATAATTGTATAATTATATATATGTAAGATTAGTGACATCTCAATTTCGTTAAGATTTTATTAAATAGAAACAATACTAGTATATTAATATATCAATTATATTATGATATTACTAATAGTGAGATAAAAACCCTATTTGTATCTCTTCTTCTTTTTTAAATGGAAACCACTAGTTAGATTAATATAAACCAAAGGAATTTAAGGAGTAGTCCTATGAAATTTACTTAACCATAGTCATATTTAAGTGGGAATATACTTATGTGTTTCCTTTGTATATTACATATAAGGCTAAGTTGAGAAATTTAAGATGATTCCATAAACAACTCATTTTACATAATGATAGTAAAAAAATGTCTTTATTTAATCTGAGGATTTTGACAACTATCTCCCTTCAACTAATTTAGTATAACATTCATAGTTAAAATATACTTCCACTTACATTCTTTTAAAGGAAACAAAATAACCATCCATCTCACAAGGCAAATGCAAACCAACAAGACACTCAATTCTTTTAAAATGAAGCCTATCAAACTTTACAAGATTTTTTTTTGAGGTGGAAGTATATCACATTTGAGAAACAATGGAAAATACTTAATTTAAAAAGAAGTGCACCTCCATTTCAACTCTAACCAAATTTTCCTCTTACCACTTGACAAAGTAAAACTTTATAATTTATTTTCCCAAACGAATACATTTGAAATTGTATATTTTCTCAATCTACACTTTTTAAAGGAGTTTACAAGATAAATAATTTCCAAGAGATACAACAACTTTATCACAACTTACAATTTTACAATGCATCCACTCAAAGTGGGAAGTATGAATTTGAAAATAAATCACAACAAGGCTATCCACAACCAACTTTCAAGTCTTCAAAAAGTATGTCTTCTCCACAAAGGTAGCTCTAACTTTAGATTTCTTCAACTTCACAAAGGAATCACAAAACAAGGAAGGGGGAGTAGGCAACGCTCTCCGCCCAACCTTAAATCCATTAAGGGAAGAAGTCATTCCCTTAATGGCCCCCAAGCCCCAACCAAGGAACCATGAGGGGCATTGAGCAACAATGACAACTATCACAAAGAGGCTTCTCAACAAAACACACATACAAGACAAGCAACTCCACCAAGATCACATAACCAAAAATTTACACATAAAAAAAAAAAAAAAGTTTGAGGATCAAACCAAGTAGAGCAAGGGTTATGGGAGACCACCTCCTTATGCCTCCCAAGTGAAGTGGGAGTCTTACCCTAAGCCTCCAAGTGCACAAAATAATCACACAAATCCTTATCTCTCCCTTACAACAAGCAACAAATCCATGAATCCATTTTCTCTCCCCATAGGTAAGACTCTCATTCACACTCCCACCAATTTTCATGCCTCACATAAACTCCCTTTTCCCTCCCCAATGGTCCCATAAGCCCTTCTCACACACCCAACTAAGGCCAACTACTCAACCAACCCACACAAAACACCATCACAAGACAAAATACTTTTAACAAGCACAACATTGCTTACAACAAACAAAATAGCATAATAGTAAAAGGGTGGAGAGCCTACCTCTCCATCAAGATCCAAGCAAAACCTTCACAAACCTCTTCAAATCCAAGCCAAGCAATTTCCAAGCACTCCAAAAGCTCCAAAATCTAAAAGTGCACAAGAAGCAAAAAGAGCAAGTAACCCCATCACAAATAAATAGAAATGGGAAGTGAGGATGATGAGGTGGCTCCATGTAGGATGTCACTTCATCATCCCCCATCCTCACACTCAAGTCAAATACACCAAGACCAAGAAACATCAATGCACAAGCAAGGACTATGACAACCCACATGGCTCAAAACTTGCACACCATGCTTTCAAGGACAAAATAAATTGGATTAGAAAGAAAGTGCAATTATTTTCCTTCTCTTACACTCAAAAATGGAAAAAGAAGTCAAAATTAAGCTTCTCAACCCATAGGTAAGGTTGTTGGGTCAAATTAAGAGGCATGGGACAAGTCTTGCTTGTCCCACAAGTCTCCAAAAGTGCCCCCAAGTCAAAATCCGAATTTTGAACTTGGGGTGGAGTAAAACACTCCCAAATCAACATAAATTCTTCTTACACAAGGACTACAAGATCACATCATCACTATTAGTCACATCTCTACTTTGGTTAAACAAAACAAGAAGGGTTAAGTCTAATAAACACACAATTACACATGTTAATAAAGTGACAAATTTTCTAAATTTAAAATACACAAAACATAAATAAGTACCACAAATTCACCCCATGGCCACACATGTGAAATCACCCCCCATGGGTGACCTCCAAACTAGAAAAGCAAGACACTACACAAAACAACATTACACAAGTTGTCAATTTGGCCTCGTTTCTCAACGTTCGACATCCTTTCATGGTTGGTCCCCTATCCCCTTCGATGTTTGTGATAAAAGTCCTACACATAAAAATACCTCTCTGGCCTTTTGGTCGTATTAACAACATCGAGAACATATGTATATAAGATCAATGTTCATCATTCAACATTTAACAATTCTATTTTCCATCAATATGTCAAACTCTAAACATAACCTCCATAAGATTAGAGTTCTACTCAAAACATCCAAAAACATATTGTGTCAAGTAGGAAATCCATATCATGAAAATCGACATATATTGGTATGCCTAACATCACTATCTAGTGAATCATAATAAAAAATAACATCATAGTGTCAATAATCCATTTATCAAGTACAATCTATCATCTCCGATCAATGTATCAAAATCAAATGTCTAAACATCAATCTAATAGTCTCAATATCAAGATAGAATAGTGTCAAAGAGGAGTGGGCACTACATATTATATATGTATTTTTTGACCATTCAACAAGATTTTTAGAGTCCTAGAAGCAATTTTCGAAGATACATTGTTTAGGCATATCATATTGGACTTGGGATATTAAGGTATGTATTTAGAGGAAATTTACTATGATTAAAAAAATTACGATTATGAATTCATGGAGGAGGAGATGGGAGTGCCTAACAAAAAAACATACTCAACTCCGCAACCAATTAATAATTATGTTAGTAAGAGGGTCATTTCCATTCGGTGTCACCCTATCATCATAAAGATCGTAAAGAAAAAACAAATATTATAATCATATTTTAAAATAGAAAAAATATAAAATATGTATTGTACTTATTGTTTAAGGAAACTATTTAGCACTTAAACACCTTTATTTATTTTTCTTGGGGTAGGTTACTAACGAATGCTCAAAGTAATGAATTAAATTTAAGGATCTTTCCCTTAAGAAAAAATATATAAAGGTGCTTTTGTGCTTTGTAGTCCTCTTGTTTACTATATTTTACCAACAAAAATGAGGGAAAATTTCATTGGTGGTCCTACTTGGCTCACAATCCTCCATTTGAAACCTCTTGAGCATCTCCTTTATGTACTTGGTTTGTGATATGAAGATACCTTTCTCAGATTGACTGATTTGTAGTCCTAGGAAGAATGATAGATCTCCAAGCATGGACATCTCAAAATCCTTCTTCATGACCTCTACAAATTCATGTGTCATGTTCTCACTATCTCCTCCAAAGATTATGTCATCAACATATATAACCACAATCAATTGATGACCTCCTTCTTCCTTTATGTAGAGATTGCTATTTATCACTCCTTTCTTGAAGCCTTGATCAATTAGGTACCTATCTAATCTATTTTACCAAGCTTTAGGGGTCTGCTTAAGGCTATATAAGGCTTTCTTCAACATGCATACATAGTCCTTGTCCTTTGTAAGTGAGAAGCCATCAGGTTGTTTAATTTAGACTTCTTCATTTAGGTTCCCATTCAAGAATGTTGACTTGACATCCATTTGGTATACCTTGAATCCTTTATATGTTGCATATGCCAAGAAGATTCTAATGGCCTCCATTCTAGACACTAGTACAAATGTTTCCTCAAAATCAACTCCTTCAACTTGAGCATACCCTTTTGCTAACATGTCTTATTTTATTTCTTATTACTTCACCTTTTTCATTGAGTTTATTTCTGAATACCCACTTAGTTCCAATGACATTTTTGTTCTTGGGCCTAGGTACTAGTTCCCAAGTGTCATTTTTCTCTATCTGGTCCAATTCTTCATTCATAGCATCAACCCAATTTTGATCTTTGTTGGCTTCTAAAAAATTATTTGGTTCAATCTTGGATAATAGAATAATGTTCTCTTGGTTTTGAGCACTCTTCAATCTTCTCCTTATTTGTATGTATGCCTCCTTGTTGCCTATTATCGACACAAAATCATGCACTTTGGGTAGTTATCTAGTCCTGATCACATACTACTATTCATATGATTCCTAAGTAAGAAAATTACTAATTAGCCCATGTCTTTGGAAATCTTTGTTTTATTTCTTTTTTCACTTTTGTTTTTACACTTTTTCTAGCTAAGTTTGTCTTTTCACCTCTCAACATTTATCATCATGGATACCAACGCCCATCCAAGATGCCAAAGATCAGGCCCCCATCCCCTCCGGGTGCCTCGACCTCTTTGTACTTTTTCACATCTTTTGGGTCATTTCTAGTTGTTTGAGCATCTTATATTTTTGGTAGTTGGTCTTTCCGAGGTTAATTACAAAATTCAAGAAAGGGAATCAGATAAATAAAAATTTATGTGATCATAATAAAGGACCAAGCACTAAGAATTAGCTATCACCACCTAAGGTTGCATCAAGGGCTAATCAAGAGCATTTTAGCATCCATTCAAGGGAAAGGGATTGTAATCTTCTGCATACACTTCATAGGAGGGGAAGTTCATTATATTTTATGCACACATCTATTACATTTCTTTATATCTATCTCCTTGCTCGCTATCAAGTGTGACACACACAAGAGCCACCTAGGGCACGATTCCACACACACACATACACACATAGAACTACATTGGGTCTGAAAATGTAGTGTAGTGATCTATCGTAAGTTCACTCATTTGACATATGAAGACAGTTTGACCCCTCATTTTCCTTCTTTTCATTTTGGGATTTGATGTACTCTTGAGGGTTTTGCAGGTCAATATTTTATTGTAGGTTATCAACGACTTCGACGATTATTGTGTGACATACTAGTGACCAAAGGAGAAGGAAAGAAGACACTTTATGAACAATAAAAGATGTTTTTCTAATATTTTTGGCGGAACACATGTGCCCAAAACAGGTCCATGGCGCCCGTCGATGCCACCTAAAATTGATTATCCAATTTAGTGTCCCTCGTACGCGTTTGCTCTCTCAGGTAACCTGGGGCACGTTTATATCACCACTATCCCCTTGGGATATTATTCAATTTGTAATTTTAAACACCTATCCTAAGTTTAATTCACCCCTTTATGTTTTACCCATGAGTAATTAAATATTAACTATTTAATTACACCTTTTCACATGTATCCTAACCACTTATTTACCCCATATCTATCCTATCCATGTGTCCCTCCTATTTCTCCTCCTCACAATCAAGCAACGGGATATTTCCCGTATTTGAGGTGGAGGGATAACTCTTATCTTTCTAGAAATCGTTCATTTTGGCCATCTCGGAGTTCTGCCGCGATCGGCGCCGACGCACGGACTTGGCCGACGCCGATTTTTAGGAGCGGCGCCGATTATAAATAAGCCCGTAACTCGGCCTGGGAGGAAAAAACACGCACGAACACGAAGGAGACAGAGAGGCAGATCGCGAAAGAAACACTGACCGTGAAAGAGAGAGAACGAGAGATCTTTGCGCATCTAGTGTCAACATTATCTATCAAATGAGAACGGATCTTGTCCAAATCAATCCCTGAGAGGAGCACCGTTACTCTGCTCTTATCACTTCAACATCGCACGTATCCATTGATCTTCTGGTGACTCTGTTCCAAAGATCTCACCGTTTTGGCATATCCAAGCAGACGTTGATGATCTGGCCTTCACTTTCCGATTTCCAAATCTTCTCGCACTGTCCCCGATCGACCGATCTACTTTCAGTCGACGCCGATCTTATTTAGTCGACGCCGATTCTTCATAATCGACGCCGATCACATCAGTCGACGCCGATTCTACATAATCGACGCCGATCATCCTGCAGACAGGTAAAAGGACACAGGTAACACAAATCTAGCTTTGTTTTCACAGTTCCCTGTCTTTTGTTGCTTTCTGCCTGCTATTTAGATTCTGTTTATTACTTTGATCAGAAAATCTAGTCTTGTACGTACATCTTTTTATCATGTATGCTTCTTTACTTAATTGAAAACGTGGACTGACATCCGCCGAGGGAGCTCATCGCTTCCTGACCCACTTCTCGGGTAGTCCACCTAAATATCTTTTAACGTGGTCTTTTTCTGTCAAGCATCGGTGTCTCGCAGGTTACTTGGATCTATTGTGCAGAATTGCTCGTGTGCGCCCGTCTTATCTACATCGGCTTCCTCATCCATCTACATCTTCGGATCTTGTCCATCAGGTATCAATTTCATTGGAGTTTTTCAGGGTTTTTGTGTTTAGTTTGGTGCATTAACTTGGACAGGTAACAAGCGCAAAATTCTTGATCAACATTCTGGCACACTGGTGGGACCAACCAAAGTCCCTTATTGGTAAGTTCATCTCTTTTTAGTTTTGAGCTTTGTTCTTTTTCTTCACTGATTTTTATCAGTTCTACTTGAGCATTTCCTTTCATCATTTCAATCTTGCTCTTTATGCAAAATTGTTATTTCCTTGAAAATTTTCTAGTTCTTTAAGGTAGAAATTTTCGCTTCACCATTATCTAGATATATCTTTCTAGATTTTGTTGGTGTTTGCTTAACCTTTTTTGCGGAGCACTTTGCTTGTTCGTGGAGTGTTCGAGGGGAAGAGCTCAACAACGCGCTTTTTGAAGTCCACACACCTCGAGAGCTAAATCTACAGTATTTCTCTTTACGGTGTTTTCTCCTTTTTAGAACTAAAAAAAAAAAAAAAGGTTCTTTTTGTTTGTCCATCACATTCGAACATTTCAATTTTTGGTGCTTAAAAAGAATTTAATCACATTTGGGAAAGAATTTTTGACTTGTCTTCATCGAAATCAAACACTTCGTTTTTAAGTGCTTAAAAAAAAAGAACTCTTTCTTTGTCATTTCGTTGTATGTTTTTCATCTAGTTTTAATTAGGTGGAAAATCGATCAAAATCAGTAGTGACACTATTTGATTTTTATTTTTCACCCTTACACACAAAGCCAAAATCACTAGGTATAAAGCATTTAAACAAAATTCTTTCCCTCGGCCTCGCCTACTGGAAGTGACATCCAAGAGGAAGAGCCTACGCGGTACTCGGGCCGCGCTATAAATTCACGGAAGTTCGGTATATATTGGCAAAGCACCCACTCCCTTATCGCAAAGCGGTGTGTGAAGTGCGGGGTAGGCCCCTATATCAAGCCACGATCTTGGTCTTTTATCAAGTGCCTTCGGACTCCTCACCAAAACATCCCCAAACCATCCTTAGTTTGGCTATCTCGAGTAGTTCCCTGTTCTAAAAGGCCTTCCCTAATATTTTCTTTCTTAAAAGCATAAAAATTTAAAAGAGATAATCACCTACGCTGCTTGAATTTTCTGTGCATTAGTTAGGTCAATCTTCTTTTCTGCTTGTTTATGACGGTCATCACTCGGTTACAATCTAGAAGAATGGCTCAATTAGCCCCTTCTTCCTCCGAGATCACCACTAGCGTGGATGTTTCGCACCCCTGTGTCTTCCGGGACCGCTGTTAGTTGGTTCCCCATCCTGGTCATATAATCCTTTCTATCAAGCCAAAGCAACCCCATCACGTCCAGCTTCCCCTAGTCCTTCAGAAATATCATCTACTTCTGACTCAGAGTATGTTCCTCGCGGGGATCCTGAATTTCAGGTGCTCCTCGATCGCAATCCGGTAGCCCTCATGGACTACATAGTACACAAGTCTATTCAAATATCTGATCAGGGACCACCAATCCAGCAAGTGTATGATTATCCTCGTGAACCACCCCAGGCTTTTGTAGAACAGCTAGCATCATCTTTCTCGCCTCGAGCCACGGAGGAGGGCGGCACACCTGTGCCTCCTTTTTCTCTTCCACCGACCATATCGACTAGTTCTCAAATAGTCTTACCTATTCCTAACGCCGCAGTTACCTCGACTATTCCACAACCTACTTCTGAGAGGTCCTCTGCTCTCGGCTATAATGAGTACGCTCCGCGCACCCGCATATTGTTGGTAACTCATCTATGCCATCCATCGTGTCCCGTGGTCGGTGCACACTTTATGAGTCAACCCCTTCGACTAGTCGCTTGGTTCCCGCTTCTCGTCCTCCAAAGGGGTTTTTCTTCCAATGTTCCAAAGAATAGTGACCTTTGCCCATCCTCTAAAGATCGGCGCCTTAATAACTAATCCGGCAAGTAAAAAAGCCTCTTTCGTGTCTTGTTCCCACATATGTCCAATCAAATCGCACCCACGATCCTCAACTGTTTCCGATTCACCAACAAGCATAGGAGTCCACCAATCACAGCTCCAATCCAATCAAATCGGCACCCATGTTCCTCTATCTGTTCCGATTCAGTCAACAAGCATAGGAGTCCACCAATCACAGGCTCCGTCCATCATCCAACCTTCATTTTCTCAACCACTTATTATCCCACAGCCTACCTATACACAGGCTCCTTCACAACAAATACCCCACCAGGCGTCACCCAGAACGCCTGGTTACTCCTCTTATCATCCTATCAATCAACAGATGAATCCCCCATTGACACCTCAACAACATCCACCATTTACTTCTTATGTAGGACATGCCAGTCTGCCTCCTCCTCAATCCGACGTGGTTCAAATTCTTTTCAAGAAAATCACAGACTTGGAAGCCTCCACCAAAGGGGCTCGTCCTTCATACTCTTTTGAAGAAGTGTGTAATGAACCCATTCACCCCTCAGTGGCTTTTAAGCCTTATCCTCCCCAATGGGAACTTCCTAAATTTTCAAAATTTCATATGGGAGGACCTCAACAGCATTTGCATGAGCATTCAAACATGCTTGCTACCTCATAGTCCAGGATCAGGAGCTTATGCTCCGTACTTTTCCTATGTCTCTAGCAGTCCCGCTTTAGACTGGTACAATAACATTCCTCAACATTCCTTGTTTTCTTTCTCTCAATTGGCTCAGATGTTTGTTGAAAACTTTTCAATAAATATCGCGCATAAGATCTCGATTACAGATCTTTATAACATTCGTCAATTCGATGATGAGTCTATTGCAGACTTTGTCGCTCGTTGGAGAGGGATAATAAACCAATTGTCTTTCTCCCTTCCTCAATCCCAACAGATCGAGTTGTTTACTCGATCTTGTGCTAATCATATTTCTTCCACTTTAAGGATCCAAACCTTTCATACATTTGAAGAAGCCTTTACGATGGCACGCAAACTTGAATCTCGCGCCATTGAACAAGGGAAGTTAAAACTTCGCTCTAAATCTAAACCAGATTTTTCTCGGTTTACCAAATCAAATCCTTCCACTTCTAAAGACAAGAATCAGGGATCCACCAACGCTATCATATTAAAAACATCACGAGCCGATAACACTTCTAATCAAACACCACGAAGAGACTCCTCATCTTCTCGAAAAGGGTCCTCATCATCTCGATCTTACACTTCGTTGGGGGAATCATATGCTTCTATCCTGAAAAAAATGTTGGAAGTCCACATGATCGAACTTCCCCCCATTAGGAATATTGATGAAAGCCAAGAACGTCCATTCTGGTATAGAGAAAATGATTTTGTCATTATCATAGAACCAAAGGTCATGACATCGAACGATGTCGACCTTCAAAAATCTTGTCCAGAATTCATCGATAAAGGCGAGCTCATTCTCGATAACCCAAATGCTCCCCAAATCAAGCGCTGGATGTCTTTAAACAACCTTTTCCTAATCATTCCCGAACCATGATGCTTCGAGTCTCAAAACCAAACACTCATACTATCGCCTTCATCTCTATCAAGAATCTTCTTCTAAAACTAAGCCATCTCGCAAACACATCGACCGAATCAGAACCTCCTTCCGCTTCGTTAATCGTTGGGATTCCACCATCTTCAGATAGTCCATCTTTGAATATTCCAACATTGTCAGATACGGATTCACCTCCTCTGCTTCTTTGTCTGATCTTCCGTCCATACCCGAGACAGTTGTCATCCTCATCTGTCTCATCGCCGACATTCTTTCAATGCTCGAGGCAATTACATCCCTTCGAGTTTCCACCACGGATACATCTACTTCTGTTTCTCCCATTTTGGCTGCGACTATGCCATTGGTGAACGTACCTATAGTTGTGCCGACTTCGATGGAAGCGTCTTCGATTTTGACTCTTCCTGTTTCCTTTCCTACTGTAGTTTCACCCACAATTATCGCACTGTAAGAAGTTCCCCGCAAGGAACCGCTTCTTCATCACTCACTTCTTCCATCACAAATGCTACTTTTGCCTATTAAGGGGAAATCTAAAGAAGTAAAGACCAACACCTATACGCTCGGTTCCCGAACTTAGACCGAGACAACCGAAATCTAACGTTATGTCATCAAGCATTCACCCCATTTGCTTTCCCCAAAAAGGTTGCAATCACCTTATGCGGTTGAAAGTTGTCACCATCCTCGAAAAGGAAAGCCCATATTTCGAACCATCAAGACTCTTGGTGCTTTTCCGCAAAAATCTCTCTCTCGCACCTCATAAAAGATTGGATTTGTCCACCGAGAAGGCATCTTCTTCTACACACTTATCAAAACCATCATCTTCTTCTACAACACATTCTTCACCAAAGACTTAAAAGTGGACTTACCTACTAAAGAGACGTCACCTCTTTCATCGTAATCATCATCTTCATTACCAAAACCGTGGCACCCTCTGTCCCTCCGATTATACCTACTTTGGAAGCTTCTCCTCATCTAAATCGACATCATCTAAATCATCATTAGTTTCGACCAAACAGCCTCCCTTATCTCTGAAGACCACAACACTTGTCACATCTCCATCATCTTCAAAATCTATTTTAGGGGCTCCTCCTCCACCAAAATCAATCATGTCTCACTTACTTCCATCTCAAGTGCCCAAGGCTGCTCCTCCAGATGTCCAAAAAAATAAGATGATCCCTAAAAAGATCACAAACCAAACATGCAGTTCTTTTACCTCTAAATCTGTTAAAGTAAAAGAGGCGCCTTCATCATCTCTGTCCTCATCCTTGTCTACCGGGTTCTATACTGAAATCCTTCACCAACTTATCCAATCTTCATCCATATCTCTTCCTCCGATTAAACCCTATAACCCTAAAGGAGTTAAACCGGCCTGGTTTAACTCTGATTTGATTTGTGCTTACCACCGTACCCCGGGTCATGATACCGAGGGATGTAAAGCTCTTCAATCTGTTGTCAACAACCTTTTGGAAGAAAGTGATCTTTTGCTGGAGGAGGAGAAACAAGCACCTCCTGTCATCTTAGCTCCATCTGAACCCCAACGATCTACTCAGGCCTCTACTTCTAGTGATTCCACTCCAAATGATCTTCCACCTTCTCAAATCGACACAATCCATATCGCCACGAAACCCAACAAGATGATAATCCATCCTCATCTACAAGATCTCGACCACGGGTTGTCATTTCGCAGCCCCCGAAGGAGTTCCTCCTTCCTCATTAGCCCCCGAGACCTCGGGTCTCTATTCGTGCCGCACCTCGGGCTCAAATTCCCGTTTCGGCTTGAGGAGAGTGTTATGAAACAACTCACCTGTGCTCCGGTCAAAATGTCTCTTTTGACCTCATTCAATCCTCTCCGCAACATCGCCAAAGCTCGATTGATAATCAAGGCCGCATCGCAGTTGAATTCAGATGAGCCCCACCTTTCGAGATGGTTGTTGGATGAATAGACCATCAACCACCATTTATTTTGAAGATTCGAAATTCCTCCTCTTTCTTCCGAGGATTCGAGGCTCCCTCTTTATCACACCCAAATCGACAACACTACATTAAAACACATTATGATCGACAGTGGAGCTGCACTCAACGTCATCTCCTCGCACACATTCGAGCAACTTAAGTTACCAAAGAACGTAGTGTCACCCCCGCCTTTCGCTCTTCGATCATTTAACGATCAGCTAGCAGTTACTTTAGGAACTGTGGTCCTACCCATTCGAGTAGGTAAGAAGTTGCTTCACGAACTCTTTTACATTGTTGAAGGGAAATTCCACTATAATATGATCCTCGGACGCTCCTGGATTCATGCAATGCATCAGGTCCCATCCACCCTCCATCGATGCTTAAAATATCAATATGAGGGCAAAATCTATACTCATCCAGGAGATCCTTTTCCTTCCGCGCAATGCGACATGACCACAGGGTCTGCCCCTCTAAAGGAAAATGCTTGTTCTCCTGACGGGGCCTCATCTTCTTCCATACCTGCAACCAAACTACCGGATTTACAAAATTTAGAAGAGACATTGCAGCGTTTCTCACTAGGAGAGCTTCCTCTCCTTTCTTTTGACACCCATCTCAAACCTAGTGAGTATGGTAGACCAGAAAAACAACCTGAATATCAGCCAGGTCTTGGTCGCATCATCACCATTGGTCTACCCAATCAACAGACTAATTTCATTTACGATGGTCTTGATACACCTCACTATCACCCGGATTCTCCTCCTAGGGCCAAACCTTATCTAACAGGGTTCGATTGTCTACGTAATCCCACGTTTGTAAAAACTTATTTATATCGATGTGTGGAAGGGCTTTGGCTTAGGTAAATATGAACAAGGTGTGCATGACCTCGCATCCATTCCAACTCTCAAGCCACATCAAAATTTGGTTTAGGATTTAAACCTCTTTCAAAAGCCACGCACATCGTTCTCGATGAGCCTCTTCCTATCGAAGAACCATCTTCTCCCGCTAAGTCGAAGCATCACTAGATGTGGACGACGACATTTCCATCCCGTCTAACTTTTTTTTTTTTTTTTTGATCAATACCATTTCCTTAGGGCCACTAGCCTATAAGACTAATGACAGGTCCACTTCCATACCGTTAATTTTCCCTGAAATAGTTGGAGACGACTCTCCTACTATCAACACTATCCACTGTGTGGATGATGATTCTGTCCTCACCTATCTGGGGGTGGAGGATTCCTATCTTCCTAAAACTATTCCTTCTGACACGTCTACGCTTCTCAACGAAGCCACTGTCGACCTTAATATAGGGACTTCTAAAGACCCTCGCATCATTAAGGTCGGCCAATCCCTTAATCCACAGGAATTAGGAGACTTTACCACTTTTCTTTCCAACCATCGTCAAGCTTTTGCTTGGGCATATGAGGATATGCCAGGACTCGATCCGATATTGTGGTCCACAATATCATTACTCTTCCCAACATCAAACCAGCTTAAACAAAAATTACGTAAAATGCACCCTAGAGTAGCCCTTCTTGTTAAAGAAGAATTACAGCGCTTGCTCTCGCTAACTTCATCCAACCCATCGATTATCCACAATGGGTTTCAATGTAGTACCAAGAATTCAAAGCTACCGGGAAAATTGAATTTGTACCGACTTCCGGATCTTAATCTTGCTTGTCCAAAAGATGATTTTCCTTTACCTAATATCGACCAACTCGTGGATTTAATCAGGGTCATGAGATGCTTTCACTTATGGATGGTTTCTCCGGATATAATCAAATTCTCATCGCACTGTAAGACCAACATAAGACTTCTTTCATAACTCCTCGGGGGACCTTTGTTATCGTGTCATGCCTTTCGGTCTTAAGAACGCAGGAGCAACCTATCGCCGAGCAATGACCTACATCTTCCATGATCTCTTACACAAAATCATGGAAGATTACGCGACGATCTCCTCGGTAAATCCAAATGTCGTCAGATCATCTTTTCATTCTCGCACTCTCTTCGAGAGGCTTATTCGCTTTTGTCTTCGCTTCTAAATCCATCTAAGTGCGTGTTTGGCGTTCTCACTGGTAAACTTTTAGGTTTTATCATTTCCATTAGGGGTATTGAAGTAGACCCCGCAAAAATAAAAGCTATCCTTGAGATGCCTCCCCCTTCTAACTTAAAGCAACTCCGTAGTCTCCAAGGACGTCTTCAATCAGTGCGTCATTTTATCTCACAATTGTCGGACCGTTGTCAACCTTTTCATCATCTCCTCCGTAAGAATGTTCATTTTGAATGGGATGAGCATTGCCAAAAGGCCTTTGATGATCTCAAAGCTTATCTTCTTTCTCCACCTGTGCTTACACCTCCACGCGAGGGGGAGCCTTTCTATCTTTATATCTCTGTGACTGACCATGCTCTGGGAGCCATGATCTCGCATCGGGATGCTTGCGGTAAAGAACAAGCGTCTATTACATCGCCGCACCTCCATGAGTATGAAACACATTATTCAAGCTGAAAAGTCTGTGTTGTGCTCTCTTCGCAACTTCTAAACTTCGTCATTACCTTCTTAATCACAAAACTTACATTGTCACAAGTGTCAATCCACTCAAGACAATTCATGCGAAGCCTTATCACAATGATCGTATCACTCGTTGCTCATGCTTATGACAGAATTTGATCTCAAGTTTATCCCACAAAAGTCTATCAAGGGTCGTCATTGCAGATCAATTAGCCGATGCTCTCTTCCGACACTCAAGTCCCCCCCTGCTCAATTCCCCGATGAATATATCCAACAAATTGATTTAGGTCTGTCTCCATTTAAAGTAAAGCTCTTCTTCGATGGATCCAAATGCCAGCAAGGGGGGTGCGAGGTTTCGTGATGATTCCTCCTGGGGTACGCCTATCCTGGGCCGCACACAAACTAAACTTTGAGTGCACCAATAATATGGCTGAATATGAAGCTCTTGTCTTGGGTCTTCAAAATGCCATTAATCTCGGCGCTCATCATATTGACATCTTTGGTGATTCTGAACTCATCGTTAATCAAGTCACGGGTGTCTATCAATGCAAGAATGATATCCTTCAAAAATATCGTGATATCGTTCTCATTCAACTCCAATCTTTCGATAAATTCACTATCCAATCTATTCCTCGCACTGCGAATCGATTCGCAGATACAATGGCTTCGTTAGCCTCGCTTATCCCGCCTTTTACCGAGGACTCGCGACTTTATGTGGTTGTGCAACGATTAGATCAACCATCTCATCTTAGGCAACTAACTTCAATCCATGCTATCACAACCCATACTCAGGATGAGTGGTATCAATAGATCGTTGATTATCTATCTCATTCAGTGCTTCCTCCAGATCTAACTTCCAATGGTAGAAGATCTTTTATCCTACGTGCTAATCGCTATACTATTCTAGGAGGGATCCTCTACAAACGCGGCTTTGATGGTATTTACTTCGGTGCCTCAAAACCCTTGAATCATCTAAAGCTATCCAGGAGGTCCATGATGGTATCTGTGGTGGACATTTTAGTGGCTTGGCCGTAGCTAAACGCATCTTACGATTAGGATATTATTGGCCTTCTCTTAATCGAGATTGTTGTGAATACACTAAGAAATGCGTCAAGTGTCAACAACATTCCAATCTCACACATATCCCTAGTCAAGCTTTACAACCTACAGCGGATTTGTGGCCTTTTTCGCAATGGGGTCTTGATCTCATTGGTCTCATCAATCCCCGTTCTTCACAGTGTCATCATTCTATCATTACTGCCACTGAATACTTTACTAAGTGGGTGGAAGCTATCCCTCTTTCTTCAACAAAAGCTAAACCCATAGTTGATTTTGTCTATCAACACATCATTTGTCGCTTGGTGTTCCACACAAACTCATCACAGATAACGGTAAGTCTTTCAAAATGTTGATTTGCAGGAACCTCTGCAACGCTTTCAATATCAAACTCAGCTTTTCTTCTCCATACTATCCTCAAGCTAATGGCTAGGCCGAAGCTTCCAATAAAACTTTGCATAATATCCTCGCAAAGGTAACTAGTCGAGCTGGTAGGGATTGGCATTTACATATCCCTTTTGCTCTCTGGGCTTATCGGACTAGCATTCGTACTCCTACTGGTGCTACTCCCTTCTCTCTCGTCTATGGGTCTGAGGCTGTTCTTCCTTTGGAAGTCCAAATCCCATCTCTCCATGTTTCTCTTAGAGAATTCATCTCCGATGAGGACTATCGTCAAAATCGTCTAGCACAACTTGAATTATTAGATGAGCGGCGCCTCAACGCTCTTGAACATCATCAAGTCTATCTTGAACGTGTCAAACGTGCTTATAACAAGCACTTGCAGCACCGTGACTTCAAAATTGGTGATCTTGTTCTTAAAGAAAATCAAAATGTCACTACACTCGAAAGGAGTCAACGTGGTAAGTTTGCTCCCAACTGGATGGGTCCGTACGTTATCACTCATAAATATGGGTCTGGGGCTTATCGTCTATCTTCCATGGATGGTATACCAAAAGTGGAACCTCTTAATGATTTGCATCTATGGCCCTTCTACCGTTAAAATCTATCTTACACAAATCTAGTCACAAGACAGATCTTTCATCCGTCTAACAACCACCATATACTTTCATGGTGATTCGAAATTATGTGGTTCTCCGCCTATTGTCTTTTTACCTTAAATATGAGTATCGCGGCTCTACTCATAGCATTTTTCTTCTGGATATGTTTCTCCTCATGGTAGGAATACCTTAATCACCGCTTCATTTGTCCCAAGTGCTTATCTTAATCGGATCTACTGGGGCATGAGTGTATGTTCTTTATACGTTTTCTTCCCTCTATCCGATCTATCTAGGTCTAAACTCACCTTCTTCCAAAAGCTTTTCAAAAAAAAAAAAAAAAGATGCTATCCAAAAAAGATAGACTGATCCCTTGAAGGACAACTATCCATACATTATCAAATGAATCAAAAGATATAAACCATACCCTCGAAGGATGGCTATCATTAAAATTCAAAATACTGCACCGCTCCTCAAGGATGGTGTTTCTCAAAGGAATACTCAAGGCTTCTAGCATTGATCAGCCTTTTCACTCAATTTATACACTTTTAGCATCACCGAAAGACTTCCCGTATTGATCGGGTCTTTTCCATATCTAGCAAACTTCCCGCATTGATTGGGCTTTGTTTTTCTCGCTAGAAATCATGAAGCCGAGATATAAGACCTTTGTCGATCATATGGAGAATCCTATTTTCCCAAAGATAAACATATATTCTCGTCCCTTGTAAATTTCGACAAGATACTTACTTATCGCTCCTTTCGTTTCCCTCCTAAATCTGGGTTTGCGACTAGTTAGTGTCAGTTTATTTTAACCTTATATAGGGCTTTGCATGCATGATCTTTTGGTTTCCTATCCAGATTCTATTTATGGCCTGGGTTGGGAGTCCAACTTATCATTTTTCCTCTTATCTGGGCGTATATCCTTTGTTTCTAATCAAGGTCGTTTTCATTACATCCTTGGCTCTCACAAAGAGTATTTCCATTTATCTCATCCAGTTAAATTGACATTTCACATGTTAATTTAATCAAAATTTATCATCTATCTAATTTCATCTTATCTACTTTGACATATCAAAGCATGTATTGTCAACACATGTGGATCTGGCTATCTATTTTCATCAAAATTAAATTAACATCTCAAACATACCGAATACATCAATCACATCTATCCATCTATCCATCAAAACATATAAAACTATGTACATCCAAGTTACACTACATCTATCTATATCCATTTTTCATCAAAATTAAATCCATACATCAATCACATCTATCCATCTATCCATCAAAATATCTAAAAATATGTACATCCAAGTTACACTACATCTATCTATATCTATTTTTCATCAAAATTATATCCACATATCAATCACATCAAATTACATCACATCTATCTATCCTCTATGTCTATGTTCATCCAATCACATCTATTTATCATCTATCAATCTATGTCTACATCCATCACAATTACGCTACATCTATCCATGTATATCAAAATTAAAAACAGGAGAACAATCATATGACAAAAACAATGATAAATATATATATATATATATATATATACATAAGTTTCTGTACAACAAAAAATGGGTGGCTCTCAATCAAGCCATCTATACAATGCCTTCCAATCGAGGCTACATCACTACACTGATACAAAATATAAAAATCCCTATATAGTAAAATATGATGCATGGAGGACACTATCTCCTCCACCCTCCTCTCGGACCAGGCTGTCTCTCCTGGCCGCCGCCTATCGAGTAGAGACGCACCGCCGCCTGGAGGTCTCGGCCCACCTCGGTCTCTCCCGGTGCTCCCTCCACCTGAGGCCCCGCTCGCCGTGGCCGTCGCTGATCTCCTCCTCGCCCCGTACCGAGGCACATCTGGGGCATGTTGCGCTAAGGCATCCTCATAGTATCTCACCTCAGCGAGGAGAGACTGATATGTGCTCAAGCTCACGGTACCCGGTGCTCGTAATGGTGTTCTTTGGTGAATTTGGCTGTGCTGCCAAAGTGCTTCTTTGGTGGTGCTCCTCCTAGGGTCGTGCCCTGTGTACCAGACTCGACATGGTACCTGTCTCCCCATATTTGGCCCTGAGGGCCTCCCTATGTCGAAGGTAGCGATCCCTCTGCTGGATCGCTGTATCTCGCTCCTGGCGAGTGGTGTCTCTCTCCAAAATTAGGGCATCCCTCTCCTCTGTCAGAGCTCTGATCTCCTCAAGAGCCACCTGGTGTGTCTGTGTCAGGGTGGCGTGCTCTCCCTCCAATCTCTCCAGCACCGTAGCCATATCCTCCTCGTCGGCATCTATAGATGCCGGGAGATGTCGTGGTAGCTCTGTCGCATACCATGCAGCATAACCATCACCTACTCCAGCATCATCATCGCTGTCTGTGGAGGGTGGGGCCTCTCTCAATGGATCTGCCGGGATCAAAATCGGTAGATCAGTCTCCCTGCTATCTCACCTATAAGGCCTGTAAGTAGTCGGCACTGTCTGCACTAGGCCGAACTGTCTCAATACCCGCATAAATGGGACTCGCTCCCACATATCAGGCCTGCGGCCCCTAACCACCCTGCTCCGTCTCAATGCCACCAAGTGAGCATCCTGACCAACCCATGTCGGAAATACCCGATATGGCCTCCAGATAACCTGATCCGGTGTCAGCGTCCTGAAATGCTCAGTATACCAATCCGCCGACCTCCCTGTATCCCCAGCAGCCATATCAGCCCGCCATCACCGGAATCCATAATCAATAGCTCCCACTGCTGCTGGCATCCAAGGAAGCCCGGATGGCCTGATCACCGCTATATGCTCATATGCCCAGCAGTGGAGCACAAAACTAACATCAATACCTGTCCTCCGGCCAGTGGTATACATCCATAGCTCGTGATATATCTGAGCTATCAGAGCATCAACAAAAGTAAATACCTGTCTGAACTGCAGGATGTCGCAAACGTAATCTAATAATAATAGTGGGAATCTCCCACCTCCTGAATCTGGCAGAGCGAAATAGGATATCGCCATCTGAATCAAAACTATCCGTCTGCTCCGGGGGCTATCCTGTCTATACTGCGAGGCTATCCGCACTGCCCCAGACACTATCTCTGAATCATCTGCCCTATCTCCATACAATCGAACTAGGGCCCTCTGCTGCTGCTCTCGTGGTGTAATCTCTATCGGGTCCCCAATGATCAGCAGTCTCAAAATCCTGTATATATCCTCATGGGTGATAGTCATCTCACCCGTCCTGAACCAAAAAGTGCACGCCCTGGGCTATCCCATCATCGCACTAGTGCTCGCATCAACTCTACATCTCGCGGCACTCGTCTCGTAGTATCTAAAGCCCCGAGCACGGCTAACTCTAAATGCCGCCAATCTGCATCAGTCACATCAGGGAGAATAGTCTCTAGTAACTCGGGAATAACATCCCTCATGTGTAGAACCTCTCGTGCCTGCATCCACGACATCAAGAGCAATATTAGTCTCATATTTACCCAAAAAATCCAAAAAAATAATTTACAATCTATTCACAAGTCTATTTAATCGGCGCCAATTAAATATAATCGGCGTCGTTTATTTATAGTCGACGCCGATTAACATAAATCGGCGCCACTTGAATATAATCGGCGTCGACTATACCAATCGGTGCTGATTGCTCGGCCGATGTAAAAAACACCCTGGCCTCCCACCCGGCAAAATAGAAATTAAAAAAAAAAAAAAAAAAAATAAAGCAAAAGTAAAACAACGGGTTCACGAAGAACCACTTACCCCAGGTCGTGTCCTCCTGCGCTTCTGACCGCTCCCAGAGGCTTCCATGGTGCTCAAATCCAACTTTTGACTCTCTCTGAATCAATCGTCATGGAGTGAATAAATCGTTCACGTTTTCCGTTCACATATTTATATGTGCGGTGCAAGGTCGGCGCCGATTGTTTTGGTCGACGCCGTTTATTTAAGTCGACGCCGATTTTTTAAATCGCCGCCGATTTTCCATCTCTTTGCCTTAGTGTTGATACTTGGCTCATTTATCTATCTGATCATTATTGTGCGTTGAATGTTGCCTTTTGGCACATATTTTCGATATCACCGTCCATTTCGAGTTTGTTCCCTTTGCATGGGGCACTCGTACTTTTTGGCAACTTAGAGTTAAACGGGTCTGTAGGCACTAACGTCGTCTGCTTTGCAGACCGTCTAGTTGTCCCTACCAATGTGTCTCTCTTTAGATGCTGACTATTTTGCAGCCCTCCTTACACTCATGGGTCTGTAGGTACTAACGTCGTCTCATGAGGAGACCGTCTAGTTTGCCCTACCAATGTGAGTTCCTTAGGTTACTGCCTTTTTATTTATTTTTATGCGTCATCAATGATCAGATCTACTCCAGATATCCAGCTGGGGCATCCCGCGTTTTAATCTACCTTTTTTTCAAACTTGGGATCGTTTGTTCTATCATCCATCCCATCCCTAGTTTGAGGGGGATCGCATCATCACTTTTTCTTCCTTTCTTCCACCTCCTTGTTTTTGTCTCACAACCTTGCTTATCGCAAGTTACTCGACAAAAAGGGGAAAAATGTAGACACCTAAAATTGATTATCCAATTTAGTGTCCCTCGTGTACGCGTTTGCTCTCTCAGGTAACCTGGGGCACGTTTATATCACCACTATCCCCTTGGGATATTATTCAATTTGCATTTTAAACACCTATCCTAAGTTTAATTCACCCCTTTATGTTTTACCCATGAGTAATTAAATATTAACTATTTAATTACACCTTTTCACATGTATCCTAACCACTTATTTACCCCATATCTATCCTATCCATGTGTCCCTCCTATTTCTCCTCCTCACAATCAAGCAGCGGGATATTTCCCGTATTTGAGGTGGAGGGATAACTCTTATCTTTCTAGAAATCGTTCATTTTGGCTATCTTGGGATTCTACATTCTGATGATCGGCGCGCCGACTGCACGGCCGATGCCAATTTTTAGGAGCGGTGCCGATTATAAATAGAAGCCCGTAACTCGCCTGGGAGGAAAAAAACACGCACGAACACGAAGGACAGACAGAGGCAGATCGTGAAAGAAACACAGACCGTGAAAGAGAGAGAACGAGAGATCTTTACGCATCTAGTGTCAACATTATCTATCAAATGAGAATGGATCTTGTCCAAATCAATCCCTGAGAGGAGCACCGTTACTCTGTTCTTATCACATCAACATCGCACGTATCCATTGATCTTGGTGACTCTGTTCCAATATCTCACCGGCGGTATATCTAGCAGACGCGTTGATGATCGGCCTTCACTTTCCGATTTCCAAATCTTCTCGCACTGTCCCCGATCGACCGATCTACTTTCAGTCGACGCCGATCTTATTCAGTCGACGCCGATTCTTCATAACCGACACCGATCACATCAGTCGATGCCGATTCTACATAATTGACGCCGATCATCCTGCAGACAGATAAAAGGACACAAGTAACACAAATCTAGCTTTGTTTTCACGAGCCCCTGTCTTTTGTTGTTTTCACTCTGCTTGTTTAGATTTCTGTTTATTACCTTGATCAGAAATCTAGTCTTGTACGTACATATTTTATCATGTATGCTTCTTTACTTAATTGAAAACGTGGATCGACATCCACCGAGAGAGCTCATCGCTTCCGGACCCGCTTCTCGGGCACCCACCTAAATATCTTTTAACGTGGTCTTTTCTCGTCAAGCATCGGTGTCTCGCAGTTACTTGGATCTATTGTGCAGAATTGCTCGTGTGCACCCGTCTTATCTCTCGGCTTCCTCATCCGTCTACATCTATGGATCTTGTCCATCAGTATCAATTTCATTGGAGTTTTCGGGGTTTTGTGTTTAGTTTGGTGCATTAACTTGGACAGTAACATGCGCAAAATTCTTGATCAACACTTAAAATGCACCCATCTTGTCAAGATGCTCTTCACAAAACTCTAGTGACTATGTTTGGTATGTCCCTATCAACATGTTGCATTCACAAGTCGAGTGCCATCTTTGATCGTCTCTCCAACGAATTTATTATTTCTCATTCTAATCAATAAATTTGTAATTCTATTCAAGCTTTACATTATTTATTTCAAGATAAATTTCAGGCTATGGAATCCACAATTACATCTTTAAAATATGAAATCCAACATCTTAAGAACACTTCTCAGGATCATGCTAGTTCTTCTTCTCATTCTCATTCTATGTCTTTTACATGTGCTCATATTAGTGAGCCTCAAGTCTTTCCATTACCAGAGCCTCTCACATTTGATCACAATGCTAAGCAACATGACATTCTTACTAAGATCCTTAGTCATCAATTGATCATTTTTCCAACTACTAATTACTACCCTCCTTATAAATCCGGTCAAATATCATGGTATCTAATTTCGTATCTATCATCAAATTAATGGACATAATGACAATCATTGACATGCTTTACAATGAAGAATTAAGTATATTGATCATCAAGGTTATATCTCATTCACTACACAACATCATGTTACATTTTCCTCTCTA
This sequence comes from Taxus wallichiana var. yunnanensis, assembly GCA_018340775.1. Taxonomy (NCBI): domain Eukaryota; kingdom Viridiplantae; phylum Streptophyta; class Pinopsida; order Cupressales; family Taxaceae; genus Taxus; species Taxus wallichiana. The sequence continues at coordinate 503,856,558 of CM031243.1, read as the reverse complement.
ATTGTTACATCTCAATGGGTTCTTAAATCTGATTCATCTATATTTAATGAGCATCATACCATCGTTTCTAAGGTTCCTTATATGGAGAGTAAAGACTCGCCTAAGCAACCACTTCTCAAAATCAATATAGAACCCCCTCATCTCAAATCATCTTGTTTCACCGAATAAATTGTGTGATAAAACAGATAAGGTGCCAGTTAAGGAGGAATACCTATGATTATATTGGTCGTAGGTTTAACGCGCGTGTTACTAAATTTATCTAAGCTAATCGACAGAGAACTTCTTTTTCTCACGGGAAGGACTACCTGTAGATACAAAGCAAGACCACCAAATGATATTAAATGTCAAATGACATTGGACTACCTAGCGATTGCTAGTTCCAGGAAGTGTGATACATCCTAGATGGTTGTCTATCCATTTTTTTATCAAATTAATGAAAGTAAACACGAGAAATAAAGTTCCTATTGCTAACACTTTGATTTAGGTATCTCAAAATGTTATCAACAAGCTAGATTAAGAAAATTATTGAAATCTAAACTAATCTAGCATCGGGAAAGGTATGTTTCGGTTGTGACAGGTCACATGGGTGTTAGGTAAGGTCATAGAGGTATCTGGTAAGGTCTGGGTGGAGTTTAGGTGATGTTAGAGGTAGTTTGGTGAATCTTAACAGAAAACACAGTGACCAATTCCGGTAGAGAGGGGAGACCGACGACATTTAAGGTGACCGGTGTTCGAGGGGTAATTTGATAGCAAATTATTAAACAAAGTTTTTAGGCTCTTTGTGATTGCACAAAGAGTGAGGGTAGTATGGTTTGGGTCGTAATATGGATGAGAAGACTCAGGGATACTAAGAAAGAGGTTTAGAATGGTGAAAAGGCTTGGGATGGTTGAATAGTGGGTTGACAAGAGGAAGGTGATGTACAGGCAATAGAGGAAAATAAAGTACTGAAAGAAACTAGAGATCTACAAAAGGACTAAGTAAAATGATTAGGATCTCAATACCTACTTGATGTCTTACAGATATTGGGAGGTGGAGGAGGATAGTAGTTGATCTATGTAGAAGTGCTTGAGGCAAGTGCCACACAATATGACCTTTGTGCTTCGTGAGTATTCCAACACTTTAGAAGGAGAACCAGATGCTTTCCTTACACTATGGTTGTGGGGTTCATCATCTGGATGCAGGAGGGCTTGTAGATTCACACTTGAATGCAATAAGGCTCCAATAAGTGAACGACCAACCTGTGTAAAGATTTTTGAAAGTGTGTATAAGGTAACTAATGGCTGTTAGGTGACAGGTGTTGGTTGAGGGATAGTTGGTGTCGGTTAAGGCAGGAAAGTCTACGTTTACCAAAAATAAGTATATCTTTAATATTTTTGGCATGATTTTGATTGAGTCCACTTAGGGAAGTGAAGTTCACGTGAGAGAAGGAAGGAATGTCATAGAAGAAGTCCAATTAGGTTTAGGAAGAAGTCTTAGTTAGTTAGGTTAAGTGGTGACTCAACACTGGGAGTGATGACTCAGTGTTGAGAGTGATGACTCGGTCATTGTGAGTTAAATGCCCTTGGAATGGGTCCAGGGTGAGGTGTAATGATGAGGTGGAGGTGTGAGGGTGAAATTAACTTAATTAAATTAATTAATAATGTGAGGATGAATATTATTATAGGATGAAGGGGTCATGATTAATTAAATATATTACATTAATTGATTGAAGGGGACCAAGGGGAGTGTGACCCAAATTTGGTGTCTACATTTTCCCCTTTTTGTCACGTAGCTTGTATTGGTAATCGATCTTTGATAAAAATAGGGAGTTGATGTTCCAGTATATAAGTGGAGGTTAGGTTTCCCCAAGTAGGGTTGAAGGTGATCCCCCTCAAACTACGAACCGATGAGGTTGGAAAAGTAGTCAGGGAGTGGTTTGATAAATAGGTGATTCATGAAAATGAGGGTCATAAGGTAAGGGTATGGTCATTTTGGGTAATGGGTAATGGTAATATTGGGTAATGGGTAATGGAAATTAAACACACACACACACACACACACACACACACACACACACAAACGTACGTATAGATTTTTATAAGATACCGGGTGGTAGAGCTTGCAAACTCTATGTTGCCAAAAGGGAGATAGGTTTATCCAAATGAGGTTGAAGTGATTAGGTATCCAGGTATAGGATATAGTCATGAAGCACAACGAAGTCCGATGTAGGAAATGGTAATATGTTTTGTTCCATAGCACCAAAGGTATGGTTGGGATGAACATCACATCATTAGGTAAGGTAAGCTCATTAAGCTAAACAACATGGGTAACAACATTGCAAGGTATAACGAGTACAAAAACTCAAATGTCACAAAAGGTGATTCAAGTCAGGGTATGTAGGTCAAGGCACAAGTAAGGTGAGGTATAGGTAAATAACATTTCCCTAAACACTAGTTAAGGAAATGTATAGGTAATGTAGGCTTACGGGTAGGGTGTAGTAATTGTTAGTAAGGTTAAAATTTATTGGAGTAATAATGTTTATAGGAAAAATGGGCATGGGGTGGGTTAAATGGTTATTTAGGGTGACCAATTCCGGTTATAGTGAAACCGAAGCATCAGTTGGCTAGGGCTCGATATGACCGACATCGGTCATGTCGATTTGGGGTTAAAAAAGGAAAATTCCTCTTTTTACAGATTCATTTTAACCTTTCCACTTTTAGAAAATGACAGAGGAGAAGTTGAGGAGTGGAAAATGACAATACGAGACATCTAGCTAAGTTGGCGAGCCATGTAGGGGTGATTGACATTCGATTGGTGGGTCCACAAGATCGAGTTGATCGATTCGATTGGTTGTGAGGTGAGGAGTTGATTTTGGCATGGCGGAGGTGGGAGAGGGAGTGGGTGGACCACCGCGTAGTGGCGAGATGTGCCTTTGTGGAGACGGTGCCGAGATGAGGTAGGATTCAATCTGAATCCTTTATTTGATTGAAAGAGAGTTTGTTGAAATCATTTTGTGTAAAATTTGGGTGTAATGTTAATTTTTGAAATCATGGTTAAAAATGAATGAAATGAGGGAGGGGGAAGGTCCAATGTAGCTTAAATAGGGTTGGTAATGAAGCTAGGATAGGTTTGGGTGGGTGGGAGTAGGTATTTAGGTTGTTTTTGTGAATTTTTTTATAATGGGGAAGCACGTTTGAGTTTTTGGCCAAAATAGAGACCGGCATCGGTCATGTGTTGGCCGATGTTGATGGGATTTGGTTGGCATCGGTCAAGGTCTAGGTGACCGATGCGGTCAAAGAGGACCAATGATGGTCAAGGAGACTGATGTTGGTCATGATTAAGAGTAAATAAGTGAAAGAAGGGCTAGATAGGAAAGTAAAATAGGTGAGGAAGGGGTAGGTGAAGATTTATGTAGAGGGAAAAGGGTAAAATGTTATTTTGGCAATGTGGGATAGGTAAGTAGGTGAGATGAACTAAGTTAGTGGGTAATGATGATAAGGGATAGTAGGTTTGTAGGTGAATTAGGTAAAGGGGGTAGGCATGATTGATGTGATTGGGTATTGTGTGGTGGGTAATAGGTTATTTGAGGTGGTCAAGTCTTGACAAGGTCATGTTGGATGATGTAGGTGAGAGATCAGCTGAGGATGAGGGACAAAGTACCACCCCTACTGGTACAAATGTGGCCTAGCGTGACCACGGAGGAGTGGGATCACATGACCGATGTTAGACTTAGTGTGATCCGACGCCGATGGTCACTCTCATCAATAGATGGGACTCCATGACCAATACATTTCACTTACCAACGAGTGAGATGACCGTCACCTTGGATGATATTTATAGGATCCTGTAACTTCCTATTATTGGGGAGCTAGTATATTCCATTTTTTCAGAGGCATCAGTGGAGCCGATAGTGGTGGTATTTGGTGAGGCAATGGGCGAGCTGAGGTATCACAACGTGAGTCTCACTTATGGAGATATGTATGCAACCTATCCACAAGAAACTGGGCTATTGGTGTTGATGATGGTGGCGGTGGGATTTTTTTCCCTTCCAGATTCCCGAGTGTGGGAGATTTCCATGAGCAGTGATGGGTGTGCTTCTCTTTGGACATGATCGAGGAGCGGATACATTTTTCTTGGGCACCAAATTTCCTAATTGATATGGGCCTATGGGAGATTGAGGAAATTTGGTATGTGTTGTAACTATTTATTAAAGCTGTTCAACATATGAACACATCATGTGTATATTCCCGGTTGGCTTACCACGCAGATTGGTTTGGAGGTGGCATGTTCAGATTTTTTTAGATGATGGGTACCATTCGGTGGACAATCGAGGGTGGCGAGGGACACATATGATGTGTCATACTACAGGCAGCTATTGGAGGGCCTTTCGACAGTTGATATCGTGTGGAGGCCATATGTTGATTATCTATCATATAGAGGTATGGCTGAGGAGTTAGAGGAGCTTTATATACTAAGATGGATACGGGGCATCGGACGGGGAGCATGAGATGATACCTATGGAAAAGGTCAGATGGTAATTTGGATTACAGCAGAACGTGCCCCCACCTTTCCCACAGTACCGTAGAGATGACCTGGAGAGACCCATGTCTCCACCACGTCCAAGTGTTCCTACAAGGTAGGAGGAACATGTACGAGATAGACGAATTGACGATGAGGGAGTCACTGATGGATACAGGAAGTGGTGGGTGGAATACCTACTAGTGGCACCATTGAGGCCAGGGTAGCCTAATTTAGCTATTGTCATAGTGCAATGGGATACATTACAGGGTCAGGTGGCCACCTTACAGGAACATATTATAGGTTGGTAGTGAAAGCTGGTAGGATCAGAGGCAAATGTGACCACCTTGCAGGCATAGGTGGTGGCCCTACATGCCCAAGTAGCATAGGCATAGGTTCCTGCAGGCGAAGATGGGGATGGATGGAAAGTAGGTTCCTTATAGGAACATGTGATTGGATTACGAGGACATTTGGTTAGGGAAAAGTCACAAGTTCGACCTTACGGGCCTAAGTAGTTGTGTAAGCACAAGAACAAGGTCCCACAAAGATGCACCTACACAAGGAAAGGGGACACTTTTAGTCGAGTTAGATTTCATAGGGAGCAGATCAAGATGATGGCACCACCCCGGACTATGTCAATGTCAAGGTTCGAGGATGTCTGAATGAGGCTCTCTACTATCAAGATAATCTAGCCACCACGGAGAATTCATGTGCCCTCATATGCCAAGTATCGAGCCTACAGTGGCTGGTGAGTGGCAAAGCAAGCGAGATCCAGGACTTACAGTTACGATAGCACATGGGGTCGTCGACCCCGAGATAGGGCTATGGCGAGGTTATGAACACTCGTAGACTAGGCTTGATAGAGGGCCAAGAGTAGGAGACATGTAAGCTGGACATGAGGGTATGAGGTGGAGTGATGATTGATATCCATATGTTATAGTGTTTGATTTTTAATAAATATACAAGCCTATGTGAAGAAGACATGAGATTGTGCATGAGATTTTTTGAGATATTGATATTTATTGTATATCTATGTATATATGTATTGATACACAGACTCTCCCATTTATATAGTTGATGATGTTGACTAGATGGATGATGTACTCGTTTTTAATTTCCATTGTTATTGTGTAAAATGGAAACTAGTTGAATTAGGTATGATTGAGTCGAGGTCATGTAGGCATGATGGAGTGTTAGGTCATTTAGGCATGGTGGATTCAAGTTCATTTTAGGCATGATGGATTCAAGGTCATTTAGGCATGATGGAGTCATGTATAGGCATGGTGGAGTTAGGTATAAGCATGATGGAGTCACATTATTTAGGCGTGATGGAGTCTAGGTGATTTAGGAAGTCAAGGTCATGTAGGCATGATGGAGTCGGGTATAGGAAGTTAAGGTCATGTAGGCTTGATGGAATCAGGTATAGGCATGGAGGAATTAGGTATAGGCATGATGGAGTCAGGTATAGGCATGGTGGAGTCTAGGTGATTTAGGCATGATTTGGTCATGGTTTTGCGTTTGATTTAATTTCCAAGTTATTGTTATTATGGAAAATAAATGATGTATATGTATGTTGTGGTGTAAATGTCCAAATATTTGATATCATGGAAATGTGAAATGATTGATGTATGATATGGTGATGTTATAAAATGGTAGGTATGTATGTTTTTATGATTGTTTAATTTCCTAGTTTTGTGTAAAATGGAAACCAAGGTAGAATTTGAATATAAAAGGGGAAAATTGGTTAGGGGAAAGAGTGGTCAAGCTAACCTTCAAGTTCCCCATGCCCTCGGAGTGCTTCCTACATAGCCCCGGAAAAAAGGGGCCTTAGGTCGATGTAGTTCTCCCATAAGATAGGGAAGAATATGATGAGGTAGAGGAATGGGTTGGTTGGTTTTAGGCATGATTGAGTTTAGGTCATTCAAGCATGTTTGAGTTTAGGTCATTTAGGCATGGTTGAGTTTAGGTCATAGGCATGGTTGATTTTAGGTCATTTAGGCATGGTTGAGTTTAGGTCATTTAGGTATGGTTGAGTTTAGGTCATTTAGGCATGGTTGAGTCTAGGTCATAGGCATTGTTGTATTTAGATTGAATAGGCATGGGCGAATTTAGGTCATGGGCATGGTTGAATTTAGGTCAAATAAGCATGGTTGAATTTAGGTCGAATAGGCATGGGTGAATTTAAGTCGAATAAGCATGGGTGATTTTGGTGAAAGAGGAATTCTTAAATGTAGGTGTCAATGGTCTAGTCTGTGTAGGAGAATCAATAAGTAAGAAAAGAGGTGAATGGTAAGAGGAGACAAAAATCCACCTAATTAATAAGAACCATTACAAGTCTATCATACTAAAGATGGAGTATGAACATAAAAACCTAAAGGCATTACATGATTAACTATTCTAAGGGTGAAGAAGGTCTCATGATCACAAAATATCACATTTGCCACAGGTCCCTTGAGTAGGAAGAAAATTAGTAAGAAAGGGCGATGAGGTGAAAGAAGTTGGTTTATTATAACCTTGTGTGAGGCAGAATGCCTCTTTGGCAAGAGACCCAAGATAAAAAAAGGCAATTCTATGACAAAAAAGTCATATTTTCCTTTTTTCTTGTGTTTTTATAAACCTGATCGATGTGGGAAGTCTATTTAGGATGAGTAGAGTATCTCCTTGAGTTATTTGTGAAGTTGATCGATGTGGGAAGTTTCGAATATTTTTATTTTATTTTTACAGATTAATCTTTTTGTGATAGACTATGTACAGTATGGCTAGCTTTGTATAGTTGTCCTTTGAGGGACCAGTCTATTTATAGCATACAGATAGAAAGATTAGATGTCCTTTTGAGGGAGTCATATTTTTGCTAGAATTTTGACTCAAGGAGTTTGAGATTGAAAATCTTTTATATTACTTTTGAATTGTTTTTTGGAATTTTAGGTCATGGAAAAGACTATAGAGAAGTATAGGCTTCTTTTATGAAGACAAAACCATAGCACACAAGGGTTATCTTATGAAAGAGAGGTTTTAAGTAATGAATGACCATGGGATTCCATCCTGAAAAGGATGAAAATTATCCATGAGAATCATGCCATGAGTAGAGTTGTGGTACTCATATTGAAGATAAGGCTAAAAGGTGACGGGTAATCCACATGATTCTTGCTTAGTCGTTGATCCTTAAAATAGGTAAGTGGAAGGTTAATGGTGCTTAAGGGACAAGCGCTTAATAGAGGTAAGGTGATCTAGGACTTGATTCAATAATAGAATGGTCGAAGATGCAACGCATTGAGGGGCTCAAGTTTGGGTTTACCTTCGAGTGAAGACAAACAATAGGCACATGATCCATAGGTGTGACTAACGATATAGGGTCTAAGAAAATTAGGAGCAACTGTTCCTCGTTTACTTTTCTCCACTTTTGTTACATGTTTATTTTCTTTTAGGACGAGATCACTAACCTATAAGGTTCGTTCTTAGAAAAATTTATCATAGGCATGTTTGAAAGGTTTTTGGTATATTTGGAGGTGATCGAGAGCATCGAGATGACATTCGTCTAATAACTTGAGTTGTGCCAAATGGTCTTAACGAAAATCATCATCATTGAGCATATATTTAAGTGAGATGTGAAGAGATGAAATTTGTATTTTGAGAGGCGGGACAACCTTTGTACCAGAGGCCAAAGAGAAAGGTGTGGAAGCAAAGTTGAGGTACAAATACTAATATGATAATCCCATAAGGCAAAAGGAATGTACATGTGCCAATCCTTTCTAGTATTGTCAACCAATTTCATAAGAATTTTGTTTGAGGTTTTGTTGGTTGATTCCACTTGGCCATTTTTCAGAGGATAGTAAGGTGAAGAAAATTTTTCATAGATTTTGTATAGGGTTTTATTTTTGAATTTTTTTCCATTATCATTGATGAGGAACACCTAAGCAAAAAATGATGTGATTATTGATGAATTCATATATTTTCTCATCTTTTGTAGAAATAAGAGGTATGGCTTCTACCCATTTAGTGTAATATTCAGAAGTGGTAATATTCCATTGATGGCATTAGGAAGAATGAGGATTGATCTCTCAACAAGATCCAAACCCCATTGAGAGAAAGGCCAAAGGTCTCGTGCGACCTGTAAGGCGTGACTAGGGGTGTGATGAAGATTAACATGTTGTTGACACTTCACACAACGCTTGACATAGTCACAAAAATCACGGTTTAGGGTTGGCTAGTAATAGCCTAGGTGAAGAATGTGTTTAGTGATAGCTAAACCACTGAAGTGACCCCCACAAATTCCATCGTGAACTTCCTTGATGGTGTAGGGAATTTCAGAACTTGTAAGACATCGTAAGAGGATAACGTCAAAACCATGTTTATAAATAAGACCACCCATGATGACATAGTGAGAGACACTTTTGAGAAAGGCTCGTTGTCCATTGCGAGTAAGATCGGAGGTAGAATGGAAAGGGAAAGGTAGTCAAGCAAACTACTTATACCAAAAGTCACATGGGTCAATTTCAATGTTTCCTATGAGGTTAACATCTTGAATTAGATAAGAGGGTGATTGCAACCTTTGTACGATGACAAATATTTTCAATTCGGAGGGCAAAGTGGGTATTTGAGAAGCTAGATAGGCCATGGTATCTACGAATTTATTAGTGGAATGTTGGGTGGTTTGAAGTTTGTAACGGTCAAAGGTATTCAAAAGTATGTCAACATGATGCTTATACTTTTAAAGTATATCATTACGACATTAGTATATACCATTAACTTGGTTCACAACCAGTTGAGAGTCGCCAAAGATATTAATTGATTTAATGTCTAAAGTTATGGCAGCTTGAAGGCCTAATATGAGTGCTTCATATTCGGCGATATTGTTAGTACAATAAAAATCTAGTTTGAAAGATAATGGCATAGGCTCATTGTCAAGAGGAATGAGGATAACTCTGAAACCACCCCACGAGACATTTGGAACCATCAAAGAATAAGGTCATTTGGTAAATGTTATCATCCAAAGAGAGAGTAGCGATGGATTAATTAGTGAAATCAAAGTTAGAGGATTGATTTCAAGAGAGAGGTACGTCTGCGAGTTGATCAGCAATTATTTTTCCTTTGATAGACTTTTGATGGATGAATTCAAGATATAGGTCTGCAAGAAGCATGAGCCAATGTGCAACACGTTGATTTTGGTAGGGCTTAGCATACATGTAATGTAAGGGGTCAGTATTAGTGACAAAAAGGTTTTGTGGTTGAGTAGGTAATGGAAAAGTTTAGTGGCAACAAAAACTAAGGCTAAGCATAGTTTTTGGCATGAGTATATCTAGTTTCATAGTCCACAATCATATGGATTGTGTAATAAATTACTTTTTCCCTGTGTTTCTCATCATGATGAGTGAGCATGGCACCCAAGGAATGATCAGTAGTAGAAATATAAAGGTAAAATGGTTGGTCATCCTTAGGGGGAATGAGCATAGGTGGTTGAAGGAGGTATTGTTTAAGGCATCAAAGGATTTATGGCACTCATCATCCCATTTGAAGGAGACATCCTTTTGAGGAGATGATGAAATGGATGGCTGCAGTTGGAAAGATGTAAAATAAAGTGACTGATAGATTTTAACTTTCCTTACAAACTACAAATTTGACGAAGGTTAGTAGGTGGAGGCATTTTGATAATAACCTTGATTTTAGCAAGATCAACTTCAATGTCATGCAAAGAAACAATAAAACCAAGGAGCTTTCCGGAGAGAATAGTGAAGACACACTTCTTAGGTTGAAGGTGAACGCATCACTTGATGATACGGTCAAAGATGACCTTAAGAACTATAAGGTGTTTGGCCTGATGTTTAGATTTAGCAAGAAGATCATCAACGTAATCTTCCAATATGTGATGCATAACGTCATGAAAGATATAAGGTGTGGTGTAAGGTTCAATGAACACAACCCATAACGAGGATCCAAGGTCGAATAAGCACATTGTTGTACTGTAATTCCCCCTCTAAGATAGAATAATTCCAAAATGGTATGGGGGCCCACACGAATGTGGAGAATGATTGTGCCAAGGGTGGAATTCATGGCATTGTTAAATGAACATAGCATAATTGGGTTATTATGCATGTAATTGGCAATGATATGTATTTGATTGTATGTATGGGAAGAAATGATCTTAATACTGGCACCGCCATTAATCATAACACATCGAACGTGTATATTATCAATGTAGACAGAAGTTAATAGGGCGGGATTAAGATCATCGATTGGAGAGGTAAAATCTCGTCGTCGAGAGAAAGTGAGAGCGGTTACTTGATGAGTGGTAGGTGGTGCAAAGGAAGGGGATGAAGTGGTAAGAGAGGCCACATGGTGAGGAATGATAATGGATGCCACAGGAGTAGGGTCATTGGGTAAAACATCAATAAATTGTAGAACCTCAATGAGGACCTGTCGATGAGACTCAGAGGTTTGAACAAGGTCGTACAAATACATTTTGAGAGGAGATTGGTGCAATTGTTTAATCATTATACAATGGGAAAATCCATTAGAAATAGGGTATGTGGGTCCATGGATGGTGATTTTTGGTGCAGGTGCAGATGGGATATTGGGTAAAAGAGTGGCGGATGGGCTAGTTTTCTCCTTTCCTTTTTCCTTCTGGGCTCGAGTGGTAATGTTAACCATATTAATGTGTGGTAAAGGAGCAAGTGAGTCATGATAGGTGTAGCAACATGACGGGAAAAATATGGTGAGGGCATATACTGGTTTTGTGAAAATAATGCAGCACATTGACATTTTGGCAGAGGTTTGGCTATCTCTCTCTGATGCAGACCATATTAATCTCAAATGTTGGAGGGGGATAAAAGGGTTGTGGCGGTGAATATGAACGTTGTTGAATAGGTATGGGATGAGGATGTGTGGTGATAAGTGAAGGTGGAATAGGGTCCTCATCTAAAAGATCATCATCGTCAAATTTTTCTTCGAGAGGACATAGTTGGAGAAGAACAGTCTTAAGAGCCTTAAAATTTTCCACATCATGCCTTGGCACACGATGGTAAGCACAAATTTGTGTATCGTCAAAACCTTCCGGTTTAGGTTTGAGTGGGTCGTAAGGTCTAAGTGGTGGCAATGTGATGAAAAAAGTTTCCAAAAGTTTAGCTAAGATTTTAACATAAGACCTCGCCAATGGATCACAATGTGAAGTTATTGTGGGTATAGATGGAAGTGTGGGTGATTTTGGTGGGAGAGTTTCCATGGGAGGTGGAATCAAAGGTTGAGTAATTTTGACCACCTGTTTTATAGGTGATATAGTTTTAGGTTTGGATTGTACCTTTTTAGGTAAATATGTAGTAGATGAACTAGAGGTTGAAGGTGGTGTAGGTTTAACTACCTCTTGGGAGGGTAGTGGGTTTTCAGACTTTTGTTACACCTTATTGGGTAAAGGTGAAGAAGAAGTGTGTGATGTAGAAGGGAAGGAAGATTACGGAAGGGGCGGGTTAGCCAAGGTGATAATGGAGGTGCAATAAAGGCTATGGGAAAAGGTAATGTGAAAGGTATTGGTTGAAGATAAGGGAATATCATAGGTAATGATGAGGATATTGTAAGTGGTGTAGGTGTAAGCGGTAGATGGGATGTAGGTGATAGAGAAAGCGTAAGTTGTGTAGGTAATTTGGGTGTAATAGAGGATTGTGATGAGGAGGTGGGTTGTTGTGATTTTAGTTTACCTTGGGTAGGAGGCTATTTGCCAAGGTTTATGGGTGAGGCCCTAGGATAGATGGAATGGGTGAATGTGACAGATGGGTAGTAGGCGAATCCCATGTATATGGCCTAAGAGGTTGGGTCTTCCTCTTAGGTGGGGGAATAGTCTTTATGTTGGATTGTGAGGACATGGCTAAATCAAGTTTGACAAGAGGATGGACTAGGCTTGATTTCAACATGACTCCCAATGTGGCAATGGGTTTGGACGTGGAGGAAGATATAGATGTAGGTAAGGCTTTAAGCATTGGAAAAAATTTAGTTGATGGTAAAGGTTTAGGTATGGGCAAGGGTGATGAAGAAGATGTTGCTACAACTGGCATGGGCATGGTTGGTTTGGTTATCTGAAACACCTTTGGAGAGATCATGGAAGTATCAATAGAAAACATTTGCATCTAAGTTGAGAAAGGAATCTGAAGGCGTCCTTAAATAATGGAATTGTTGACATAATCCAAGTGGTTAGCCAAACGTGAAAATGACACCATTGGAGGGGGATGATATTGATTTGGTAGTAATCCCTATAAAGAATGTATGTGAGACAGGGAAATGGTTGGCTTCTGACTTTGTGGTTAAAAGAGCCGAGATCAAATCAACAGGGTCATTGAAAGCCAATGGAGAATTATCACCAATAGGAAGGGGCACTACTAATGGATCCCCTATGGGTAGGGGAGATGACAAGTAGGATGAGGTAGGTTCATATTTTGGCGAACAGGAAGGTAAGCATGACTCTCTCATGGGTAGGAGAGTAAATATTGTGGGTTGTTTGTTAGGTTAAGAGGTGAGTGGGGAAACTGCATCGAAAGATATGGTAGAATCCTCTGTGGGTGAAGGGGAGATAAGGGAGACTCCTATGTGGGTAAAGGAGTAGATGAAAAAAACTCTTTCATGGATGAAGGAGCTCATGCAAGAATCTCCTCGATAGATGGAGTAAGAGGAAATTGAGGAAGAGCTGGTATGATGTCAAAAACAACATGAACCTCACAAATGTTATTGTCATTGGTTAAGGGTTTTCTGGTTTGGTTAGATGATGGGGTGTGGTTTGGGAACAGTTTCTTGAAGATGTGAAGATTCTGATTAGCCAGTGCATTAGGGTTATCTAAGACGAGATCTCCACTATCTAACATTTCTTGGATGATATTTTTGAAAGTTATACAATTATTGTCACTATGACCTTTAACGCGATGATAGTTGTAGTAATCATTTTCTTTATACCACACATGCATAGGATGGGAAGGGTCAAAACTACTATGTGGTTTAATGGGTGGAAGATTGATTTCTCTGGATTTTAAATTTTTTTCTAAAATTGAAGAATAGGGTTCTTCTATGGGAGTGTATTTTTGTTGTTCCCACTTGAACTGAAAATCTTGAACAGGAGAAAGGTTAGAAGAAGGATTTGATTGGTTGGATGGGTGAGATGGGCCGGCTTTCAAAACTACCACATGGGCAAATCCTTTTCACTTTAGAGTACTTATTTTACGGTTTATAAGAAGAAGAGTTATCATTTGATTTAAATGTAGCATTCTTGTTACGCACTTGTATCTTTTTCTCTTCAATGGCACAAATTTCAAGTTTTCAGGCCATGGTGAATGCATCATCGAATGTGTAGAAGGTTTGAACTTAGAGAGTTTACGAGATGTGCCTAGCACAAGCCATGGTGAAAAATATATTAACTCGGTTTGAGGAAGTTGAAACTAAGTTGGTTGATTAGGCTTCACCAACGAGTGACAAAATATGTGATAGATTCATCTTCGTATTGTTGTGTCGAGTACAAGTCGGTCATGGTGACTTTCTTGACAATGTTGATAGAAAATTGGTATAGGAAATCTTGAGCTACTTGGTTTAATGATTAATGGAGTGCCTAGATAGAGCACTATACCAATTCAGTGCAGGCCCCATCAAGGACATTGGGAATGTTTGTAAGAGCAAAGCATCATCATGAGTGATTAGATAACACCCATGTTTAAAAGACCACAAATGTTGTTGTGGGTCTTCTTTGCTGTTAAACCGGTTGAATTTAGGCATTTCCCAATGCGTAGGGTATGGACGAATTGGAATGGATGGGTGAATGGGCTCATTATAAATCTCATCATATGTTAGAGAACTATGTGAGTTGAAGACTGATGCTTCCAATGTCTGCATCTTGTGCATCATCATTTTGATAAGATCGTTAGAATTTTGTGATGACTGGGCACCCTCTGTGAGTATAAGAGGGTAGAAAATGAAGGTAAGACATGGGAGACATCCCGGTATGTGGTGGTGCAGTAGATGAAAATTATGAGGGAGGAATAGATGCAGGTGGCAAGTATCCTGAATAAACGATAGATGAAATAGGGGTTGTTGGTGATAAGTGTAGGTAGGTGGAGTGGATGTAACGACTCTTGTAGTAATTGGAGGAAGTGATTATGGTATGGAGAGGAAAAATGTTTTGGATGGGAGTATGGGCTTCCGACACCATGGGTGGCTGAGATGAAATAGGTATATGAGAGGTGGCAAAGTGCGAGATAGACCTATACTCAAGGCAGTTGATAAAGGAATGGTTAACATCACAAAAGAAAATGACATCAAATGCACGATAGATGCCAAAGGTGCATTAGATATCGATGATGTAGGGTCAAGTTGGGACACCACATGTGGTAAGGTGGAAGAGGGTAATGTTGAGCTAGTAGTAGTTGATGCAAAAGTGGGTACAAGGGTAGGAGGAATGGAAATAGGCATGTCATATACAAGTTGTCCTGATGAATCCCGAGTGGATGAATGGGCTAAATAATATTGTAAAGTAGTGGGGTTTTGATCAAGGAGTCTTGTGAACTCCTCATCATCGGTACTAATGATGATAGGTTTACTAGGATTCGTAGGTGATAGAAGAGAAGGTGGCGATGGGATAGGTGGGAGTAGTGAAGGATAACATGATATACAAGGGCGTTGGCTTGGCTATGAGTCAAAACCATGTGAATTATAGTAGACTTGGTAATCTGATCTCTATAGATGACACAAAATCACAGAAGGAATGGAGAAAATAGTTCTAGAAGGTGAAAATTGGTCATTTTTAATTGAAAAATTAAAACACAAAGACCGACGATGGTTGGGTAAGCTGGTTTGATGATAGAGGGTAATCGATGATGTTAGGAGGACCGATCTTTGAGTTCTTGTGGAAAACAAAAGATTTGTAAATGTGGCAATAAATGATGAAAATGAAGAAAATCTAGACTTTGATAGTGATTTCAAAGACACATAGATATGGTGAGGTAACTGAGGAAACCCCAAAAAGAACATAATTATGATGAATGCTACTTTGGTTAAAATGAACAAAACAACAGAAAGCGGCGGTCGATCAAGTAAACTGATGATGATCGTTGGACCAATGCCGATCACTGTGAAATTTGTGAAAAGATGGAAAAAGTGAATTTGGTAATTTAGATCAAATAAAAGACCAACCCAAAAACCTGAGTATGGCAATGATTGACCCTAACACACTCAAAAAGAGTCGGAATACACCAACTATGATTATGGAGTGTGAAAGGAGAGAAGAATGAAGAAAACGAACTCACGCCTCAAAACACAGATCAAGAAAAAAACTAGCAAATATGATATCCTATGTGGTGGATTTTAAGTTCGGCTTATGCCATTTAGGATTGACTTGTGAATAGAGTAGAGTTTTTATTTTATAAAAGGTGCCTATGAAAAATCCAAAACTAAGTATAATTTTAGGTAAGTTTTGAAAGAGGGTTTGAAAACCCACAAGCGAGGATCACGAGGGACGACATGCACATCAATGGACGTGTGAACGGTAGCGTGAAGAGATCTCAGGAGGAGTGAGCATCAACCAAATGTGCATGCAAATATTTGACAAATGGGCAGAACCTGGTTAAGCCATAAAACTCTCCTCTATCTCATAGATCAAATGGGGTGTACATATAGGAGGTGTTGAGTAACCCCCAGTGCTGCAATCATAACAACTCGAGTAGAGAGGGGAGTTACATTCCCAGAATAGAAGTGTAACTCCCAATGACGCATGTGATGCACTAACGCACTAACGCACTGACACGTAAGAGAATCTCATAATGACCCCTAAATGAAACATGGACCTATGATCTCACTTAAGTGAGATGACTCACTGATAATGTGGAAAATACACACACCAACACCCCCTTCATCGTAACTTAGGATGAGGCGGAAAGTCGAAGCGATAAATGGGTCCCAAAGACAAAGCCTGATGAGGTACCCATGTACAAGAAAAAGGTCCCAAGTAGTGAAGGAAAACCCAGTGGGGAAAACATCCACCATAAGAGAACAAAACACTCTCTAATCTAAGAAAGATGCCAAAAATGGGTCCCGGCCATAGACAATCTGAAAGGGTACCCATGTACAAGGAGGCAATCTCTCGGAAAGAAGAAGAAGAGAGAAGAAGAGGGAGATGAGAGGAATGCAGAAGATGCCATGGACGGATCTGAACTCTGCAGCTCTAGGAAGTCTCCCAGAAGAATGTCGATGACGAGATCCTCTGCCTCTAGACTGAAGAAGAGCCACCCACAACGAACTGTGTGCCTGCCCTTAGGAAGGACAAAAATGATGTGTTGGAAGTCTACCCACTCCACAAAGGAAACTGAAGGCAGCAACACGAAGAACTCTGAGTCTGGTGCACGAAAGTGTGACATAGGTCTAGCGAGTGAGTGCCAAGGAACCGAAGGTAATGCCACGTGTGTAGAACTATCAGAGTGAAAAGAGGAACACCCGCAGAAAGGATGTCTAAGTGATGTGAAGGGAACAAAACATCCTCCACAACAGAAAAGGGATCCATAGCTGAGGGTGGATCAATGAAGGTCTTTGGAAATGTGGAAGTGACATGATTCCTGGAAGGGGAACTCCCAACAATAGAGATGATGAACTCCTCTGAAACACCTATAGATGGATGCGGAACCTGTAGTGCATCACAAGTAGACTCTGTGAAAAGATGACTAAGGTCAAGTAGATAATCGTCCCAATGAGGGGGCTCGACAAATAGAAGAGTGATGTATGATAGGTATGATTCATCCAATGAAGGTAGAGGAGTGAAATGGGCCTCACACACTAGAAGTGGAAAGGAGGCGGGTGTGATGACTGTGTGAAACTGAGTAGGAGACTACTTGATATTTGATGAGATGTGGGAAGTGTCAACACTCTCTGGAATGGTGAGAGAAAGAGGATAAGAGTCCTCTATAGTACTCGACATCAAAACAGGATGCATAATCCTCATCAACAAGTAGAACCAAACGAGCTGTGTCGAAACTGTCATCACACGAAGAAATGGAGGAGATAATCTGAATCAGCAGCAACTATGGTGGCGTATGTGAAGGGCCTCCATACAAGGACTAAAGAATGCTCCAGACATGGTGAGGTGGATCGAAGTTCGCCACGTGAAACCAGAGAGAACGAGAGACATGCATCATCATGTGACAAAAGACATGGTCACAAGTGTCAAGGAAGTCTTCTAGATGACAATGATCAGCGGGTGCAGGAACTAGCCTAAGTAAGAAGGCTGAAAGATCCTCATAGGTGAAGTAATGTTCCATGGAAGCACGCCAGGCTGAATAGGTCTCTCTCCGGTGAGAAGTGGCAGAGGCTATAAGGTGATCCTACGATGCTCACATCTAGAAAGAGCACTCTCCATGATGAAAAAATGCAAGATGCAAGGTGCAAGACGTCGGACTCGGCCGATAATGCGTCTGCGTGTGTAGGCCCAAGAGTACAAGCAACCCCCCCAGAATGCGGCACTTTATAAAAGTAGTGTATTTACAAAATTGGAAATTCCATCACGTAGTGTGCGAAAAATCATGCAACTTTGACCAAGGAAGCACTCAGAAACGAGCAGCGAGTCAAAAGTTATCGCATTAAAACGATTCCCGCAACTGATGGAAAAATGCACTAGATACTGTAAACACATTAAAAAAGTACACGAGATGGGTGCAAAGGGTATTGTGTGACTACTCGTTGGAAACAACATGGAATTTTAGTAGGGGTTTGTTTTGACTGTGAGGGGGGGTTAGCCTCCTGCCAACCCCGGACCTCGCCCTCCGTCTTCGACGCTCGAAGGAAGGGAAGAATACAAGCCAAAAAATAGTCTAAAACTCAATTACATGCCATGAATGTTTTTTTTTTTAATAACACCCTAAAACATTAGAAAAAGAAGGTGGTGAGAGGGGGACCCATGTTGGAAGGTGTCAAACCATGCAAGATAATTGTAACCATTTGTTGCGTTTGAAAGGTGAGTCCACGTGTTGAGTGTTGTAGGTGAGATTCCAACGCAAGAGCAAGCTATGACCACATGCCAAGGTAATGCATAAGAACGTTTCTCTTGTGCAGGTCTGCATAGTGGTTGAAACTAACGTAGGAGGAGGTGAAAAATGCCACATGAAAAAGTGCGAGTTTGCGAGGCTTTCAGAATCTTCAAGTTGGTGTGTGGAAGCCAATCTTAAGCGTCTTTGCCGTCTAAAGCTAAGGTGATTTCCACGCAAGGAGAAACCAATGCTACAGGTATGGATTCCGTGTGGAGCTTCCAACGTAGGTTGGAGCAGAAAACGGTCTGCAAAGGATGGTTCAAACTGTTGGAGCTGGAGATTTTCACGAGCAGGAGAATGGAAGTGTTTTCACGAGCAGGAAAGATCAACTCATCCAACAGAGCAGTAGAACTAACAACCGAGATGTTAATAATGCAAAGCATGAGCCAAAGAAGGTTGAAAACGTCCACAAAGTGTAGAAAACACCACGTCCACACCAAAATGTGCAAGATGAAGGAGCTGATGGAGCAGATGCAGGAAGGTTGTAATAGACGGAGCTAATGCCACGTTGCCACTGAGTTTGAACGTAGGTGTTGGAGCTGAGGAGGATCCGGGAGCAGCTCGAGGCAAGCAAAACAAAGAGAAAACTCCCAAGAGCAAACCAACAACACCACGAGCTCGTGTAATGATGGAACGATGCAGAAGCGAGGCCAAACAGGGTGCAGGTAGTGCTGATGTGGAACAAGGATTAAGCCAGAGACTTCAAGGAAAAGCAGCTCGGCAGAGGATCCCGCAGAGGTGAGTTTGAACAGGAATGAGCCGAGGCAACAACGAACAACCACGGTAGGGAACCTGAGGCAGTCAGAATGGAGGTCGAAGCCAAAAAAACTCGTATGTTGAAGACCAATGCAAAGAAACCCGAATAAAAGGGCAGACCAAGCCGATAGCCAAGCTAAAAACAAGGCACAGTGAGCTGGTGGCTATCCAAGGTGGCGAGCAAGAGGGGAGCTCGGTTCCCAGCTCGGCGAGCTGGG
The DNA here is from genome assembly GCA_018340775.1 of Taxus wallichiana var. yunnanensis. Classification (NCBI taxonomy): domain Eukaryota; kingdom Viridiplantae; phylum Streptophyta; class Pinopsida; order Cupressales; family Taxaceae; genus Taxus; species Taxus wallichiana. The sequence continues at coordinate 503,837,056 of CM031243.1, read as the reverse complement.
GTCGAGGTAGACCCAAAAAGCACTTTAATAACCTTTTAAAACGCACAAACTAGCACAAACAAACCATGACCAGAAAACTCAAAAACGCAACCTGAATATGCTCCAAAAACTACATGCAAACCTCAAAGAAGCCTGAAAATCCACAAACACCAACACGACCAAATGAACCACAAACAAACCCAAACAAAGGTATGAGGCCCAAAATCAATGCAAGTAGAGCACAAACGGAATTGTCATTACGACACATGCATGAAATCTGTATATCACGCCGGAAGCTGGAAAACGCGCATAGAAACACCAATGAGTGCACGGATCCACAAGATCCACTCTGATACCATGAAAGAGGGTTTGAAAACCCATAAGAGAGGATCACGAGGGACGACGTGCACATCAACGGACGTGCGAATGACAGCGTGAAGAGATCTTGGGAGGAGCGAGCATCAACCGAATGTGCATGCAAAGATTCGACAAACGGGTAAAACCTGGTTAAGCCATAAAACTCTCCTCTATCTCATAGATCAAATGGGGTGTACATATAGGAGGTGCTGAGTAACCCCAGTGTTGTAATCATGACAACTCAAGTAGAGAGGGGGAGTTACATTCCCAGAATAGAAGTGTAACTCCCAATGACGCATGTGACGCACTAACGCACTGACGCACTGACACGTAAGAGAATCTCATAATGACCCCTAAATGACACGTGGACCTATGATCTCACCTAAGTGAGATGACTCACCTAATGATGTGGAAAATACACACACCAATAGTTTTGGCATGGGAGGTCCTTTCTTTGAGATAATGACTAGACAGAGAAACCAGTTTGGAGCCTACTATCAATCCTATGATCGTGTGATCATTGACAACTTCTTCTAGGTAGGATGTTATTTAAGAAAATGAGTACTTTATTTTTAGTGGTTTGGTGTAGAGAAGAAAGTGTGCACTACGATTCAATTTGTCAACCATCAGCTAGGCATGACTTCCAGCATATAGGTTGCCAAAAATTTTAAATGAGCTACAAATGCAACACTCAAAAATGATATGCAAATATTTTAGACCCAAATCCACAATGACATTCGATGAGAGCAATGATGAATAGGCAAGATTATGTCTTTCACTAATGCAATACAAAAATAAAAAGAATGGTTCTTTTTAGTCCAAAATATGAGTGTCAATGAGACAAGTAGAAGAGAGATAATGTTCCAAAGGAGAAAATTTAATGTGAACGATTTCAAAAGGAAATACATACCCAATCTTTCACCTAGGGATGAACAATGTAAAAGAACCCCTGATGGGTCCCACCAGGCATGCCAAAATGTTTCACTAAATAAGTTGTGTAGTAAAATAGATAAGGTAATGGTCAAGGAGGAATACATGTGGTTATGTTGGTGAAGGTTGAATGCACACATTACTAAATTTATCCAAGATGATCGTAGAGAAATCATTTTTGTTTCGAAGGACTACCTATAGATACAAATCAAGACCACCAAATGATATTAAATAGCAAATGATAGTGGATTGTTTAGCGATTTCTAGTTCCAGGAAGTGTGATACTTCCTAGATGGTTGTCAATCCACTTTGTTTTTATCAAATTAATGAAAGTAAATATGAGAAATAAAGGTCCTATTGTTAACACTTTTATTTAGGTATCTCAAAATGTTATCAATAAGCTATATTAAGAAAATTATTGAAATCCAAACCAATCTAGCATCAGGCAAGGTATGTTTCTAGTTGGGACAGGTCACAGGGGTGTTAGGTAAGGTCACAGAGGTATCTGGTAAGGTCTAGGTGGAGTTTAGGTGATGTTAGAGGCAATTTGATGAGGTTTAATAGAAAACATAATGACTGATATTGGTTTGGTGACCGATTCAGGTAGCGAGGGGAGAGTGACGATGGTTAAGGTGACCGGCGTCGGTAGGGGCAATTTGATAGAAAATTATTAAACAAAGGTTTTTAGGCTCTCTGTGATTGCACAAAGAGTGAGAGTAGTATGGTTTGGGTTGTAATATGGCTGAGAAGACTCAGGGATACTAAGAAAGAGGTTTAGAATGGTGAAAAGGCTTAGGATGGTTAAATAGTGGGTTGGTGGGAGGAAGGTGATGTACAGGCAATAGAGGAAAATAAAATACTAAAAGAAACCAGAGATCTACAAAAGGAATAAGTAAAATGATTAGGATCACAATACCTACTTGATGTCTTATAGATCTTGGGAGGTGGAGGAGGAAAGTAGTTGATCCGTGAAGAAGTGCTTGAGTTAGTGCCACAAAGAATACGGCCTCTTTTCTTCCGTGAGTATTCCAACACTCTAGAAGGAGAACCAAATGCTTGTCTTGCACTATGGTTGTGTGTGTTCATCATCTCGGATGGAAGTGGGCTTACAAATTCACGCTTGAATGTAATAAGGCTCCAATAACTGAATGAACAACCCATGTAAATAGTTGTGAAAGTGTATATAAGGTAACCAATGGCGGTTAGGTGACTAGTTTTGGTTGATGGTTAAATGATGTCAGTTAAGGAAATAAAGTATAGGTTTACAAAAAATAAACAAATCTTTACTATTTTTGGTGTGATTTTTATTGAGTCCACATAGGGAAGTGGAGTTCACCGAGAGAAGGTAGGAAGGTCATAGAAGAATTCCAATTATATTTAGGAAGAATTCTTAGTTAGTTAGGTTAAGTGGTGACTCAGCATTGGGAGTGATGACTCAGTGCTAAGAGTGATGACTCGGTCATTGTGAGTTAAATACCCCTAGAATGGGTCCAGGGTGAGGTGTAATGATGAGGTGGAGGTGTGAGGGTGAAATTAAATTAATTAAATTAATTAGATTAATTAATAATGCGAGGATGAATATTAGTATAGGATGAAGGGGTCATGATTAATTAAATATATTATGTTAATTGATTGAAGGGGACCAAGGAGAGTGTGACCCAAATTTGGTGTCTACACATCTACGACATTGCGATTAAAATTATGCAACCACCTCTCAATATTAGTCCACCTTCTCCTATCAAGTCTTCTGCAGTGTCATCAATCCCACCTAAGTCACCACCATTCAAGATTCCTCCCCATCCCTGCTCCACTTTTATTTCCAATTCATTTTTAAAAAAACTACTTCTTCTACCGATATTCATGACATATTTTAAATTTTTCCACCATCGCATGGTCCTATTGTTGCTTCGCCTACCATTATGTTGGTTCCCACTCTTACAATAACAAAGACAATGCTCTCTTACAATGGCAAGGTATCCCTCTCATCGTTGCATAAATTTTCATCATTGGCACACTTAGGGGACATCACACTTATTTTCCCCCAATCTAGCATTATAAATTATTTCTAGCATGTCCTATCACACTTAACACTCTGTGCTTCATGATTCATCTTTCTTAGTGCTTTCAAACCCTTTGATACATGCATTTTATCGTCATTCTCTGTTGACACACTTGTGTTTTTACAGTTCTTACATGACTATTAAGGGATATCTTACAATAATAACCATTTTCATTTTCACATATGATTCATTGACATATCTATCTATTACATAATCACATCTATTACCATATATCGTTATCTCTGAATACAATACAATCTTTCATCAATTATCACATTAACTATACACTATCAATTATACTTCATCATCTTCACACCTCACCTATCTATCTATTCCAAACATCATTCATTAAATATACAATCATCAACACACATTTGGGGGAATTGTGCTTACTCCCCCACACCTTCTAGGATTATAATTGGCATACATCTTACACACATCACATCTAGTCTTCTATGTTCATCATACACATCTTGATACATTTGTATCGTCATTTCCCAATGACACACTCTTGCTTTTCTGTTCATTTTTTCCTATTGTGGGGGCATGTATAAATGAACTGGGTCTCATTCATATACATCAACTTGGGGGAATGTTTCTCCTATCATTCACTTTGTATTCCATTCCATCTCATCCATAACATACTGCATATCTTGGTCACTTTTACTCTTGCTTGCTTATGTTTACATGTACACTTTATTACACATGCTAGATAGATATCTTCGATGTCATTATATTTCCATACATACATCTGTGTTCACTTGCCTTTTTATTTGTGATCTCGGATTCTACATATCGATACGTGAAGTATGAATGTTTAGTGCAGTACCTATTAGCGAGTCCCACGGTGATTCTTGGGGCATCCACTTTGTACACTACATGTGCTATTGTTTCATTTTCATAGCACATTACTTTATCATATTATACACACCTTGACATATTTTTATCATTCTAATATGCTAATGGGTGCTTCATGTGCAACATTTGTATTACAAGTCTATTTGCTTCCATGGTTGTTTGTTACATTTCTTGATATTGTTTGTCATTGTTTGCCACTATTTGTGGGCTTTTCCCTTTTTCTTGTGTACACACTTGTATTTGTTTGGCCTAGTTAGCCATGATTTTCTTGCAACATCGTGAGTGATTTCCCATGTTTGCAACCCTCTTTTTGTAGTCTAAATTGTTTTCTTGCATATTTTCCTCTTGTGTCTTAGATTACACATTGTCTTCCTAGCTTATATATTGTCTTCTACATGCATTTTTGTCTTTGTCTTCACAAACACCTTTTCTCCTAGCCACTTTGTTTTAATGTGCCTTAGTTTCTACCAAGAAAAATACCTCCCCTTGCAGGCACAATTTCGAGAAGAGCGGCCAGTCCTCCTTTGGGATGCATACTCCTTAGTGACGTCGCATGCACCCCAAATGAGGAGGGAATCATACAAAAATCTACAAACACAGTTCCACACAACACGGTACTAGTATAACAAAGTAATCAGTCTCGAGACATGGCTCAAAATCAAACTTGGGTCCTAAGCTAACACAAACATTAGTGCCTAGACCAGGACGGTAATGCACGGGTGCCCCCGACCCTACTTGGGCACCTATGATCGGGGGAGTTTACACAACATTCTTGATGCAAAAGCATCTCTACAACACTTCACACAAAGTGGATTTAACAAGGTGTACTGATCCTTAACACTCACCATACATACAATATACAATATTTTCTTCTTCATCATTAGATCAGAATTTTTTGAAGGCTGGATCAAATTTTTACACACCATCTCCGGTGGTGTTCCATACATTGGAAAGTGGTTAAAGGTTGGATGATGACACCAAACTTTTCACCCTACAATTTTTCCATTTCTTGGCGTGAAATCTTCGAAAAAATCACAGTAAACACAAGCTGACATGAGATTAACCGGAGAAAAATCATTCTTCTACAACATCTTCAAGATCCTTTCTATCTCTTTCACTAATCACATATCAGTGCACATGTTCCTTTTTTCACATTTTTACATTTTACATTTTTATCATAAACACATGTATTTGACTACTTGATCATTCTTCTTTTGCGGGTCCTTCACTATGGGAAGCGGTAGTCATCAAAAACTTCAACAAAACCAATCACATCAGCATCGACATCAACATGTATAATGGCGACCTCTACATATGTATTTCTTCCATAGGGTCATCATTCATCATCTTTTTGCACTTTCTCCTCTCTAGTTTCCACACTTCACATTTTTACCACTCCACACTTTTCCTTGTCTCTCGAAATGCTTTCATCATCAATCTACATGGTTATCAGGTACGCATCTCTTATCTACTTTATTTTATTTATCATTCTCTCAATAACATAAAGTGGGGGAAAATGTAGACACAAAATCATGCACTTTAGGTAATTATCTAGTCCTGATCACATACTTCTATTCATATGATTCCTAAGTAAGAAAATTACTAATTAACTCGTGTCTTTAGCCATATTTGTTTTATTTTTTTGTCACTTTTGGTCTTACAATCTTTCTATCTCAATTTGTATTTTCACACCTTGACATTTATCGTCCTCGACACTAGCGCCTGTTAGGATGCCACACTGTGCACCCCCATCCCTTTTGGGCACCCCTAACCTCCTTGTACTTTGTTGACATCTTTTAGGTCCTTTCTGTTGTTTGTGCATCTTATATTTTTGGTAGTTAGCCTTTTATGGGTTAATTATGAAATTCAAGCAAGGGAAACATATAAATAGAAATTTATGTGATCATAATAAAGGACCAAGTACTAAGCATTAGCTATCACACCTGACCCAAGGTTTCATCAAAGGATATTGAAGAGCATTCAATAATCCATACTATCATTCATTCAAGGGAAATGGACTACTTCTACATACAATTCATAGGAGAGGAAGTTCATTCTACTCTATGCATACATCTATTACATTTCTTTACATCTAGCTACTTCCTTGCTATCAAGTGCAACACACATACCTAGAACTACATTGGGTCTAAAATTTAGTGCAACACTCAGTCATAAGTTCACTCATTTGACAATTGAGAAAATTCTGACCCCTCATTTGCATTATTTTATTTTTGGGATTTGATGCACTCTTGAGGTTTTTGCATGTCAATTTTTTATTCTAGGTTATCAGCGACATTGGCGATCATTCTCAGTGACATAATAACGACCAAAGGTGAAGGAAAGTGAACACCTTGTGACCGAGTTAGAGATGGTTTTTACGATCTTTTTGGTAGACATGGGAACCTAGAAATAGATCGAGGGCACACTGTAGGCACCCTTTCCCCTCTCTAGGAACCCCTGTTTGGAAAGATCTTTAGTTCACATTTATGTGGATTTGTACAACACTTCTTCCTATTTATTCACTTGGTCATCACTTGATACAATCCCAATTAATTTCAAAACACTTAAGTCATCTTATCTCCTCTTTGCAACTAGGGTTTCAATACTTAATTGCTTAATTTTCTTGGGTCTATTTTGCACTTAATTGTTTATTTATTTACTACTACATAGCAATTAGATTTAGGCATTTATTTCCATATTTTCTTAATCACATGTTATCTGATTTGCAGGATGATCTCTCTTGACCTATCTTGAGGGAGATTTTTTGTTTGGTCTTTCTTCATCCTCATAATCTTCTTCTTGATTACTTTCTTCAGCTTCATCATCATCTTGAATGTCTATGCATTGAGGAGTGTCCTTTAGATGATATTTTTCTTCATTAGATAGGTCTAATCAATTATAACATTTGTGCTTTCTAATTATTTTTTTAAGCTTTTGTTGTAACACCTATATGTTGAGCTCACTAAGGAGTATCCCAAAAAGGTGCCTTCATCATTCCTTGAATAAAAATTTCCAATATTGTCTTCATCCCTCTTGATAAAATACCTACTTCCAAACACTCTTATATGTTTCACACTAACAGGCCTTCCTTTCCAAATCTCATAGGGGGTCTTATTGTTGTTTATCCTTATTTAGGATCTATTTAAGATGTAGATTGATGTACTAACTTCCTCCCTCCAATAGCCATCTAACAACTTGGACTCATTCAACATAGTTCTTGCTATATCTTGCACAATTCTATTCTTTCTCTCCACAACTCTATTTTTTTGAGGTGTTCTACCGTTGAGAATTTCCTTCTTATTCCATGGCTTTCACAAAACTCATCAAACTCATTTGACCAAAATTCACCTCCTCTATCAGATCTCAAACTTTTGATCTTTGCATTTTTCTCATTTTCAACTAGACATTTAAATATCTTGAACTTGTCTAATGTTTTTTATTTGTCTTTTAGGAATGAAACCTAAGTGATTCTTTTGTAATCATCAATCAGTAGCATGAAGTAACTCTCGCCTTTAATAATTTTTGTCCTTATAGGTCCAACAACATTAGTATACATCATTTCTAGTGGTCTTGTTGTGGATTACTCCTTGGAGTTGAATCTTCTCTTTCTTTTTTTTTCCATGTAAGCATGCTTTGCAAAGTGTATCAGCAGGTTTGGTGATTTTGGGCATGTTTCTCACACATCCCTTGGAGCTAATTTTAACAATATTGTCAAAATTTAGGTGCCCTAACCTCCTATTCCAAATCCAACTATCATCAATCTTTCTTTTGATGCATTATCCTTGTTTATCTCTTTCAATACATACATGTTGTTCTTGGTCCTTTTAGCCTTGCCAACTAGCTTTCCTAATTTGTTCTTCCTTATATCACAACCTTTATCATGAAATACCAAGGTGTATCCTTGCTTGCACATTTGACTCACACTTAGTAGGTTGTGTTTTAAGCCCTCTATGTACAAAACATTCTCAGTTACTATCTTTCCATTATCAAGACTCAATGTTCCCTTACCTACAATGATTACAGATGTGTTATCTCCAAACCTTACCGTTCTTGATGCATCCTCTTTTAATGAGATGAATTTTCCCTTGTTCCCTATCATATGACTTGAACATCCACTATCAATGTACCATTCCATGTCTTCATTTTGAGTATGAAAGGTTGTTTGAGCTATTATACCTTGATTTTTCTTTCTTGTAGGATATGTCCTTACTACATACACCTTTTTTTCTTGCTTCGAGATTTATTTTAGGGGTGAATAATCGTGAATAAGTGAATATTAGGATTTTTGAATTTTGAATTTGGTGATTTTTCCATTATTGTACAAGAGAAAGTTTTCCAAAAAGTTTTGGGTCATAAATAAATTTTCCCCTAGTTTCTCATGTCTATTTCACTAAGGGCAGACCAATGTTGGTATATTCACCATTATGTTATAATATACTATTATATATAGGATTAATTCTCTATAATTCACTAATATAATATAATTCCAAAGCTCGTCAAGTTTGAGATCTGGAGCTGAAGATAAAGGTAAAAGTGAGTATTCTAATGAAAATTTGAAAGTACAAGTTGTGCGTCAACGTAAAACTACTATCATGCAAAGTAATGTAAAATTGTTTCCCCATGGTAATGCATAAATATTGTCGTGCGACAACATTCTTGTATTACCATGCAACAACATTTTTTGTGTTACCGTACGGAAAAAAATTTTGTGTTGCAACACAAGGTAACACAAAAATGCTTTCATGCTACAACATTTTTGAGTTTTCGTGCGAAAAAAATTTTATGCATTACCGTCTGGTAGCATTTTCCCTTGTCTCACGATAGGTAACGATTTCATTAGGAAAAAAATGAGTATGGGAATTTTTTTGTTTACGCCATATTTTGGGAGGACAAATTTTTCATCGAGACAATCATTTTAACTCTTTAACATCAAAAAAATTAAAATATATAGTTTACCATACAAAATTAGTGAAATCTGCATTTTTTTAAAATCACTTTTTTGAATTTTTTCATTACACCATATTTTGGGAGGACAAATTTCTCGTCGAGCAGTCATTTTAACTACTATTTTCAAAAAATTATTTTTCAAAAATTTACATATGTTTTTGGTTGACATCATATCTTTGTCGTAGTAGCATATATTGTTCATAAAAAATGCTACCAGCCGACACCATTATTAAACTGTTTGAAACTAATTTTCTTCATATTCACCATCATTTCGAAAGTCATTTTCATAGATTTGCTAAGGAATCTATAGAATGTTTTTGGGGGAGGGGTCATAACATGAACCATGTCTTTCTTTGAGAGACTCGATTGCAAAACCATGCTATGTGACCAGGATTTTGAAAATTATAGCATATCATTTCATTGTTGCCTCTCATCTATTGTGAGTGAAAGTGCCTTCCATGACCCCTTTCATATCTTCTACACTTTATAGATTTATGTCCAAACATATTACAAGAAAAATAGTAGCCATAGAAAGAGTGAGTGTACCTTATTGCATGAGATTGTCTGATTGAATTGGTCCTTCTCTTGGCTTTCTTGTTAGTAGCCTCCCTTGCTTGAGGTGGTTCTTGAGTAGTCTTTTCATCCTTCTTACTAGTTGTCTTGTCATCCTTATTACCTTCTTTAAACCCTATACCAATCTTGTCATTCAAATACCTTTGATTTCTTAGAATATCATCTAGGTCACTTGAGCTCTTGTCAAATTTATGATAATCTTTCAACTTGTTTGATGTCTAATCTAGTTCAGTTTTTAGGAGTTCTAACTTTTTTTTAATTTGAGGCATTCTTCCTCTTTGGATTTAAAGGATTTTGATATCAACTCTAATTGTTCTTCAAGCTCTTTGATTCCATCTTCATGCTCTCTATCCTTATTACTCTACCTTTTCTCATGAAAATTGATTTTCTCTTCATAATATTTCAACATTGTCTTCAATTTTTATTCTTCTTTCTTTGGAGCTTCAATTATTCAAGGTAACTAATTATTTCTACTTTGAGGTTCACTTCATCATCCTCCTCCTTCGATATTTCATCGTCACTAAGATTATTACCTTTTAAGATGCTTCCATAGGTTGTTTCCATGGCCATGAATATGGTATCATCCTGAGTGTCTTTATCTTCACTTTCAGACTTGTTGGTGTCACTTGAATCTGATGAACTTGTTTCTTCTTTGGTATAAAAGTTATTTTTGTTCTTAAAGAACCTTTTATTTCCTTCCCTTTTCTTGAAGCTCTTCTTGAATATGAGACGTTTTTCCTCTTCTTCATTTTCACCTTGCTCTTCCTTGTTCTTGTTGGGATATTTGGAGGCAAAGTGACCTACTTGGACATGGTTAAAGCATTTGAAGGGAAAATTTCCTTTATATTTTCCTGACCCTCTTTTCATTCTCCTCACAAACATTCCTTCAATCCTCTCATCATCCTCATCCATGTCATATTCAAATTTACTTTTCTTTGTTTGTGGTTATTTATTAGCTTTGAATGCAACCTCCTTCTTGATTGGTTTAGCTTCACTTGTACTCATTTCATATGAACTTAGGATGCCATGAAGTTCATCTATTATTAGAGTGTTCAAGTATGTTTCTTCTTCCATGACTGAAACCTTGGACTCATACTTAGGTTTCAAGGATCTTAACATATTTTAAAAAACCATTGTTTCCTCCATCTTTTCTCCTAATCCTCTAATGAGATTTATCACCTCATCAACTCTCTACAAGTAGGATGCAATGCTTTCACCTTCCTTCATTTTTAGGCTCTCAAATTTCCCTTGGTAGTTCTGTAACTTAGCTATCTTCACCTTGTTTTCTCCTTCATAGATATTCTTTAGTTTTTCCCAAATCTCTTGAATTGTATTACAATGCATTAATTTTACAAACTCTTCTTTAGACATTCCAAACAAGATTGCATTCATTTCCTTTGAGTTATTTTCACTAGCATTCTTTCCTATTATATCATTGGAGGTGTGCTTGGAATGGTGTAGCCATCAACTACTTAATGTCATATGCCAAAACCTAGAGACATGATATATGTATTCATCATAATGCTCAAAAGGCATATTTAGTTCCATTGAAGAGAGGTTCTTTGTTGGTAGATAAACCACTTTGACTTTGATAGCTAGTCATGGTTGTACTACTTGGATCTCCTTAAATCTGTTAATATTTCACCAAAAGGACCTAGCTCTGATACCAATTGTTGGAGAACACAAGCACTAAGAGAGGGAGGGGTGAATCAAGTATTTCTTCAATATTTAAAATCAATTATAAATCTCAGTAAAGCATTCAATATTAATCAACCCTTATCATGAAAAAACAATGACATTCAAACATTGGAAGATTACATGCAAGTATAGATGAAGAAAATAGTTAATGTGGGAAACCATTGAAGGGAGAAAAACCCACTTGAATCAATGCACTATGGTGAAAAATTGTCCCATAAGATATTATAAGGATTTCATTTTTTTGAGCACCCACTCAATTTGAAGCACCAACTACAATTTCTAATTCAAGCACCTACTTGACAACTATTTCAAGCTACTACTTGCATGGAAGCAACAATTCCCAATTTTGCTAAGAACCCACTTAGTCTTCACAAGTTTTTATCACATTCATCTGACCTAGTTTCTTGAAATAATTTTTTTGATCTCATAATCAGCTAATATATTTCATCCTTCTTCTTCACATACCTAGATTCCCTTATATTGTTCATCTCCTCATACTTCTAAAATTGTGTCTTCAAAAAATCATTTTTCATGCACATTAAGACACTCATATACATGAGTATGACACATTCTCACACCTCTTGCACTTCATATTTTTACCCCTACAACATCTAACCTTTTCAACTCATAATAGGATGTAAATGACATCACCTAAAACTATCATCTAGCAATCATTACATATGCGAAGTTGGTTACATGTACAGACCTTTCATGAATTGTCATGAAACTTCTCAACCATATGAGGAACTAGAAAAATCCCTTAACACACTACACTCCTTACCCTACTAAATATATTCTTTTTCAATTCGACATCTACCACCTTCTTTTGTAATGGTTGACTCCTTTTGTCTTCGCTTCTCAACGAATCCTTCTTTGTCTTTCAGTCTTCCTAGATAGTGTAACATGTGTTATGAGGATGTTTGCACATTATAAGAGTTACCTCATTTCCATATAAATCATTGAAAATTTTTACAACTCACCATTTCACCTTCAATACTCCATTAGAGCTCATATGCTCTACTAGGTGAAGATCTTAAAAACAATCTTCAACTTGAGTACAAGAGACACAATTCTAAGTCATGTCATGCAATGCATTTAGGAGGAATGACACTTTAAAATATCTATAACATAACCACATTCTTGGAATCCTACATGTTATGGCTTAGGAATTCATTTCAACTCTTCTTCTCAACTTGATGCTTACAATTATGGTATCTTACAAATATAGTCACAAAATTTCTTCATCAACACCAAATTATGAACTTTCAAAGCTTCTCGATGCTTGGAGAATTTTGTTAAAGACCTCTCATTTAACTTAAAATGCATGGAAAGAGCCATTGTCTCCATTCATACCATTACATACTAATTAGGACAAGGTCCTAATGGATTTTCAAACACATAAAACTAGTCTTCATAAAATGAGTTAATTCACTCATCAAAACACTTGTTAATGGATCCTATGGCACCTTTTTGGAAAGATATAATCCTTATGAAAATATTGAAACAAATATAAAGGATCATTTCAAGGTGTGTAGGTTCAATATGCATGCATTTCTGAGACAACTCAAACTAGGTTCATGACACAAAAACCATTCTTACCCTTGAGGCTTCCAAAACCTAATCTTCACTTTCATGTCAAACCAAGACATGGAACACTTCACTAGAGACCTCTACTCCATCTTCAAACATTAATTTTCCTGGGTTGTTTGTAGAATCTCACATTTACAACCTTGTTTATTAGTCCTTCTTGATAGTCCTAATGAGGCAGTTTGGAGCATTAGAGTTTAGACCCAAAATCACTTCACCTGATCAAATCTTGAGCTCAAACATGTCATGTGGGACCTTTATCAGCTTTTCCATGCTCATATTCTGCTTCAATAACATGCCTTCCAATCAAAACTCCTTCAAAGCATCATGATTAGTTTTTCTTCTATAGGCCTTAAGAGGCAAGCAACATTTGGTGAAATATTTCACCCATCTACTTCATAGAACATGTTTGAAACACTTCAAGATCATCAAGATAACTTCCATAATTACTTCCACCTTAGAATTTTCATCATGAAACCTACTATGCATGAATGTATCAAAAAATTCTTATAAAATAGAGATATTATTATTGTACCTCGCCAAATTTGGTGACCTCGAGTAGGCCACCAATGTAAAAATGAACTAGGATTCATTTACAATCCCAACTCACCAAATAATTTTTCCCAAGTCATTTCATGACCAAAAAAAACATTCATTCTCCATCACTACAAGACTAGGGTTTTGGGAGGGTTTAGAGCACCTTGACTTCTTAAGGATTGTTCATAAATCTTAGGGCATAATTATACCTCATTATAATTGTAAAATGATCTTGACTCCATGCCCCAAAATTGATGAAAATATTAGGTCACCATGCAGAGATTTAACGTATGAATGAGCACTTAAAACTTGACCTCGAACTATAAATGACCATTTCAAAATCATGATAGAGAAAAAAACAAATTTTCTTGCTTCTCCCTTTAAATTTTGACTTGAAACTTTGCCCACGGCATTGCATTAACCTTATTCACAAGTCTCAAGGCTCATTTTACTTTTCACCTGTCTGATATTGTCATCCACCATGACTTGTGTCTACTTACTTGGTTTCTCCTCAAGAACATGCCTTCAAAATGCCTTGAAAATGCATCTACCAACTAAATTGTGACATGTAACACCTTTCAAATTATCTCTACAATGTCACAACACTTTCCTCATGTTTGTACTCACCTTCCTTAGCTTGATTTTCTTCATACCCAAAGCCATGCTTTCATTAGGTCTTAGAATTAGGCCTAATTGAGCTTGTTTGCACCATGGTTCATGAAACACTTACACTCCTTTAAAACACTTCTTAGGACATGTGGGACACCTTTGGAGTTCACACTTAGCACCTATATGTTTTCCTTTGCACTAGTAATGCACCAAGACCTTATATATACACCATGACACCTCAAGACAACACACAAAATCATTTCAAATACACCACTTGAGGTCAGAAAAGGGAACTACCAATCAACCTTCATGCCCATAAATTATTTACACCTCACCAACAATCTTTTCCATCAATTCCATATGACATCAATGAAACGAGATCAAACAATCTCTCCCTTTAGTTGTCTCCTATTATTAATTTTCATAATGTCCTCCTTGTCATGGTTATTTTTGGTTGGGGAAATGAAATGAAAACCAAGTGTGGAGGATTACATGTAGGAATAGGTGTGTTACATGGAAAAGGAAAGCACGCTTGAGTAAACATGTAGGTAGTAGATAGGGAAGCGTGTAGGATGCGCACATTTAGGAAACAAATGAGGACTTGGCCAATTTTCTAAATACATGCTAAAGATATACTTGGAGTGTTGAGAAAGCAAGAAAGAAAATCACATGAAGGATGCACATGAAGAGGTATAATAATAGGATTAAATCATACTCTATCTTTAGGAATAATCTATTATTAGTTGTTCTATAAAAAGCATGCAAAGGATGTAGCCATGACTATTTTTAGGAATGCAATGCATGTGGTCTATTTTGAGAGCACGCCTATTATTAGGAGAGTGCTTAGGTGGTGAAGGGAAAGTCCCAACCCATATGTATACCCGGTGTATGCCATTTTTGAGGTATTTATTTTTGTTCTAGCAGGGGTACATTGTTATCTAGGGTTTGATGTTTGTGTGCCTAGTTACATTCAAGACTACATAGAATTGTTTTGTATTAAGTTTCCTTGTTATGTAATGAATTCCTTTTGTAATGGATAATTGTGGTTGTATATTTATTGTTAAAGGATTTGAGAATGCTAATATAATAGTGTAATTGGTGTTAGTAATGGTTTACATGGATTGATTGTTTCCTTATTATATGTATTTCCAAAGTGATTTGAATGTAATGGTTATTTATATGTGAATGGATACTTGGTTGAATATCATGATAATTATGCATGCTAACATCTTGACAAGAAAACACAAAGGAGGGAATTGGTAGTTGCGTGCACTTTGTGTGAGCGTTGATTGAGCCGAATTAGGTGTCGTGCCCATAGTGCTTGAGTGGAAATAAAATGACTACATTTTGGTTCCGTTGTTGGGACCTCTTTTCAATTTGTCTGCCAGGATTTTTCTTGCAAATGGTGTACCAAATAAGTCTGGAGAGTATTAAAAGCTAGGTGTAAGATGGACAAGATAAATTTACACAAAGGTATAGTAATAAACTTGGCTTTAACGTGCGCAAGTGAGTAGAAGATAGTCATTACCATGAGTTATATGAGACGTTATTCAACCTATTTCTAATATATTTGTATCAGTGGTTGGAAACGTACACATCAAAAAAATCTTGGTATCCTATGCCGAGGATTTGGACATAAGAAGATTATCAAACACTTTTTGATGTAGATGAAGAATGGACTAGAGATGTAGATCATTGGTGGGATGGTGTGTTGTGCAATTACCACGTATTTTTGTCCAAAATAAGTTGATTTAAGGTTCTTTCGAGAATTGAGAGGATCATATATGTACATTATCCCTTTAGCTATCAAGATCTTGATGGTAGAACTGGGATTGGAAATATTACCTATGGATAGCTAAATCCCCATCATGCAAAATGGCAGGACCAGGTGTGGAGAAGGATGGAAAAATCCTAGGTGAAAGATAGGAAGAGAGAGGAAATATGGCTCAAAGTTTAATGAAGCGCAAGAGAGGGAAATTGAAGCGTCAATGGAGTTGAGGAGAATGATGGCTTGTGAATGTTTTGAAGCTCTCATAAAAGGTGAGGAGCCACAACATCAGGTCCTCCTAACTCTAGGAAATCATAGTAGAGATTCCCCATTGGCTTCAAATATGAGCATGTTAGAGGAAAGGATGAGAACCGCGGGAACACATTTGACTCAACCTAGTTACCTAGCCGTTGTGCTTAGTGTTTTAGATCCAAAGGTAGTTGAAGGGCATAGTAGTGAAGGTAATAAGGAATATATTAGTAGATATCATTTTGTATTGAATCATAAAGTACATTAGACTAGTAATGTGCCTATGGAAGCACACCATGATCCAGTGTTTGGGAGTACTCTTGCAGGATTATTTTTAGGAGCATCATCAGGGAAGAGTATTGGCGTGCACAATGCTAGAAGAACCTCGGTGAGTGTTGCGATAGCATAGACATTGGGTTTCTAGTTTATCAATACAAATGGGACACAAGAAATTTATCGATTGGGCCGTAACCCATAACATGCGGCACGGGAGGCTCAAGAGGTTCAGGTAAGCCACCGCACGGAGGGAATCCAAAAGGAGGCTTTGGTTCTAGATCAGGTCCTACTCCCGGTAAAGGTCCACTACCACCGAATCAGCCTCACCATATACCACCTCAGGTTTATTTTGATATGTCACTCCATTTTTCATATTATAGAGGTATAAAGGATACAATGAGCACATGCATAAGTGTAAATTAATATGTCTTGCAAAGGGAATTACAACTTTAGATAGGAAGGAAAGTCAATTTTCCACTATACTACAAGGGCATGAGCATAGTTGATACAGAAAGTATGACCCACATGAGACTGTGGTGGACTATAATGCTTACTTAACCGTGTTCTTTTTGAGTTTCACATCCCGAGTTTGAACATCAAAGCATTAGCACGCTCAAGGATATCAAACATAGTTTATCTAAAAGAATAAAAGAGTTGACATACACTTTAAGACTATGTTGTCCAAATTGTCTTATGATATCCATCTAAGTCAAAGACGCACATTGGTTTTTGGGGATTGTTGACTCTGTTTCGTAGAGATTTATCTCATAAGACATATGCATATCCACGTGAGGCTTTGGAAGCAGCTCTACATGCTGAAGTAGTTGGAAGTGTTGATACTAGAGTAAGCCCATTTTTGGAAGCACGATAATGACTATGGCTAATAAATTGGAGAACATCTCTACCAATTCAAGACATGTGAGAAACGCAATTGTATATGGTGCATAGATTGTGAGGTTGAAGGACACACTAAGGATAGCTATTAGCACATGTTAGTGCATGTATTATTACAATGTTGTGAGATTTTCCACTTGGACCATGATGTCCAGAATTTTCCTCTCTTGAAGCATGCAACTATGAAGAGTGAATCTATGTGTACTATAAGATTTGTAATGCGCATACTCATGATATGAAGGATTATCGGTTGATAGATCAAATTCTTGAGGCATATGAGACTATATTATGGTGGACCATGGTGACAAGTAACTCTCGATTATAGAATTTGCAACCTTCATATGAACATAATAATGGAGGAGGTGGATTCCATGGACGATATAGAAGTAGAGGTCACGGAAGTAGAAGTATATTTCCCTATGGCATATGTTATATTTGTGGGTCCCTAGATCATTACCATTATGATTTTCCCCATAATATAGTTTGTACATGGTTTGGGAAGAAGCATAAGTTAGAGAATTTTATGGATCTATATGAGCCCATGTGCAATAACAAGAAGAAGTAAAAGGGTGTGGGGATGATCAAGGTCCACTGCGTGACAAGTGATCATTGGATATCAAAGAAAAGTCTTGATTTTGAGTTACAACCTTTTTTCATCAATACTCGCGCTAAAGAAGCACACCCATGCAAACCTCTTAAATACAAACCACTCATCACAATATAAGAAGCCATGCATGTCAAGTATCCATACGCTTCTCATTAGAAGGAAGTCTATTAGGAGACTATGGGATTCATTAGAGAGTGCATAAGGATAGATTTATTGCTTAAAGGAACAAGCATGCAAGAGAGAATGCGGGAATAAAATTACACTCTCGCAGGAATATTTGTATGATCTGAAGGAGGTGTGTAATATGTTGTGCCAGGATAATATCATTCCTATGTTATGGAAATGACTACATGAAAAGGTACCATGCACTGGAGTGGAGTGTGAGCAAAAAATACTACATCCAAACTTACCACCAGAAAACCATGAGTATGATAAATAGAATACTTTGGATATGGTAATTAATGGGTAGTTGGTAAGAAATATTTTGATAGATACATGTGTTGAAGTAAATGTGCTCACTCTGGATGCATGGAATCAGATGGGGAGACCTATGTTACAACCATCTTCAAATGTGTTGTATATGGCGAATAAGACAAGGGTTATGCCTATTGAGTGTTCAAATATACTTTTATTACAATTCAAGGAGTCAAGTTTACTATAGATTATGAGGTATTAGATCTTGCTAAATCAGAAAAATTTCTAGCATTACTTAGGTGACCATGGTGTTATGTAAACAATGCAAACCTACACTTCAATAAGGGATACATAAGTTTCGAGAATAAGAATGAGCACGTGATTATACCCCTGAATGAAGAAAAACATACACCATATGTTGAGCCTCTAAGTGAAGAAGATCTTAATAGGATTTATGCATGCAAAGTACATGAATCTGTGACTGTGGAACCATCCAAGGAAGGAGTACTGCAATGGGGAGATGCACAACTATTTAGAGACACCACAAGTGTTACTTTTGAGAATTGGGCCAATGGCATGAATGAAATGGTCGAGTGCGGGATGAAGGGGAGTGTGACTAGAATGATTAGACCGTGCATGGTTAGGTGCATGGGAACAATTTTAATTACCTAGGTATCTGGTGCTGAAAATCTTGATTCTTACTTGTGTGCCATGGAAGAACACTAGAATAATGAAGATGATCAAAGTGACATGTTGATTTATACTTTTCTCGTAACAATAGTGCGTTGGTGGGCTACACACAGAGATAACTTGTTGGGATAGCGAGATGTGAGAATCAACTTTTCAACCAATTTCACATGGAGAAATGTTGCTACATATATATGTGAATATCATGGGAAGACCCCTACTTTGGTACACATCTATAATTGTGAGAGAATATGGGCACAAGGCCAGGAGGCCTTACCACCATCTCTATGGGTGCATAATTTTTATTCCACTCGTGAGGTTGTGCATGCAAGTGCTATGTACATGTTGAGCTCAAGTAAGATGTAGACACCTAAAATTAGCACCGTTAATCCTGTGTCTTCTTCTACTAGCACCCCTCCATTATCACATCACCATCATATTATAAATTAAATCCTTATCCTAAGTCTTAATTACCCCCTTCAATATTTACTCCCCATAAATATTATTCCATAGCTATAAAATTATATTTTACCCTTCTTAAAACCACACAAACCACATTCTAACCAAAATCAAATAAAACAAAAAATAAAATAAGTTCACCTCGATCATTTAACAACATCCCTAACCCACATAACATTTTTCTAACATATATCCTTTGTCAAAACAAACAAATACCTCAATTTGGGAAGTTTTTTCAACCATTTTCCCGTATTTACTGATCTCCAAAGATTCTCCTTTGTTAACATGAAATCTATATAAATGTGTCACAAGCCTTCATTCGAGGGTTAGCTTCCTCAAAGCTAGACCTAGTTGTACGTAACTTGTAACTCGAAATTGTCGAAGGACTTTACATTTCATCTTCTTTGTATCATAGCTTGATCTACGAGATTTAGATTCATCACAACAACAATCAAGGCATCAAAAATTTCTTCTCCAACCTTTGGAGGCCACTCAAACATCTAGTAATCAAATCCAACGATCTTCTTCTCTCTAGTAACATCCTCTCTTCTTGTTTCATTTATCAATATTTACAATGTAAGTACCTTTCATTCACTTTATCATCTTTTTATTCATGATCTTTTACAAGCTTCAATCCTACACAATTTCCATAGCAATCACCGGTGATTCCCTAATCGTTGATGATTCAAAGACAATTTCCTACAATCGTCTTCAATCATCAGAGATCCCTATCTATTAAGACCATTTAACACATCATCGTATCCTTCAAATATTCATATTCCATCATTTGTTACTACGTTTCCTTGTCATGTGTTTGTCCATTCATATAAAGATCCTTTGAGACATTTTTAGCACTATATCAATTATCTAAATCAAATCCATCATCCTGCTCACCTTTTTTAGTACACAACCATCTACATCCTTGCTCCTTTGAGCCTTTTTGTGATCCCTAGACTCCCTTTGGATCAGGTATCACCATCAAACTATCATATAGTTTTGGACCACATCAATCCCTTTACCTTTGCATTTTTGGTTATATTACATGTTTATTATTTTATCTTATCATTATCAAATTGATTTTTGAACTCGGATTGGCATCCTTGCAAGGAATTCAACCAACTTATGGGGACCGATATTTCCCAGGAAATCCACCATATATTTATATAATCCCCTCTTCTTATTAGTGTCTTTGATCTGCATGTTCCTCCGTCGGTGAAAGAAGGAGATTTCATCCATCCATCAACTACAACATCAATCTCTACGGGTATTGGTAAACCCCACGTCTTCTGAGGTCAGTTTTATTTTTATAATTTCACTGCATTAACTTGGGTAGAAAGGTAAAAAAATATCTTAACATTCTACGGCATGTTTGGTGGGACCTTAGTCCCCTTTCCTTTCATCTAAATCAATTTTTCATACATTTTAGCTTTTCGATTCTGTAATCGCTACCAATCTAGTCAAATAGTCAACGATCTCTATAAGTGCTTTTTATTACCTATCTAGTTAGCCTCTAACATAATTTCCTTTTGTTGTTTCATGTTTTCTGCTAACCCTTTTGTAGCTTTTTGCTTTGGGGGCTTTTTCTTGTTGCGCTATTGCATTGCTAAAAAATATAAAAAATTAAAAAGGAAGTGTTTTTAGTTGTTTCATTTCCCTTTCTTCAATTTCCACATTGCATTTTTCTTTTAACCCTCATCAAATCCAATCATTATTTTGGGTTTAAAACAAACCTTGCATCCTACTTGATCATATAGATTAATTAGGAAGATTAATTGGTTGCATTCACTTAATTCTTCCCCACACACAACTAAATCACATCAAACAAAACTTGCATTCAAAAACTTATACTTAGGTGATAACTATTGGGATTTCATCACCCAATAGGGAAACCAACTCGGTGTTCTAACCAAGTATAAACAACTAGTTTTTGGTATATTGGCTAAGCACCTGACTCCTTTATCGCTACAGGACCATGAAGTGAGGGGGTATGCCCCAATACTAGGCCTTATACGAACACCAGCACATATTTGGGCCGCACGTACCTTCAGGTTTATTGAGGACTCCAACCTTTAAGAAACCTAAAACCAGACTTAGAATGGCCTTATCATTTGGTTCCCTTTGAACCTCTTCCCCATATATAAATTTTAATCAAGATAATTAAAATTATTTTGCTTGACTTGTTTGTTACATTTGTATCTCTCTTAGGGCTTTGTTGTGTCATTATCAGTTGATTATCACTTAATATGGATCAACCCTCTACATCTACATATCCCTCTAACCACTATGCATCATTTTTACAATCATCTTCATCCACTACCTCTACATATTTTTATCCCAATAAATTTCAAAACATCCCCTACATGGGATCTAATCCTTATCAATATCATCAACCTACCACATCCCACTCAACCTCACTTAGCTCTGGCATGTTTCTAGATTCATTCATTTCATATTTTGTCCCTTATAGAACCTCTACATTTCAACCAATCTTACAACCTTACAACAACCCCATCCAACCATCCTACGACTATCCTTCACAAATAAGTTATGTAAAAACTATCACTTCTCATCCCATATCAAGTATACCACATGTGATTTTTTCCTTTCCACATCCCATCCTTCATTACAATCTCATGAGGAATATTAACATCCCCATATCTCATCCAATCAACCTATCTCGACTTCAATACCTTTCTCAATATCTCAAACATCCCTGACATCCATACACATATCCCTACTCGGGACTAATCAACCCCTTTAATCAAACAACAAAAACATATTCAACATTTTTCCACATCTTATAGCATCCCTTTATCACAACCTACTCTACAAATAATATCCTCTCAAGTTATCCCTTATCAACCTCCACATCAAGCCCATCCATGACAAAACCATCCTACGCCACATTTTCATTAATAAAATAAATCACATGCTCATCCACACTCACATGTTAATCCCTTCACATTTAATCCTACAAATGATCCTATGCAAGATCTGTTAAATAGATTAGACAATTTGAAAGTTGCTACTAAGTAACCTAAACAAGTCCACACTTATGATCAGGTTTGTAATGAACCCATCCACCCATCAGTACCTTATAAGCCCTATCCTCCACATTGGGAATTTTCTAAATTCACCATGTTCCATGGTGAGAGAACCCTCATAAACACATATTATCCTTTAGACATTTATGTTATCTCATCATCCATGATCAAGATCTCCTTCTTACAACCTTTCCTATATCACTGGCAGGACTTGCCTTGGATTGGTACAATTCCTTCCTTGACACTCTTTATTATATTTCATGTAGCTAGACCTGTTATTTTTTAGCACTTCACCATAAATGTTACTCACAAAATCACCATTTATGACCTTTCTACTACCAAACAATCTAAAAATGAATCCGTCGCAAACTTTCTCACTAGGTGGAAAAGCATTATCAATCAATTGAACTTCACATTACCTCAATCGAACTGATCAAGTTATTTTCGATCATGTTCCCATCACATCTCATCTATCCTCCAGACTCCACACATTCCAAACGTTTGATTAATCCTTCGCCATAGCCAAAAACTAGAAATCCAATCCCTCAAAGAATCTCATCTTGATCCTCAATCTACAAATGTCCCATCTCGATTTTTTAGGTCATCCTATGAAACCGATGAGACTATCACACATGATGCCTTTAGTTATCTTCCTAACCCAACACCCTCGATAGATTCAATCCATATAGATACTACACATCCTTCGTGACACATCATCAATGTTATCATGCACCCATGAAGATATCCATTCATCACCAACCCTTCCCCTAGAATTCTCAGAATCCTGGAGATTCTTTTTGATAATCCTCAAGAATTGACATCACCTTCACTTACTAACCAATCATCTACTACCTCTATGCATCCTTTAGACTACACCTCGAGACCATCACAAAGGAGGCACTCATAATCAAAGATCTTGACATCCAACCATATTATAAACTAAAAATACCCAGGTAGCCCACATAAATATAACTCACCTCAATCATGTCTCAAAACAACATCTCCTTATCAGAACCGGACTCAATCCTATCCCCTGGCTCTTTTCTTCTTGTCTAGTCTAGAACCTTATCTTGGATCAAACACTATACAATCAAATACAATCGCATCCATGGCCTGACCCTCATCATCTAATGTGAAACCCTCTCCTCTATTTAAATAAAATGTTACAAAATTGAAACCTATCACATCAATGACCTCATCCACATCGTCATCATAAGATCATATCCTTTTCCTAAAATAAACATTATAAAATAAAAACACACATCATCTAAGGTCTCAACCTTACCATCCATTTTGGGACCTCTTCCTTTTTCATAATCCAAATCTATCAAATCTACGGTCCCACCCTTACCATCAATTTTGGGACATCATCCTTTATCTCAATATCACGCCACATAGTCATACCCTATCTCATCCATAATCCATCCCTCCTCCTCCATTTTGGGGCCTCATCCATCATCCAATTATATCAATCCTACATCATACCCTCTCTTTTATCAACCTCACAACGTCCCTATAATTTTTCAACACCATACAACATCCATGCATCCATCCCCATCCAAAAATAATATGTGTTCTACTAATTGTTCTCGTAAATAAAAATCAAAATCCATTAATCCAAATCCCACAAAATATACTTACATTGAAATCCTCAAGAGACTTATGCACACTTCTCTTATCACATTACCACCCATCAAAACACCCAATCCACATGCTCATGAACCTACCAGTACGATAAAAAAATAAACATGTGCCTATCATAGAAGCCTATGACATAACACCGAGAGTTGTAAATTCATAATCCAACAACTCTTCCTCGTTGATGATCTTCTCCTATAAGAATACCATCCTAATCCATCATCGATATCATCTACACCTCCACCCTTGTCAGTATCTACAACGACATCTATAGGTCAAGGGGGACATCCTCAATATCATATTATCAAACCTTTTTCAAACATCTCTTCAACACCTTCTATTGAAGGTCTCTCAATCTCGTCAATGTCTACACCTTCCCTTGAAGGTATTTCAATCTCATCAACATCTACACCCAATTCATTGACATTGTCCTCACCAAAATCTACAAGACAAGAGGGTCATCTTCAATAAAATATAGAAAAACATTTCCCATATTTCTTCTCATCACCTTTCGTTGAAGGTCCCTCATCTCAAATCAGTACGGTTCACCCACCTATATAAACTTAGAATCATCATACATGAAGAAAAGGTAAAATCAAAGCTTCTTCATCTACCCCTCTTCATCAATCATCCTCTCATTTTTCAACATATTTTTTTGTCAAAGGTTATGCATCCTCATTTGTTTACCATATACTCAATCAATCAACATCAAAAATTTCATCATCCTAATCTGAAATACATTGTTCCTTTCAGCTCATGTTATCTCTATCTACTGAGTGTCATGCTAGGGGAATCCTCTTTCTTGAGACTTTAAAAGTATTACCTTGCACACATCCCACTAATGCATCTTCACCCAATCTATCCTATCAATCCAATCAAAATGTCACTACTCTGGAAAGGAATAAACGTGGAAATTTTTCCCTCAACTGGATCGGTCCATATAATATGGGTCAACCTCTGAATGCCTTGCACTTGCAACCTTTCTACAATTGATATGCTAACCGTAATTATAGTAGTTGCATCAAATATATTATTCCATCATCAACCAGTCATTTTATCATCGTAATTATTTGAAATCATGTGGTTTTAGTCACTATCCTCAAACCCTTAAAGATGAGCACCATGGATCTATTCATCGCATATTTCACATGGAAAAGTTCCTCTTTAATAGGAACCCCACAATCATTACATTCATCTACCTTATCTACCAACCAAAGACATGTCGTGGGGTACACATGTGTAGTGCATGTACACATTTCTTCTCCCCTCCTTGAAATGGTCTATTAGGGTTTTCCTCAACTTGAAAAGTCAAAAATATCTATGGATGCTTCCTATCAAAAGTCAAAACAATATAATAGGCTGATCCCTCAAATGATAGCTAATCAAATATAAAGATCATATTGTTAAAAAGAAAAGTAGAGTGATCCCTCAAAGGAAAACTACCTGTCAAAATCATATACCATTTGTCAAAGGACGACTAGTTTTGTAAAAATCGAGTTAAAAGTCAAAATTGTAGACCACTCCCTTGAAGGATGGAAACCTATGTAAAAAGGCTTCTGCATCAATCAACCTTCAAAAATTAAAATATCAAAATCATCCTAGGAAAGCTTCCCACATTGATCAACTTTCCCATCAAAGAAAACTTCTCACATTGATCAATTTGTGTCAAAATTAAAATATGTAAAGATCGGGAATTCCTCTATGAACCCGTTGAAAAGGATAACCCTCTTTCCCACGTGATCTATACAAAACAAACCCCTTTCTTGTTCTAGGAAGGTACATCTTTTCACTTCATCTCTATATCTAAGATCCTAAGTGTGACTACCCATTGTTAGTCATTTGTTAACATTTTTGTAAAGGCCAAAAGTGCAAGATCCTTCACTCTGTTGTTTCCCATCCGGTATGTATCAAATCTAGAACAAAGAAATCAATGCCCATTTCATTCTTGAACATATTTTTGACAAACATTAAGTCACTTTAAAATCAATATCGAATAACACATCATATCTAAAACATAACTTTAACAGTTGTCAACCCTACCACATCCACATCTATCAATATATCTATCATCATATCGACATATATCAATACCCACACAATCCTCAGCACATCTTGACATTCCATCGTTGCATCAAAAATATCACATTTACTTAGTAAAATTGACATTTTTGAAACAATTTCCTCTTCTAGCACTACACCTCGATCACCGTAAGGACTCCCATCTAGGCCTCATAAGCCCACCCTGTGGCAACATTAGTTTTGGGTCCTTTGACCTCATCAAATCATCATTTTATCATCTTTTCATTGTTAATTCATATGTCTATAGGTCACGAATCCTTTAATTCCCATATCACTTATTTTTTTGGTCTTGTAAGCCCACCTTTATGGAAACATCAATTTTTGGTCCCTTGACCTCATCAAACCATCATATTTTGCATCGTTAAGTCATATGTCTATAGGACACAAACCCTTTGGTTCCCCTATAACTTGAATTCTTGGCCTCATAAGCCCACCTTTGTGGCAACATCAATATTCAGTCCTTTGACCTCGTCAAAACATCCTTTTTATTTCCCCTTACCATCATTAAGTCATACGTCTATAGGACATGAACCCTTTGGTTCCCCTATCACTTGATTTTCTGACAACACCCATATTGTTTATATACCTTGTCCTAGGGCATCATTTATCATCTCTCATCATCCTATCCTTGCATCTTTTCATCTATCTCTTTCAAACTCATGATTGATTCCCTTTTAGTTCATCAATACCTAATTTGAGGGGGATCGCCTCATCATATAAATCTACATCTTTCCCTATTTATCACATTTTGTTTTTGTATGACAACTTGCCTACACCAAACCACTCAACAAAAAGGGGCAAAATAAAGACAACCAAAATTATCACCACTAATCCCTATGTTTAGTTCCTCTAGCTCCCCTCCATTATCACATCACCATCATATTATAAATTAAATCCTTATCCTAAGTATTGATTCCCCCTTTATATTTACTCCCCATAAATATTATTCGACATCTATAAAATCCTATTTTACCCCTTCTTCAAACCACTCAAACCACATTCTAACCAAAATCAAATAAAACAAAACAAAATAAACACCTTCTCAACCATTTAACAACATCCCTAACCCGTATAACCTTTTTCCAACATACATCCTTTGTAAAAACAAACAAATGCCTCAATTTGGGAAGTTGTTTCAATCATTTTCTTGTATTTCCTGGATCACCAGTAATTCTCCTTTGTTAAAATGAAATCTATATAAAAGTGTCTTAATCCTTAATTTAGGATTAGCATCCTCATTTGTACCTACTTGGATTTAACTTCTAACTCAAATTTGTCTAAGGACTTTACATTGCATCTTATTTATATCATAACTTGATCACAAGATCCGATTCATCAATGCAATAATCAAGGCATCAATAATTTCTTCTCCAACCTTTGGAGGCCACTCAAACATGTAGTAATTAAATCCAACAATCTTATTCTCTCCGGTAACATCCTCTCTTCAACTTAATTTATCAATATTTACAAGGTAAGTACTTTATCATCTTGTTTATTCATCTTTTACAAGCTTCAATCAAGATTATCTTTTTCCTTTATCACTGCACAATTTCCATAGAAATTGTTGGCTATTCCCTAATCACCAACGATTTGGATCAATCTTCAACGATCATCTTCAATCTCACGGTGATCCATGTCTATTAATACCATTTAACACATCATCTCATCCTTCAAACATTCGAGATCCCATCATTTGTTACTACTTTTCCTTTGTAGGTGTCTATCTAGTCATATCAATATCCTTTGAGCCATCTTTAGCACTCTATCAATTATCTAAATCAAATCTATCATCTTTCTCACCTTTTTGAGTACACAACCATCTACATCCTTGCTCCTTTGAGCCATTTTGTGATCCCTAGACTCCCTTTGGATCAGGTATCACCATCATACTATCATATAGTCGTATTTGTATCATTCCCTTTTCCTTTGCATTGTTGGTTATATTGTTTGTTTTATCATTTTATCTTATCATTATCAGATTGATTTATTGAATGTGGATTGACATCCTTGCAAGGAATTCCATCAACTTCAGGAATGGAATTTTCTAGGTAATCGATAAATATATATCTAATCCCCTCTTCTTCTTAGTGTTTTTGATCTACAAGTTCCTCCGTCGGTGAAAGAAGGAAGGAGCTTTCATCCATTAGCTACAACATCCATCTCTACGGGTATCAGTAAACCCCATGTCTTCTAAGGTCGGTTTTGTTTTTATTATTTCACTGCATTAATTTAAGTAGAAAGGTAAAAACATCTCTGAACACAAGAGACTGCGCAAGCTAGCGAGATATGAGTGAAGGTATGGTCCATACATTTGATTATTTTTCTAATAAACCTCCAGTCCATGAAGCATTACATTAATGAAGCGTGTCACATTGGTGGATGGAGAA
Organism: Taxus wallichiana var. yunnanensis; assembly: GCA_018340775.1. Classification (NCBI taxonomy): domain Eukaryota; kingdom Viridiplantae; phylum Streptophyta; class Pinopsida; order Cupressales; family Taxaceae; genus Taxus; species Taxus wallichiana. Next base: position 503,808,419 of record CM031243.1, on the reverse strand, counting down.
AAGGAAGACGAGCTCATGCTTAATTTTTTTGGAGAGCGATATTGAGGCACACTAGGATCTTTGAGGAAATGGAAGAGTTACAATTGGGTTGTGCTAGAAGGAGAAAGAAAAGGGTAAAATGGTTTACCTCATTGATGATGAAGAGGTTGAGAATTTGGAGGTTAGTCATACAGAAGGTGTGCATGAAGTAATGGACATAGTAGATGAGAAGGACCATGTGTACCATGCACCCATGAATACAAAGAAGGTAAACATTGGCACTGAGGATACACCTATAGAGGCCATCATTGGTGATTATTAGTCAAAAAAGAGGTAACAAAGATCATTGAGCTTTTGTATGACTTCTAGGATTTGTTTCCACGAGGCTATCATGAATTGAAAGGAGTGCACCCTCATTGGGAGAAATGAAAATTAAGCTAAAAGAAGGTGCACATCCGGTTCGAGAAGAGGCCTTATAGGATGAATCCAAACTTGTGCATAAAAGTAAAGGAGGAAATTGATAAAATGCTTAAGTATGGAATTATTGAACCAATTGAGGAATCTGAGTGGGTTATCCCTATGGTTATAAGCATCAAGAAGGATGGGAGGATTAGGATCTATGTAGACTACAAAGAAATTAATGTCGCATGCATCATAGATCCTTTTCCCACCCCATTCACCGAGGAGATCCTTGAAGGAGTCACATGGCACGAGATATATTCTTTTACAAATGGATTTTCAGGCTATCATCATGTGTGCATTGCACCAGAAGACTAGGAAAATACCAATTTTACAATTGAGTGGGAAATCTTTGCATATTCAGTTATGCCTTTTGGATTGAAGAATGTGCCCATTGTGTTTTCAAGCATTGTTTGTGCGAGGCCTTTCATGACTATATTCACAAGTTCTTGTAGTTGTATTTAGTTGATTGAACAGTTTATGGATTAGTTAAGGATCACTATGATAATATGAGAATAATGTTTGAAAGATGCGATAAATTGAGCATTTATTTTAATATTAAGAAGTATATTTGTGCTACACCTTTTTGAAATTTTCTTGGGCACATCATTTACAAGGAAGGAGTGTTGGTAGACCTAGCCAAGATCGTGGTAATATTGGGTTTAGAGGAGCCTACCAATCAAAGTGAGGTGAAAGGATTTTTGGGGCATACTTGGTTATTACAAGATTTATAAAGGGATATGCAAAGATTATCATGCTCTGAAAGAGTTTCTCAAAGCGAACAAAACATTTCATTGGTGTGACGCGTAACAACAAGCATTTGAAACATTGAAGGAGAAGCTTACCACTACACTAATCTTACACTTTCCTTCATGCATCAAACCATTTCATGTACATGTTGATGCTTTACGGTATGGCTATTGGCGCGATCTTTGCGTAACCTAGAGATAGAAATGTGGATCACCCCATATGCTTTGCAAGTAGGAAGTTGACACCAGCAGAGAATAATTACACTACCATTGAACGTGAGGCACTATCTATGATTTGTGCACTTCATAAGTTTTGGAAATACTTGTTGGCCACCCGTTCATATTTGATACCAATCATATGGCCTTGAAATATTTTGTCAACAAGCCTAATTTGCAAGGGCACATTTTTAGGTGGATACTTCTCTTTCAGGAGATTAATTTCACGATTGTTGTCAAACCAAGAAGGAGTAGCTATGTGCCTAATAACTTATCAAGAATCAATTCTAGAAAGGATGTGCAAAGTATCGAAGAAACAATGTTTGATGCACAGTTGTTTAGATTGAACCGTGCACCCATAGATTTGGAGGACATCGCAGTCTTGTTGTGCATTGGGCTGGCACCCAAAGGAATGAAGGCATTGGAGAAAACTTATCTCGTTATACACGCAACGCCTTACCAATGGATAGGTGGAGATTTGTACAAAATGGGAAGAGATGAATTTTTGCTTCATTTTGTACTTGAACATGCGCGTGAAGCCATAGTGGAAGAGGCGCATGGTGGAATAATAAGAGGAGACTTTTCATAAAGATGTTAAGGCATTTGATCATTGTCAGAGAATTGACAAGCCTGGGAGTCGAAATGAGATGCCCCTAACACATATTGTGAGCACGGAACCTTTTGAGAAGTGGGCCATTGACTTTGTAGAACCTATTTCACCACCCATGCGTAGGAATGGAGCGCACTATATAATCACTTGTATAGATTATTTGACAAGGTGGGTAGAGGCTATGCCTACTAAAGATTACAGTGCAGCCACAACAACAAGGTTCCTATGGGAAAACATTATTAGCATGTATGATTTTCCATTAAGCTTGACAAGTGATATAAGAACTCATTTCTTGAATGAGACAATCAGAATTATGTTGGAATATTTTATAGTGGCACACCATAAAACCACCTCGCATCACCCTCAAGCTAATGGCTTTGCAGAAGCTTTCACCAAGATCCCGATCCAAACCCTTATGAATAGTTGTGATGTTAGAAGAAAGGATTGGGATGATAAAGTGTCAATTGTACTATGGGCTTATAGGACCACATATAAAAGATTAAACAAGGACACACCCTTTCAGTTGGTTTTTGACACGGGGTGATACTACCAGATGAATTCATGTTACCATTCCTACATATTATGTGTGCAGAGTGAATTAGATGATGAATAAGTTGTGGAAGATCACATTAAGAAGTTGATGCAATTAGATGAGTGATGCACAATTGTGCATTGGATCCAGAAGACAGAGCGTAATAGAAATATTGGAATAATAGGCTCATTAAGAACAATATATTTTCATTCGGCAAGATGGTCCTTCTCTATGACTCCAAATTTGCACGCCACCCAGGAATATTGAAGGTGCATTGGTTGTAACCTTTTGTAGTAACCAAGATACTTCAATCAAGTGCATATCGATTAGAGGTGTTAGATGGCACCATGTTTCCGGTTACTTCAATGGGATTAGGATGAAGCCCTACTATAAATAAACTTCTTGGTGTTAGTAATGGTTTACATGGATTGATTATTTCCTTATTATATGTGTTTACAAAGTGAGTTAAATGCAATGGTTATTTAGATGTGAATGGATACTTGGTTGAATACCATGATAATTATGCATGTTATCATCTTCACAAGAAAACACAAAGGAGGGACCTAGTAGTTACACACACTTTAGGTGAGAGTTCAATTCAGATTGAATGAGGTATCAGTGCACATAGCGCTTGAGTGGAAATAAAGGACTACATTTTGTTTTTGTTGCATTTTAAGACTTAGCTGATTTTACGAGGACATGATAAAAATAGACTTGTAGTGCTAATCACGCAAAGAATTAAATAATGTAGACTTGGTGGCCAATAAAATGTTATTTTAGATAAAGACACATGCAAATCAAGGATTAAATCACATGCATGGATGTGGATATTAATAGAATTAAAGTAGAATACTCTTATGATAGTATATAAGTAGTTGTTATGTAAAGCATGCATGTATAGTACACATGTCTATTTTTGGGCATGCCTATTATTAGGAGGGTACATAGGTAGTGAAGGGTAATTCCCCACCCCTATAAATACTTGATGAATGGCTTGTTATGGGGACCATGTATGTTTTTGGATTATGTTTCTCTCTAGGGTTTGACGTTTATGCACCTAGTTTTGTGTAGCACTATAGTAATTGATTATGTATCCAGATTACTTGGTATGTAATGAATTCCTTTTGTAATGGATAATTGTGGTTAGATGCTTATTGTTAAAATATTTGAGGATGGTAATATAATAGTGCAATTGGTATTAATAATGGTTTACATGGATTGATTGTTTCCTTATTATATGTGTTTCCAAGTGAGTTGAATGCAATGATTAAGTATGAATGAATGAACACTTGGTTAATTATCATGACAACTATGCATGCTAACATCTTGATAAGAAAACACAAAGGAGGGACCTAGTAGTTGTGCATGCTTCAGGTGAGAATTTAGTTCAGATTGAATGAGGTGCCAACACGCATAGCGCTTGAGTGGAAATAAAAGGATACATTTTAGTGTTTGTAATAAGACAATATTGCCACTTAGATTATATTTCCCTTTCATATTTTTTTCCCTTTCAATTGTTTGTTTTCCTTGTTTTGTTTTGATAAGCACAATTTCACAAAGGAAGTTGATTACTATCAATTGAGTTCATACATAGGGGAAAGTGCATAATTTTAGTGTGGGTTGAACCAGGTGTAAGTGTGGGGAAAAGAGATTGTGTTGATACTAACAAGAGGTGAAGTTGATGAAGATGTGCATGCATTGGAATAAAGATTGCATGTTGGTTGCAAGGTGTACAAAAAAGGAAGTAAAAATGTGCCACAAGTGCTAAAAAGGATGGTGATAATAAAAAATTTCTCATATTGAAGACCATGTGAGGAAAAGGTTGATTTGTGTAACGTAAGGCAGGACATCGGTAAGATGAACTACTTGGTATATGATGCATAGGATTATGTATTACGGTGTAGGGAGGCATGAGCGAGGAGGTTTGTGGCCTAGAAAGTAGTGGGTGTGCTAGAAGGTTACAACATGTAACGCGTAGAAGAAAGCAGAGAAAATTACAAAAAAAGAACAAAAGCATAATTAAAGTTGCGATACGGTGGTAGGTGGCAAGAAATAAATGTGGGATATTTTTGGAAATCTATAAAAAGGGTGTTGAAGAAGGTTTATTTTTTACCTTTCCTTGTGAATAATTTGAGCTTTGAAGAGTGTCAAGTGTGAAAATTGGTGTAAGATTACGATGAAGTGTGGAGCAAAATTGAACAACCCATATTTAGGAAGTACACGGCTGTTGTGGAGGTTCTTCGTGGGGAAGTTTGAGGTGGAAAGGTGTAAAGGTTTGGAATTACAAAGGGTTTTGAATTAGGTTTTGCGAAGCATGAGTTCAAACTAGGGCACAAATTGATGAAGGAATGATAACACTAAAGTGAACGTGTAGATTATTTGGTGCGATCTAAGAGACAGAAAGTTATTAAAACATCTAGGGCACAAAGTATTTCAGACAAAAATTAAAATAGAGAGAATGACATCGAAAAGATCAATAGCTATGGAAACAAAGGGGAGGAAGAAGAAAGAACCAAAGGTCGAGGTCAAAGAAGCACCTGAGGAATGATTTTTAAAAATGTAATACCTAGGAGTAATCATGGGAAATATTTGGGAGACTCACCTCAAGAAGTGCAAGGTGAGCAACTACAATCATCACTTTGATGCCAATGAGCACCAAATACGAGAATGAGATGGTACAGAATACCAACCAGAGGATTGCTGACAATGGGCCAATTTATTATGATAAGGGGCACTAGACTTTGGAGGGCACATGAGTACTTCAGATCTATGAGTTGCCCTACTTTGAAAAATTGGACCACCTCTACTAATGGATGATGTTGCAATTCCATGGGGTTTTTTATACTTTAAAGATAGGTGAGTGCATATACCACATCGTGATTGGAAGAATTATAGGGTCACATGAACTTAGATATTGAGATTGCAACAAACTTAGATGATGAAGTAGACATAGAGGCAACTATTGTAGAAATGAAATATCAAAAAGGAGGGCGCGCCATGTACATTTCCAAGTTCACTAACCCTGTGGTCAGGATTTTCACGCATCTACTAAACAATTTTAACGCGTGGGAGAGATGGGGCTAGATTAATAAGAAGTGGCTCCACATTGCAAAGAAGATGTCTGAGGGAATAGTATACAACATTGTTGTGTTTATTATTGAAGGGATCATTTAGGAAGAGCACGTGGTGACGATATTTCTTGGGGAGAAATCCTCTTGTCCATTTTCTTCATGGATATTGGAGTCCCATATGGCCCCAAGGATAAAATGTGGAAATACCCACCGAGAATAAGTCTCGTGTGAAGAAATTTATGGAGTAAACTGCGATGGGATTACTAATGCATATAAGTTAAGGGTAAATATGTGGTATATATGAATGTATGAGGAATTCAAACATGAGTGATACATCCCTAGTGACTTGCCCACCATTTTGCATGGAAAGGCAGACTTCGTGGTGTACTAATACTTTTACATCGGAAGGTTATACGAAGAATGGAAAAACAATCCCTTGGTGAAAATTTCCTTATGCATTCACAATGCACTACTTTCAAGCATCAATAAACAGGTTCTCGACGTGTGAAAACTAAGGTTTAATGTTGATAAGGTAGATTGTGACTACCATACACTGTGCAAGATGTATGTGTACCGAGGGATGGCAACCTACATTGAGACCATGATATCAGATGATATCAACATTAACTCTACAACTTTGGTGTAGAAAATGAGGAAGCAACAAAGGTATATATCTACTTGAAGCCTAAGCTGAATTCTTGACAAGTACATCGAGGATGAGTTTAAGGTCCCAGAGCCACCAAAGGGAAAAAATGGTTGGAAAAAAGCAACCGCGTAAGGGCACTCCTCTGATATCTAAAGAAGAATAAAAGAATAAGGATGAGGAAGAGAAAGAGAAAGAGAAAGAAGATAATTCCGCACTTGATCAAAGTTCCGGAGGAAGGTTCAAGAGAACACATAAGGAATGAGATGGTGGTGCGGGAACATCAGAACTGGTGAAGTCACCAGAAGTTACTCCACCTAAGCCTAGCCCAGAAAAAAAAGAGGAGACATAGGCCGGTGTGTAGAGGTGACATCGATGAGGAGGAAGTAGTAGAAGAACTCAATCGGGAGGAGGAGGCAAAAGCTCCAATCCATAATGTAGAGGAAGGAAAACACAAGGAAGAGAGTGTCGGGCATGATGAAGAGTTACATGACGTTCATGAAGAGTATCCCAAGGAAGATGAATATCCCTAAAATATTGAAGGAGTGACAAGTGTGTGCACTCGTGAGCAATAACATATACCTACGAGGATGGTGCACAAGTGGAAGGAGAAAGAAGGATGAGGTCATGCACACACCTCAAGTTAGTTATATTGATGATCAATCCAAGGTGTTGCACGGGTGGTTCCAAATCTCTGTGGTGTGAGAGAAGTTGTATGGATATGAAGTTATAAATGTAGAGGGTACATCCATGCACACAAGGAAAATGTTGTCATGGAGCATGCGGAGACACATATGGACGAGCCTCACTTTGAGATTTCTAATGATGCATTCGATACGCACAAATTGAAGAAGGTGTCAAAGAAAACTTTGACGCTAAGGCCAACAAATCTTACCGGTGAGAAAACTAAGTAATGCACTCAACACGATGGTTGTAGAGTTAGGGCATAGAAACTTAGATAATGTAACCACCATTTGGGCATTGCTAGAAGATAAAAAGTATAAGGTGCAAGAATTCAAAGTGGCTAACTAAGGAGAACGAGAAGGCGAAATGCACACAAAGACCTGTCTTGGACATGACAAGTACATATTGTAGATGAAATATGTGAGGTGTGCCCAGAATTTGAAGAAAAATAAACGTATCCCTCGGAAGTGCACTATTTTCAAGATTTGGTTCATATGATACTATAGGAGAAGTCGAGTGTGCAAGGGGTGATACAAGAGGACTTGACAGGTGAGAAAGAGAAGAATGAGAAGGTCATAATGCGAGAAAATTGGGAGTATGAATCCATGTGCCAAAGAATGAAGGATGCATTAAGGAAGGTGGGATGGGACTTTGACCATTTTCAAGACCTTAACCCCATTCTCAAGGCATATACCACTCAGAATAAGAGGATTTGGTGAGCATGAAAGCCCCAAAGGAGGGGAATCTTAAGCGTGAAGAAATATTGGTAGAGATTGTGCAAAAGTGGGATGCCTTGAAGATAGTTAAAGATGGATATAAAACAAGGATTAAGAACTTATGATCCCTTGTCATGTGAAAGATGGGTGGCATGGAAGGACTAATCTCAGGCCTAGCTGGAGTGATAAGGGATCTGAAGTAGAAGGGTGAGAAAATGACCCCAAAGAGGTGATGGAGGTGGGTTAGTCCCAAATACATCTACTAAGGAAAGCTAGTAGAATGGGGTGAGTTGGAGAGCACCCTCAATAATGAATTCCCTAATATTTTGAATCTGGTTAAGGAGTGGGAGATCAATGCACATTGAACATTCTTTCATTCATTTTTCCTTATTATTTGTACATATATTCTTTATTCTTTCATGGATATACTTTAACTAAGTGTTTCCGAGGATGGAAAACATACCTAGTGTGGGGTAATGTTGGTTAGAGAAATGAGTGAAGACTAAGTGTGGAGGCTTACATGCAGGAACGCACACACAAAAAGGTAAAGGGAAAGCACATAATAGGGCATGTGCAAGTAGTAGACATGGAAGCGTGTAGGACGTTGTGCAAACTCGGGAAACAAATCAAGACTTAGCCAATTTTTAGAATATAGGATAAAGATATACTTGGAGTGTCAAGAAAGCAAGAGAGAAAAGAACATGAAGGATACACATGAAGAGATCTAATAATAGGATTAAATGTCGAATCATGCTTTGTATTTAGGAATAATATATTATTAATTGTTCTATAAAAATCATGCAAAGGATGTACACATGACTATTTTTAGGAATGTAATGCATGTAGTCTATTTTGAGAGCACGCCTATTAGTAGGAGAGTGCATAGGTGGTGAAGGGAAATTCCCCACCCCTATATATACCTGTTGTATGCCATTATTGAGGTATCTCTCTTATGTTCTAGTAGGGTTAGGCTGTTATCTAGGGTTTGATGTTGTGCGCCTGGTTTTGTGTAGCACTATAGTGACTTGTTTTGTATTCAGTTTCCTTGTTATGTAATGAATTATTTTTGTAATGGATAATTGTGGTTGGATATTGATTGTTAAAGGATCTAAGAATGGTAATATAATGATGCAATTAGTGTTAGTAATGGTTTACATGGATTGATTATTTCCTTATTATATGTGTTTCCAAAGTGAGTTGAATGCAATAGTTATTTATATGTGAATGGATACTTGGTTGAATATCATGACAATTATGCATGCTAACATCTTGACAAGTAAACACATTGGAGGGACTGGTAGGCGTGCACGCTTCGAGGTGAGCATTCGATTTAGACTAAATGAGGTGCCAACGCGTATAGTGTTTGAGTGGAAATAAAAGGACTACGAGTTATTTGAATTAAAACTCTCAAACTCTTTAAGAAGATCATTAGAGTAATAGGCAACATATTATGTAAGGTTACTAGGATTGACTACCATGGGATCTGCTCAAAACTAAATTTCAACATAAAGAGGAGGATTCTACTTCAAAAATTACAAATTCCATACATGATACTTGCTTATACAAAGCGGAATATCCTCTAGTATTCCCTAGTGGAGAGATTGGCATTGACCTTTAAGAACTACTTTCTTCTCGCTACAAACACCGCATCGGATACTATCTCTTTACCCCGAAATCTATTATGGGTGATTCTCTAAATCATTTCTGGAATCTCAAATCCAAAAATGGGACTTAGGCTATAAGGTTTAAAAATGTTTGGAAATCTCATATTGATCCTAAATAAGCACATTTTCGATGGTGTCTTTTTTATTAGGGGCTCCTTATAAGAGGCAGGACTCAAGCAAATAGGAGTTCCTAAGCGATTCTCCCCGCTTGCCAACAACCGAGTTTTTAAAGATGTCTTCTAGTTTTTCCTATATGCCCAATCCACTTGGAAATGGATATACACCCTTTTCCAACCCTTCATCCCCGATTTCTTCACCTAGAAAATGGTTTTGTTGAGGAATTTGTCCATGCTTCGTGTTTAATTCAATGTTTTTTGGAAAAAAATTAGAGTTGATATTATTTTTCATATATGGAAAGACATAAATTTTACTTGTTTTAACAACACTACTATGGATAGAGACTTCCATGTGACTAATAAAGTTATTGTGATCTCCAATGTGATGCTTCAAATTGAGGTGCAAGCGGAGAAACTCCTCCCGGAGATGGAGAAATTCCAGTCCCGCTTGCACATTTGGGTGATGCCCCGCATGTTGTCGATCAAGTTTCTCCAAATTCATTGTGTCATCGCTCTCCCTCACAGAGTCGTGGTCGTGGTTTCCCTAGGTGCCACTCCAAAATTCAACGAAGCCCCTCTCCCGACACCTTTGCTTTCTTCCCAAATCTTGGCACCCTTCCTCCACTCGCAACAAAAGTATTTTTTTCGGCTTGGTGATGCTTGTGTTGTGGTGGTAATGTGTGGGCCTCCCCTTCTTAGGAGAAATTCCCATAATTTGTGCTTATCACCTCTCCTCGTCACCAACCTTAAGAAGAAGTACAACAACAAAGAACAACACAATGGGTGGGATCCCATCCTTGACATAGTCCACCCTGGACAAGAGGCATAGTCTGTCATAATGCCTCGACCTCCATGTTCGTTATTACTGACATAATGTTTTGTAGGCCACCACATTTTTAGGACCTTGTTGTTTCCTACTCCTTTATTTGGTTAAAAATCACACTTTTATAAATACTATTGTATTTTGGTTCCCTCATGAGATGAGATCGTATCTCGAGGCCTTTTCGGATCGATTTAACTCGCATTTTGGGGTGTGACGTCTTCCACCCAATTTTTTTGTAAGATTAGGGATGTAACATATCTTCTATATTAATAAAAGTGTGGTTTTTAATTTAAAGAAAAATATAAACAAATTTAAGATACATTTTTGATGTGATATAAATGTGACATGTTATAAGGGGAAATGGTAAAATAAGAAATAAAGTAGAAAAATTAAATGAGAAACATGTGGCTTTGGTTTCGTAAACAATCTTAGGAGAGAATGGGAATTACCTATTTGACTATCATTGTATAATATTTATGATTATTTGTTGTCTATTAAAAACAAGTCTTTTTAAACCAAATTTAATTAATGTTTGATGACAACTTTCTTAAGATTTAAATATATATTTAGATCGATTCATCATTTTATTACAAGATATTTTGATTCCTTGTGTATATTTAAAATATTATGGGACATAAAATCATGGAGTGGTTTACTAAGGTAGCAAAATAAAATATCAAATAAAAAGATCTTTTGAAAAAGTTATAAATTTTAAAATGGAAAAATTAATTAAGTGAGATGGTTGAAGTGGTTAATAAAAATTAAATATTATATTTTTATAAAAGAATTTAAAATTTATTTTAAATTAAAACAATTAAAAATTATTATTATATTTTAATTTAAAAAATTAAAATAACAATATAACAAAAACAACCACAAATCATTCTTTGTAAATAAAATGTTAAATTTTAAATATTTTACATACTTTATCAAATCCAACAAACCAATTTAATTTAAAATCACTCTTTGAAAATAAAATGTTAAATATTTTACATACTTTATTAAATCCAACAAACCAATTTAATTTTAAGTCGCCATCATTATTATCATCAAATTACCTACTATATCAATATAAAGATGGTATGCCCTTGTTTTTGGTTCGACTAGCAAGTTGATCATTGTCTTTTAGGTATCAGTGCCATCAAATAAAGCTTATATTCTTATCTTATGCTAATGTTTGAACAATTTTTTATTTTTATTTCAAAAGAGTGTTTTGATTCACATAAGAATAATTAAAAGCTAAGTTCATACAAAGACGTCCATCACCTTTAAGTTTGATAGGAACACATCAACTTGCCTATTTTAGTGCGTTGGCAACGCCAAGTGCACATTTAAAATACGTAGTCAATCAAGGGAAGATACACCAAAATAATATGATTAGGCACTATAACATAAATTATTATCAAAAACCCGTATCATGTGATTGATCTAGATTCCTTCCAAGGAAAGATCGCCAAAGTAATATTAGGTGTTGGTTTATTTGATTTCGGTTACCAAATCATGTTATTTACTAGTAATATGTGTTAAGTGTTTAGTTTACGTTGTTCCAAATAGAGTTGATTGGTGGCATTCACCTTATATTATAGCTTCATCTTTCAAACTCTAAATCATTGGACATTCTTACACTATGCACCCACAATAGATCTTTTCCAAATTTCTAAATGATTTCATATATATATATATCTTAATGTTTTTATATTGCCAATAAGGTGTAGGTGGGTTGGTTGTGTCTAGTCCCACCTAGGTTCAAAAATAGCTCACATCACTTTGTGATTGTATGTATGATGACGGTTGATGATGGTTAATGATATTGATGAAGTTGATTGTAAAAGGGAGGGGCCCTTTCAAAAACTCCAAGTTTACCCATGATAAAAAAAAATGGTTATATATTTTGTATTTATATGTGTTGAGTTTGAAAAAAAATCATGAAAAAATGGGTTCCAAATTTTACATAACGTTAAGATATTATAGTTAATTCATTTTCTCTGTAAAAAGAAAAAAGTTATATATAATAGTTAAATGGATGACAAACTTAAAATAAAACTAGTACATATATCTTAAATATATATATTTGATATACATAGAGATATCAATTTGAAGGATCTTATGTTATATTTTTCACTAACAACATTGATTGATAACTCTATTACATTCTTTGTCAATTTCAGCATAGTGGTGAAAAATAAAATCAATCTATTTACACGATCATGTTGGTCTCAAAATAAAAGTGAACAACTCACTTCATTACATTATTACCTGCCATTGTGTGAATGCTTCTCGTATAATTATGTATAATAGTTAAATGGATGTCAAATTTAACATTGAAATTATTATATGAAAACTAAATAGACATTAAATTTAAAATCAAAATTAATTATTCATAATTCACAAAGCAAAATTATAATATACCACCACCACTACCACTTACAATTATAAAATACCTATTAACATAAATATTTTTGAAATTTTAAATATTATAAATAACCAATTATCATATTTATTTCAAAGTTTTTGATTTCATAAATTTTAAAGAAGTTTTAGATTCCCTAAATTCTGGAATTTTGGATCTCATAAACTATTTATTACTGTTTTCGTTGTCAAGCATATGAGATTAAATGGTGAAATAAGAATAAACAAAACAGAAAACTAATCTAAAAGACATGGTTGAGAACATGACTTAGTTAATTTGGCGGCACAAGGCATTTTGACCTGTAGATAAACGAACCATTTTCGAAGTAAGATTCTTGTCAAAGGTGGGCCAGCCTTGTTTTTTTGGGCATTATTTTATATGAATGTTTAAATTAGCAATTGTATGTGAAGTAAAGTGTACGATGGAAATGTTGAAAGGATCTATTGAATAAGTCAAATTGGTGGGAGAGAAACAATGGGGGAGGAGGAGGGGCAAAGAAGAAGGGGTTCGAGGGTGGAGAAGTGCAAGGGCAGGGAAAGTGGAATGGGGAACCAATGTGAAAATCTACCCTCGAACAAAGACATGACATTTTTGGCAATCAAATGAAGGAGGAAAGGCATGTTGTGTAAGACGTAGAGGCAACTATTTGCAGAGATATAGCAAGATCGTAAGGAGTGGTCAAACAATACTATGGACATAAATAATTGTTTGCAATTTCAACTTCTTATAGAACTTTGTAGGCCCCCTTTTAATTTTTAAGTTGGAGTAATTGCAAGGAAGTAGGCTACACAAGGTCAATCATCGACAATTAAGCCTCCCGACATATGGTCATATGAGATAAATTATCTATTAGTTTTTATTTTTTTATGGCTTGAAGGTCATGAATTGGATGATGTTTAATTTGGTAGATAAGACAAAGACATGAATGAAAAGTTGGAAATATTAAGTGATGGAAATTAAATACTTGCATGCCCTACCTATTCCACAACTCAAATAGTTCCAACCCAAAGAATATCTACTATATGCGCTCCACTTTATAGTTTTGATCTCATTCGCACTATTCATGTGAGTGCAATTTACACTTAAAGGGGCAAAAATAAATAAAGGGAAATTCCAAAAGTTTCTAGGTTTGAGACACATCGCAATGACTACTTCGAGTAAAATATCAGAGCCCTTGTTTCCAATTGTAAGCTTGAGTAATTGCAAGAAATAGTTGATGCATAGATAGTCATCGATAATTGATCCCTTACAACAATGGCCATATGAGCGAAATGTAAATTAAGGTTTTGTTACTTTGTTATTTTACTTTTTTATCTTGTCGAATCCTTTGGGGTGGATATGATTAACTATTGACTAACATGTGTTCACTTAATCAAAAATTATATATATCCAAATAAATCATATAACATTAAATAAAGTAAAATTGAATCTCTTTATTCAAGTAAAGAAAATGAAGAATGAAATGATCAATAATTGAATGGGAAAAAATCAATAAATTAAATATTATTTAAAATATCCTTAATTTAATAATTAAGTCTAATTGTTTAAAACATTATTTAAAAAATACGCTATTGATAAAAGATTGAAATTAATTTGTACTTATCCACGAGTAAAAACCAAGGAAAATGAATACTCTACTAAACTATTCATTTCAACAATATTAAAACGTAAGACCCGGTAAAATAGAAATGAAAAAATGGCGTGATACATTTGACCTGGTTGAAAAGCAATCCCCATTCCCGCCATAAATAAATAAAGATAAATCTTTCCCAACCAACCATGGTTGGCACGATGAAGGGAACGAAGTTGAGGCATATGCGGAAGTCAAAACATGGATGAACAATTCAAACATGTTTAAAGACGAACGTTGTGCATGATCCTTTTCAATACAAAACAATTGTTTAGTACCCTTTCGCGTGTTGGGCAAGAAAATTTGTCAATGGGACAAATTGGTGGATTTCCGCCAACGCTCTAGGACTAGGTCCCTCTGCTTGAATGGGGCAGCTCCATTATTGTGTGTGAACAAAAATAAAATTTATGTTGTTGGCCTAGAGGTCGGGGATCCAATAGGGACACTCCATTGAACTGCAGAAAATGCTTGCAATTTTTGCAAGGGAGGAATTTGCTAGGTAGGTGGGAAAAAGGGAGTGGGAAATTAGGAGGGGGGATTAATATTGCAGGTAGAAAACTCAGATGCCTGCAAATATTAATTAGAGCATTTCAACACACATATTTAGAAAGAATAACAACCTTGTTACTAACACCAAGACAAGATGGAATTATGAACACAAAGTCTCACTTATTCCCTCATCAAGAAAAGCATGAAACTCCTTTCTTCTTTATTGACATTCTCACAAAGTTGTACAAAGAGAGGAATGGAAGAACATATGAGAAGGAGAATGGAAGAAAATAACTATCTCTTTTTCTTATCACAAGTAGTTATCTACTCTTGAACATACAAAATTGATAACCCCTTGGAATGGGGGAGTCATTACAATTTATAGATTTCAAGAGGACTCTTCACCTACCCCCCACATGACTTTTTGTTTGTCTTCTACAACATGTGACTCTTCGAATCCCTAGGGATGAAATTAAGTCTCATTTTTATTAATTGAGGGTGACTTATTACAATATTGACTATAGTCACATTTAACTGAATAGGACAAAATTCATGATTTCTTACAATGAGAATTAGAAAGGGGGTAGAGAAGAGGAGAAAGAATGAAGAGAGAAAAGAAGGAATGCTCCAAAGCATGGATGAAGGTGCCTCCACCTTCAATGAAAATATGCTCGAGGAAGTTGAAGATGGCAATCGATCTCGATGACCCTCCACACTAGTGCGGTGATGGAAGGCTCTGTAGAAGAATGCTTTGAACACCTTTGCCACTTTTAAAATCTCTTAACGATAAAACTTTCCACATTTCCTGGATGCACCGAGAATGATGATCGCATCGAGTAGCCTTCGTGAAATTCACTCTGTGAGAGAGACTTTGGCACACGGGAAGGCTTTATTCCTTTCTTTAACCACAAACCTAGTGCGAGGCCCTAAAGGTAGGAGACTATTTTGGACCATTCACCTACTACAACATCCTTTGAGATGATGACCATATTGTTCCAAGTTGGAATTTGCATTGAGTGAGAGATTTCCTTGGGAGTGAGCACCACCAGGACTGAGTAATCATCTACTATTATGGTTCGAGTGTCTGGCTCATAATGATGGGAGCATGCCAACACCAATTCTACACTTTGAACTAACACAGATTGCCACTGCGCGTACAAACCACTCATGAAAACCTTATCCATCATGTATAGGATTCCAAGATATTTCTAATGATTGTTTTCTTTCCTCATAAATCCTCCCAAAATCATCCAGACAAGTCAACTTTCACCGCTAGAGTATAACATTCCTTACACCTGAAACGACCCTATCTTGCTTGCTTGACTCCTGAAACCAATTTCTTTGACAATTTTCCCCTAAAACACCTTGGATAACTTCATTACTATCATATAAAACTCCCAGATGGCTTGAATCTTTCCTAGAAGCTTCGGAGGGTATACACCAGTTGTAAAATGGCCAAAAATGGCCCTTTCTAGGCCTCGAGGATAGTTGTTCCGCTTCAGATCTCAGTAACTTATTCAATCACCTTAGGCATACATCCCTACACATGAAACACACTTGAAAATCATGTTAGCATATTCCTCTTATCTAGAATGAGGATGAAACTATGGGCAAGCTAGCTAGAGGAATGGTTTACAATGACCGGGAGAGGAATTTTCAAGTGGGGGCTTGGTTGTCATGGCCAAAATTTTCAATTTTGCATGTTATACATTTAGCATGAAAACACCCCAACATGGAGATTCAAGCGGTTGATGTCAAGATTATGTCTTGGGTGACTTTGATGGAGTGGATGCCCCTTACCCATAGCCGCTTAATTGAACATGCTCACTAGTTTAGTTTGTACACTTAATCAATATTTTATTTCACCGTATGTTTCCTTTGAATCATAGAAAAGATCGACAATCCATATAAGCTAGTTCCCATTTGTATACTTTGACATTCAATAAAAAAACACCATTATAATTGTCACCAAATTACCTACTACATCCTTTCTTATTTTCTAAAAATATTATACTTGATAAGTTGGCCATTGATTTTTGGATGATAAATTTTTTTATAAATAAAAGCGGGGTCGAAGGGTCCCTTTCCTTGTACATGCCAAGATTTGAACTTTACAAAAACAACAAAATTGTGCCATAAACACTTTTAAAGTACTAAGTCCCTAACTTTGTGACTTTTAGAACAAAAAAGAGTATACATATAGCCTAAAACCTAAATTGAACACCAAATGTAGAAAACAAAACAACCCCTACCTTACTCCTCTAAATCGGAAGAAGCAGGAGTCACCTCCACCTCCTCTTTGATTTATGTCATTGGAGGATTTTCATTTTTGCGTTCATCAACAGATCGCATTTATGGATAAAAGTCACGATCTAATCGTAGGAGTCCTTCCCCATTCGAGGTAGATCATCCCACCACAAGGGCCCTTGTTTGAGAAGAGTTTTGAGTGATTCTAAAGGGAAAGGGATGCAAAGAACCCACAAATACATTTCCTTATAGAAATTGGATGACTTTATAAAAAATTCCAATAAAACATCATACCTTTTTCCAATTCCAAGAATGTATTTCTATCAACTAGACCTACTTTGAACACGTGCACCTCTGTGAGAAATTACATGGACATTAAATAAGCCTAAGAAACTATGTATTCCATCCCCACTCTATGTTTGGGATGCACTAACTTGTGGCCTATTGCAATTGACATTTCCTTATCTAGGTGAATTATCAGAAGAAGACCCACAAATGTTACCACCACCTCTGCATTTACCTAAGGGCAACCCACAAAACTCATGTATTCTTCTCCAATTATTTTTTCCACAGCTTCTAGCACCAGTGGGGAGGGGATTCGAAATATTAGATACAACCTCTTCCTAGTTATGCAAGAATAGAAGACCATTGCCCTGTATGATCTTGTAAAGTGCAAGCAAATGATATATGAGGGATTTTCCATCGTCTAGAATAGATAAAGCATAGCTTGTGGTCATAGATGCAAAAAGAAATCCAATAAAATGCCCTTTATAATACTTCCCATGATTCCACACAAGCGCCACGAATCGAAACATCATGAGTTTAATGGCCATCATCAGTGAGACATACCTCGAAACCTAATCAATCCTTAACATTAGTACTAATGATAACTCCTGAATCTTGCTCGATCGATTTATTTCTAATAAGTCTCGCACTTTTTTTTTCTTTCTAAAGTTATGATTGATGGTCCAATCATTGAACCTACTAAGCCAAAATATCACTTTTCTAAGTATTAAATTAATTTTCGAGGAAAAGGATTTTCTACAAATAACTGCATTAATAATCACCTGGAAATCCCCTTTAATTTTTAGATTTTGTATTTTCAATTCAATTGCCATTCTTAACCCCCATTCTAAAGCTTGAATCTATGTCAAAATCATATTTCGTCTTGTAAATGAAATGAGTATGTTATCACCAACTCTCCCTTATTATTTCTAATTAAACATCTAGCTCTAGATTTACCCAGCATTACCTTTAACAACCCCATCAAAGTTTAACTTAAAAAATCGGGAAGAGGTGGAGTCCAAGTCGCTGATTGTCTTCTCAAATTAACAGAGGATCCCCTGAAGCTTTTCGGGATCCAAAGGCTGGAAATAAAATCTTAGGAACAAAATTCAATATCACTCTATCCCTAGAGGAAAAGGGGCTACCTTTTTCCAATGAATGACACATTTTCTCAAATGGCCAACTCCAACCTTTTGATAACAACTTCTATAGAACTACTTTCATCTCTAAATATTCTTGTGTTCCTCTCCCACCATAAATGTCATATCAAAAAAAAGGACTACAACCCCAAATATAATCTTCGAGCTTATTTGGGCCTGAGAGAAGAGAGTTAATGGTTGGACCCAAACAAGATTTAACTTAGAACACAACCAGCTCCAACAACTCTATGCAAAGGGAAAGTGTACTAATAGATGATCATGTCTTCTTTAGATGAAAAACATAAGACGCATTTTGTGGGACCTTCCTTACCCATTGACTGTATTCCTTTTTGGGTGAGAATTCTTCCTTTAAAAGCACCAAGAGAAAGCTCCAACCTTAGGAGGAAAATACTTGAGACTAATAGTATTTCCATTCATTTTCCTTGAAACCATCCTCGAAAACCAATTTTCTATATCCACATTGGGCTGAATAACTACCATATTTAGAGGTACTCCATTTGATTTGATCATCTTAAGGGGAGAGTGTTACTTCTCTATCATCCAACTCAGCCTTAAAGATAACCTTGGTTTCCTTAAAAATGGGAATATTTTCCAATTCTTTCCAAGCCATTATAGGTGAAGCATGAGAGAATCTTGTTCCATAGTCCTTAACTTTATCACCCCAAAGAGGAATAAGAATTATTTTCAAATCTTGCAATTCAGGCTCCCCCCTAATGCAGGAAAACCATTCCAAGAATCTTCCTAGAAGTTAACAAGTAAACCATTACCGATCAACCAAGATACAGACTGAATAAAATGAATCGGTAGAAAATCATAAAGTTCAAAATATGAGAACCTCGAGGAGCTTGACAATGGAGAGAAGAGACATAGGCGGGGGCACCAAGATATTTATTTTCCAATATTCTTCTCAATAAACTATTGGGCTTGGATAACAAATACCAAACCAATTTTGCTCCCAAGGCAATATTCTATCTTTTCAAATTTATTATCCTAGCCACCCCACAATTTTTAGGCAAATTAATTGTTTCCCATTTAACCAACATAATATTTTGAACCTCCTCCATTCCTTGTGAAAGAAAAGTATTCATTATCTTGTTTAATTTCAATAAAACAGATTTAGGAATTTTTAGAACTGATAACATATATGTGGGAAGAGCATTGAGAATGGTCCTGATAAGGATTCTCCTAGCAAAAATACAACCATCTCCCTTTCTAGGATTGGAGGCGTTGTTCAAAGGATTTCAATAAATTACTCCAGATAATTGATCTACTAGCTCTAGTAAAAAGGGGTATACCTAAGTATTTATGAGGGAGCTTACCCAAATTGAAACTGAAGATCCTTTGAATCCTCTGAGTAATCCTTCTAGATGAATTAAATAAAAAATAACCGATTTTGGTTTGTTGATTCCCGATCAACAAATTGATATGAGTTCAAAATGGAAAGGAATTCTTTAGCTTCATGTATTAATGCAACCCTAAACAAAACGGTTCCATCCAAAACTGATGGTGAGATAATGGATTAGTGCCATCCGCTACCCTTAGGCCTTGAATAAGTCACTCCTGAACAACTTCCCTTATAGCTCTTCCTAGGGCATTCAACTACTAAAATGAAGAGGAAAGAGGAAAGGGGGTCTCCTTGTTTAATACCTCGATTACTCTCAAAGAATCCCTCTGTTGAGCCATTTACTAAAACTGAATAACATGGGCTAGAGATGCAACTGAAAATCCACTCACAAAAGGGTGGAGAAAATCCAAATTTCGACCTAATCTTCATAAAAACCTCAAATTTACTCTATCATAATATTTACTAATTTCCAACTTAAGAAGCATACCTAGAACCTTATTATTGGATAAAGAATGCATCAACTCATGCGTTAGATGAATCCTTCAGAAATAGATTTCCCAAGCACAAACCCACTATTTTCTTGTGAGATCAACGAGTCTAACAACAACTTTAATCTTAATGCAATAAATTTGGGTATTTTTTTGTAAATTATGTTACATAGGGATATTAGATGAAAATCATCAAAATATTATGGCCTTTCCTTTTTTGGAAAGAGGCTTAGAAAGGTGTAGTTAAAAACCTTTAGTATCCTTTTAGATTTCCTGGACTCCTCAACAGCTGCCCATACATCTTTCCCAATGATATACCAAAATTCTTGAAAGAAATCAGCTTGAAATCCATCCGGACTAGGAGCTTTATTATTTTCCAAAGAGAACACCAATTTCTTTATTTCCTCATGGAAAGAGGAGCCATAAGTGACTTGTTCTGATTCTCAAATATTAGATGAGGGTATTCTAAGCATTTCTTCTTGAGTCTGTAATGGAGATAGTATATTTCCCCTAGGAGATTTGAGAAGAAATCTATTGCTTCCTTATTTATCTCTTCTTATTCTAGAATTTAATCTCCATTACCATTTTTGATATTTGAAATGAAATTAAAACTTGTCCTAGCTTTCACTAAGGCATGGTAGTATTTAGTATTTCGGTCTCCCTCTTTGAGCTAATTTTCCATTCACTTTTTTCCAATATACTTCTTCTCTCAGCAGGATTTCTCCTAATTCTTCTAACCATTCTTTCTCTCTTCGAAATTCATTCTGACCCATACCACTTACAAATGTTTTCTCATTCAGATCTTGAAGCTTTTTTCCACTCTAGTCTTTTCTTGAAAAAATGTAAAGTATTCCACTCTAACAATTTGTTTTTAAGCATTTTTATTTTTGGGAGAGTATATACATTTTTGAACCCCGATACCTAAGGATGACCACCATGATTTTATTAAATCCGGTAACCTAATATGTGGTCCTAAGCCACATTAATTTGAATTTAAAAGGGGATTTCCTGAGGCCTCATCCTAATTTGTAGAGAGTAGTATAGGATAGTGATCAAAGTCGGACAAAGGCAAAACTAGGCTATCAACAAGAATATCTTTTTGCATCCATGATGGGTTAGCTAAGAACCGATCTAACCTTTCTGAAATACTATAAAATCCAAGTCTTCTATTTGACCATGTAAACAACCCTATTTTGGTTTAATATTCAAAGTCATTAAAATATTGGGAATTAAATTGCACAAAGTTATTAAAATCAAAATGGGATTGAGCAATCTATCTTTCCTTAATGTTATCTCCTCTGAAAGGTCTTGCCACAAAATCCTCTTACTCACCAAATTAGTAGGACCATAAACATTAAAAAGAAAAAAATATTCTTTTTGGTCATCTAAAGGAGATATTTGACAAAGATGCCAATTAGATTTTTGTTTCACCACCTCTACCTGATTTTTATTGACTTTCCAAAGAATACCTAAACCACCAAATGGCCCTTGAACATTTCTAGTTTTTTTACCAATAGTTCATTAGTTCCTTTGCTGCCATCTTAATTTGCTGTAGAAGAACCACTCCTACATCTAAAGAAAAAATACAACACTTGATCTAGCCCTGTTTGTTAGGGGCATTTAAGCCCCTAACATTCCAGATAGGATTTTCATGACTTATTGGGAAGGACTTTCACCCTCCTAGATTCAAGATTTGAGAAATTCAAAACTTTTTGTTTACCAATTGCCACTTCTAATTTTGTCACTTCTTGTTTAGATTTACGACCCTTTTCCCCTAAAGGAGCACAATTGACAATTTTCATGTCATTTTGAGAAAAGGCCAAGCTGCTAGGAAGAAGTGGTAATTCCAAGTCATCCTCCGATCATCTGCTAACTCCTTTTCAGAGATAATATCTTCTTTAGATATTGCTTCCACTTCCTGACCTTGTTCTAACCATTCATTGAGCTCTTCCATGGATTTTGCTTTCCCCAAGTTGATCCCTTCATTAATTAAAGAAAGGAGCTCTGTTGAGTCCCTTACCACCTTTTTAGTGTCTTCTAACAATGTTCGAGGGGTTAATGAATTCCTTTGTTCATTACCTTCCTCCAAGCTAGAGGGACTGAGAGCAACTTCCTTTTTACTACGTGAGTCAAATTTTATCAAGGGTTTCCTTCCATTGCGACCCTGCCATTTATATTGGCCCACCTTATTACATTGAAAACATCTTATCAATATTTTTTCATAATCAACCCTCTAAACCCACTCACCGACGGGGTTTGATAGAGATAAATTACGAGAGCTCCTACAAAAGATCCAATGAAACACATAGTTTGGTAAAGGATTCCATTGTTCCATCCAAGGATTTAGGATCAATTCTAATTACGTTGTCGATCTTACTGCAAATTTTAAAAATAATTTTGGGTTTCAGTATTCAAGAGGTAATGCGAAAATCCTAATCCAAAGTGGTGTGTCTACCAACGAAGTTGAACACGTATCAAAATTCGAGTCCAAGATGAAGATATAAACCTGCATCACCTATAACCAATCCCTTTTACGCAAAGCTTCTTTCTTCTGTTTTTCATTTCTACAAAGAATCGAGAAGACACCTTTGGGAAAAAGTTAATCGGATCCCACTTCCCCGTTGATCGGCCTATACATCACGCAGTTTGCGATCAATGTAAACCTACACAAAACTTTGATCGGGCGGTCCATTCTTGCACCCAATGACATCGAATCCCGTGGCCCCCATGCCCTATTTCTCGTGCCCCACCATCCTGCTACGCACTCATGTATGAAATACTATGGCGATGGTTCTTTTTATAAAAATGCAACGTAAATTTTTGTGAAATAGGTAACAACGTATTACGTTGTTACCTATTTCATCAAAACTAACGGTGACACGACAAAACTAACAACAACATGACGGAAAATACTTTTTGCATTTGTGTGAACTTCCGTGAGAGATAGGCCTAGCCCTTCCCCATTGGTGATTATACCGTTGAGTAATTTCCTCGGTTGAAAACCATCTTCTTGGAATTTTGGCGATTGGTAATGAGTTTTTAGAACCTTTATCTCTTCCTCCAATTCTTCGTTGAGAAGATCACTGTTGTTGTAACATCACTTACTGCAACCAAAATTATCTTGCTCGACCGGCCTCGAGCTTGCTCCTAAATCTGTCAATGCTTGTATTCCACCATCTTCTTCTCTTCCTAGAACCTCTCTCGCTTGAAGGTTAAACCAAGCTGCTAAGTTTTTTTGCCACCATTTCCTAATTCGGTAATTTTCACCATCCTCTCAAACCCCCGTAAGATTCCTCTCTAGATGATACAAATATTATTACCATAAAATAAATATTATATTCTTTGGCTATTGTTTCTTCATTACGCGAAGGTGTTCCCCCTATGGGAAAGGCCCTTGCGGACGTTTCTGCGACGGTGTTAAATTTGACGGTTTGATGGCCGTCTGGACGTTTTTGCATTTTCCTACTATTTTTAATGGTTTTGATCCTGCATACTACTCAGCTTCGTTCATGGTATGTTTGGCCTAGTTTATTGCCTTATTTTGTTGCGAGGTGCATTGTTCAATGTGAAATTCCTTCTCACTCTGTCTCTACATGCAATCTCATTCTCATTCTCAATTCTCTTTTTTTTTCCTTTACTGATTGGAATTCCTCTGTTTTGGTTTTTTGGGTTCTCCGAGTTTGTTTTGCAAATGGGCGACAGATCCAAATGGTAAGTTAGTTTGATAGCTTTGTTGAAATTGTTCAATGATTATGTCGTATGAATATGGATTCAATTTTTAAAAAAAAATTCAGGACCCATGTTTTACAAAGGATTGTATCATTTATTTTACCAGTACAATCCTAGAGCAGCGGTATGGGGGAACATTGTGTGGGAGCATGCGGTGTCTAAGGATCTTGTAAACTGGGAGTCGCTGGAAACCGCAATTTCCCCAAGCAAATGGTATGATATAAAGGGGTGCTGGTCGGATCTGCTACATTTCTCTCTGGAGAGAAGCATGTGATTCTTTATACAGGATGGGACAACTCCTCTAGACAGGTCCAGAACATGGTTGTTCCTAAAAATGCTTCTAATCCCTATTTGAGGGAATGGGTGAAGAAATCCGTGACTGAAATGGGAAATGGGTCAGGTGCGAGAAAGAGACGGAGCCAGAGATTGAGAAGAATACGATGACATACAATCCTCTGATGCCTCCTCACGTGGGGATATTGAAGCAAGCTGTAGGTAAATTATTATTATTAAGTACATGTCAGAAAATTGTGAGAAACTTCACAGTTGAGCCCGCTGGAATGTTCGTATAGACGAGCTCCAAAGGGCTTAGAGCCCACGGCGTTTGAGAATAACGTGGTGAAGAATATTACAGCTCCTCGTTGTTTGTGAATTAAAAACGAAATTATATTTTTGAGTAATTTGTGGTGTAATAATGGTGGATCCTGGTATCATCTCTGGAATGGTTGGATACGCCATTCAGGTGGCAGCAAACCAGATTATTGCTCACATCAACATTGTTGTCCGGTGCAGGAAAGAATTAGATGCCCTCAAATATCTGTTGGAGAGAATTTACTCCATCAACATGGAAATGCAGGAATACCGTAAGGCTTTGAACTCTGGCAAGATCCGTACAAACTCTCTTTTCCAGTGACAACTTAATGCTTTGGCTTACTGTTTCAAAAACTCCCTCTTTCAATGCTCTCAGAAATGATCTTGTCAAACAAATAGCTCTTCGAATAAATAAAAGATTGGACAGTAAAGAGGAAGATGAGGTGAAAATATGGTTAAATGAGAGGTTGATTGAGAATAAGTTCACTTTGTTTCTTGATGATGTTTGGGAAACAAGTGCAAATTCCTTGTTAGCCGAGTTATGTGTGCCTCTCATCTCTCCGCACCACAACTCAAACATCATCATTGCCACTTCCAGAAGTAGCAGTGCGTTGTTACAAGTGAGAGTTCTAGCTCCATCCATCATCCAAGTGCAAGAGTTGAGGGAAGAAGATAGCTGGTAGTTGTTTCTGTTTACATGCCTTTCGACACAGTGATGGAATTTTACCGACAAACATTGATGAAGAAACAACAAGGCTTGTGTTCAATGAGTGCGGCGGACTTCCCTTGGCTCTCAAAGTGATAGGACAGGCGATGGCGGGTGTCACCGACTTAAATGAATGGAAATTTTCTTTGAAGAGGTTACAGAATGCAGAGATATATGGTGATGTTATAGACAAGCTCTTTGTTAGGTTAAGATTGAGCTATGACGCTTTGGCCGATTTTGATGTTGCTTTGCAGTTGTGCTTTCTCTACCTCTCTGCCTTCCCGGAAGATGAAGTTATCTTTACTGGATATGTCAGTCAGTTATGGATTGGAGAAGGGTTTGTGACTGGATAGGATCCTCTCCAAACAGGACAATGATTCATCAATTTGTTAGCCGATCGTTGCCTTATTGAGCCGCTCCTGAAGGATTCTAACAGAAAGGTAGTATTTTCAAGGTGCATGATATGTTGCATGATTTAGCGCAACAAATTGCTGAGAAGGAAGAGAAATGCTTCTTTCGTGCAGGAGAAATTTACAAGAGTTTCCAGCTAATGATTGTTTGGCACACTTCAGAATTTCATTGATGGGTAACAGTTTAACTAATGTTCCAAATACTTTTGAATCTTCTCATAACCACTCCTGGTTAATGCGTAACAATCCTGATTTGACAAAAATTCCCAATAGGTGATTGGGAGTATGATCTCTCTGAGGGTTCTGGATTTGTCAGGACTGTCGTCCTGTCATTGCCAAAAAGCATACGATGTTTGAAGCATTTAGTTTGCCTCAGGTTAGGCTCTACCGCCATCAAGAGACTCCCCAACTCTATCCTTGCTCTTACAAACCTTCAAATACTTGATCTTAATAGCTCCCATATTACAGAACTCCCATCCAACATTTCTAAGTTGACTTCCCTAAAACTTTTGGACATCAATAATTGTGAGCATCTGCAGTCCATACCTTATGGGATTTCACAGCTTTCGTCTCTGGAATACCTGAGTGTCAATGGTTGTCTGAATGGTTTTGGTGTAGAGACGGGAAGGAATAAGTGCAGAGGATGGCTACTCTCAATAAATGATTTGGGCACCTTAAAACAACTCAAAAGGTTGGAGCTTGAAAACAATGGCGAAACAATTCGACAAGGAATGTTAGAAAGCATGAAGGAAATGGAGTCTTTGACCTTGAAACTCACACAGATGGAAATCTGCCTCATGACATGATTACCATGTCAAATGTAAGGAAAATATGCTTAGTATGCCCTCAATTACTTTCAATAGATGATTCATTTTGTGGATTTCAACATCTGAGCTACATTAATTTGTGCAAATGTGACGCGTTGAAACAACTGCCTGCCTTGCACAAACTTGTGAGTCTTAAGCACCTAGAGATCCTTGCTTGCCCCAATATAGAGAAGTTACCAGAGGAATTTGGTGAGAGTGGAGCATTTCCTAAGCTGGAGGTATTTTCAATGTTTCAGCTGGATAAACTAGAGGAGCTA
This sequence comes from Taxus wallichiana var. yunnanensis, assembly GCA_018340775.1. Classification (NCBI taxonomy): domain Eukaryota; kingdom Viridiplantae; phylum Streptophyta; class Pinopsida; order Cupressales; family Taxaceae; genus Taxus; species Taxus wallichiana. The sequence continues at coordinate 503,781,583 of CM031243.1, read as the reverse complement.
CCAGTAGTGGAGGAAGGAGCTATGCCTTCTCTTAAAACATTGACAATCATGGAATGCGAGGCTTTGCAGATGTTGTCAGAGAGTTACTGGAATTTGAAGAGCGTGGAAAAGATAAGAGTGTATGGTTGCACGATGGTTCTCGATACAATTGAAATACCAATAATGACCAAGGTGCAAACAGTAGCATTATCTACCATAGACACTCAAGCATGGCAAGAGCGCTTTCGAGAAATGACAAACAGGGATGAAGATATGCTTTACAGTGAATTTTGGAGTAATGAGTTGTTGCATGAATGGAAGGTCTTTGCACAACTTCTTCCGGGAAACAACACGAGTCTTGATAGTCTTGAAATGTTGGGAAATGAGATTTTGACATACACAATAATTGGAACATACCTGACGTTCCCCGATTTGTAGATAACTGGTTCATCATTCATCGAGAGAGAAAAGTCAAACATAATTAACACCAACATATAGGCCACACCACCATCTTCCACACTACCTTTGTCTTCAGAACAATAACTAGCTCTTGATACCATACTACACCATTCAACAAACAAATCCCTTCTACCTCCACTAAGATTGATAATTCAAGGAACAACTGGCACATGAAAATAATTTCTGATAAATAAAATACAGAATTCATTCACAACAACATCAACCACATCTCCCTCACATCTCCTTCTGCTCTCCCCTACCGGTGTTTCAACATTCAACATCTCTGCATCCACAATCAGGCAGGCCTCCACATTGCAAATTTTTGGGTTGACATAGGCCTCATAAATGGTTCTATAGGAAAAATCAACGACAATGTCTACGACGCATCAATGCCACCACCAAGCATTACCTTTATTTGTTGTTGTCAAATTTGATTGATACAATGACCCATGTTGGGATCCCTCCAACCCGTTACATATTCCCATACCCCTATTTCGAGAGGGAATCGAAGACAATTTTTGATTAAAATGGCATGGGGATTAACTATCCATAAGTCTCAGGGTCTTACTTTGCATAGAGCAATTGTTGACATTGGGACCACTGAAAGCCAAGGTCTGACATTCACACCTTTCTCTAGAGTTCCCTCACTTGCAAATTTTTGGATTTCACCTCCTTTTTCATTCAAAAGATACTCAAAAATGGCACACGTAACAACACTTGGAGCAAGAAGAAAGGAGGAGTCAAGACTACTATCACTCATCCTGTCGTAAATACTACCCTCTACTTTGATAGCACCTCCACTACTACTCTATTCAACACTTCTTATATCCAAAGTGGCAGTGTCATTCGAGGGGTATAAAATGTATTCATGTTTAGTGAAAATAAAATTGCCCAGAAAAGGCTACCATTCATGATATAAAATCTATAAATGTAGAAAGGTCTTCATGTATACATGTTTAGATCAAATGTTGTGATATAAGATTTGCAACTATACATGTATGAATTTGTAACAAATTTAAATGTACACATAGAACAAATCAATGTAATGTTTCATCTATATTCCTACACTACCACTATCAATCCCACCCGTTATCGACTATACAAAAAAGGTTTTTTCAACAAAAGACCAACCAAACAACTGATGCAACACTAGCATAATTTCCCTGAAATAATTACAAACCACATCAACTATAAAAGTAATTAACTATCCAAAAAATATCAAATGTATTCATGTTTAGTGCAAAAAAATGGCCACAAAAGGCTACCACTCATGATAAAAATCTGCACATGTACGAAAGTCTTCATGTAACATGTTTAGTACAAATAAAATTGACAGAAAAGCGCTACCACTCATGATATGAGAATTGCAAATGTATATGTACGAATTTGTAACAAGTTTGAAATGTAGAGATGGAACCTTTAAATGAAGTGGTTCATCTATATTCCTACACTTAACAAATTCAATCACAACCATTATCAACATCAACTACACAAGTAATAACTATCCCTCTAAATCAAATAACATATATTGTTCGACGTTCACATTGCATTGTACACATGCGATTGCTAGTTTTTAAAAAAATTAAAAAGAATAATGCATGTTCAAGAGTACTTAAAAGCTAATTGCATACAAAGACGTCCAAAATCAACCCACTATCATAGGTTTATTAGGAATGCATATACAAATTGCCCATAGTAATGCGTTCGAAGTGCCAAGTGCCCATTTAAAAAATATAGTCAATCATGTGGTGGTACACGAAAATGCATTTATTAAGGCACTATAACATAGAATATTATGAATAATCTCGTATCAGATGTTCTTATGTAATCGATCTAGACTCCTTCGGAGAAGAGGAACACCTATTAATGGAGAGAGTCCCATTTTTTTCCTATTGAACAAGAAGTGACACTTGGATGCATAGGTACTCATAAGAGAAAATTTTCAATTTTCATATTTTGTATGCGGGTTAGCTTTTTTATGTTATATTATTTTATATATTATATTGATCAATAAAAAATTAAAATTCTCTTTACTAATAATGAAGAGTAAAAATATGGCTGTATTATTGAATTCTAAATTTTATGTAAATTAAAATATTAGATTTTTATTCATTTATTTAATTAAAAATAAAAAAATAATATGAAATTTAAAATTGAAATATTATATATAAAATCAAATAAATGTGAAATTTAAGATCAAAATTAATTATTAATAATTTATTTACAATCACAACAACTAATATTATGAATTATTATTGTAAAATCCAATTAATTTTGAAGTTTTAGATATTATAAACAATTTATCATCATGTTTATTTTAAGATTTAAGTTTTACAAGTTTTTTTAAAAAAGTTGATACCATAAATTTTCGGATTTGAATTTTATGAACAATGAATTAATATTTTAGAAATTTTAGGGTTTTATATTTTACGAACAATTAATTATTATTTTTTACAAATTTTATAATTTTAGATTTTGCGAACAATTAATTATTCTTTCAATTAACTTTTTTGTTTTGGAATTTTAGATTTCATCAAGAATTAATTATTATTAGACAATAACTTTTACACCATCATATATATCCTATCCCATAAATTTTAAAATACTCATTATAGCTTGTTCTTTAAGATTTGGACAACTCATTCACTATTATTTCAAAGTTTTGGGCCCCGGCAACTCATTAGGGTGGACAATGGCCATTATAAAAGAAAAACTATTTTCTTTGTAAGGATGATTTCCTTCCTGGGACAGCGATTGATTATTAGTAGGAAAAATCCAAAATCCATCGGCGGATAAAGAATCCCAAATCCATGGGCGTATAAGCTAAGTACAGGATTTAAACCTGCCATGAATGCAGCACAGAGGACGCATGGGATGTGGGCGCCGCCAAAATGTTGACAAGTTAAGAGGGACAGCCACCAAACATGGTCTACTAATCTGGCGGCACAAGGCATTATTGACTGGTAGATAAAGCGAACCATAGGTGGGGCAGCCCTGGCTAGTCCAGTGATCAGGTTCCGTAGTGGCTTTTGTCTTTTAGGTTAAATACCTAAAGGAGACATTGCCTTATAAGAATGCCTAAATCAGTAATTACTACCTAATCAAAAGATCAAATATACATGTGAGAAAATTAAGTATATTTGAAAGTGAAGTGTTAATGTTAAGAAACTCTTGGAGATGATCTACATATTTAGATGCAATCTGATCTTTTAAAGGGGAAAATAGCTCCATATCTAACAGTCAACATGCAGTATATATTTTTAAATAAATACATGTGTGTTGAGAGTTTAGTGAGTGAAAGGGCCTCGCCTATTTCATTTAAACCCAAACACATATGTATTTACATACATGTAATTGCATATAAGGTGTAAGATAATGGTAGATGTAAATGTAATTGTAAATATTGAATCGTCAATGATGTTAGAAAATTTAGAAATTAAAACATGTGTATATATATTTACCGTCTCAAGAACTTACATAAGTATTGTTTTAAACAAATATCCTTATGAGATGAACAATATGAAGTGAAGATGTCATCTCAAACGACATACATATTTACAAAACATCGTCCTTCTATCTTTAAACTTGTTTTTACGTGCACAATCTTCTAACTACATAAAACCCTTCCAAATAGATGCTGACCCTAAGTACATCAAACCCTTCCTAAAATAAAAGAAATACGGAAAAATCACACCTTTGCAGCATACATGTGGGGGGTATTAGTGTAAATGGTACAATAACACTAAAAGAAGGAGCCCTGAATTTCATATTACGCACAAGGTTTTGAAATGAAGTGGAAACTCATGAAAACTCGTGACTTTGTTATTCGCTGATAATATCCATAATTTCTTCAAAATAAAGAGGGGCTTTTGTTAGTCTGTCTTATCCTCAAGAAACCCTTCACATGTCTCATGAATGGTGGGATTTTGCAAAGTAAGGATGATATATCATGTGTATGTTTAAAACATCTTGGTATGAGCTCAATGCAAATAATTATTCAATTCGACATTTTATATCCATTTTCATCTTTCACTCAACAAAAATTCTTTGTGGCTTATATTGTTGCTCTTCTATTGGGCCAAGGTAATAACCTAATAACAAGGTTTGACACTCAAAGGTTGGAATCCCTTTTCTAGCTTAGGGCATCTATAGAGACCCATATGATCCGATCCTATCTATTTTTGGGAGGTAGAGGACATGGGTTGATCTTCTTAAGAGAGAGATTGTGCATCGTGACAACCCCTATTCCTTATATCCTACAAAGGAGGAGGCGATTTCACCTAAGGTTGCCCAATTTGGTGATTAAGAGGGTTTCAAGTAGAATTTCCAGATCTTTGGTCAGTAAGTTCCCAGGATGCCATCCTAATATTAATTTAGTTAGAAAATGGGCTTTAATGAGATGGAAACCGAAAGATTTTTTTGAAGTTATAACAATGGATAAAGGTTTTTTCCTATTCACATTCTTGTCCATGGGGGACTTTACACAAATTATTTTGGGAGGACCTTGGTTTTGGGTAAGGTGGGATTATTTCTTAGAAAACGAAGTCTTGGTTTCAAATCTAAATGTGAAAACATTCATTTTATCCTAATATGGGGTAGATTGTTAGGAGTCCCATTGGAGTTATAGGAAGAAGAAATGTTATTGGGCATAGTTAAATCTATTGAGTGTTTCATTACTCTTGATGTGATCACCACATCTAGGAAGAGAATGGTGTTGGCCAAAATCAAGTATCTATGTGGAGATTAAGAACTCTTTTTGAATTCCATAACCCTATCTTCCAAATAAAGTAGTTTGGATAGAATATAAAAATGAATCCTTGTTTTTCATTCAAATCATAAACCGAGGCATTCAAACAATCAATGTTCAACAAATCTGAAGAAGGTTTAGAGTAAAAAGGAAAGTAAGGTTACATCGGGGACACTCATTTGTCATATTTAAATACAAGAAAATAAGAAATGATGAACTATTTAGCCAATGGTGCTAATTCAACAAATGAGCACAATGTTTCAAAGTCAAGGTAAGAATATTCTACTCATAATGCGAGGAAGATAAAAACCAATATCAAGAGGAAGAGAAGGAACCAACCAAAGAATGAAAATAATATCTAAAGACCAAAGCAGTGATGGAGAAGGAGGGATATTTAAAGGGATTATAATATAGAACTTGAGGAAGGTGAGATCAAAGTAAGGGAAAATCAAGATCAAGAGGAAATGAAGGAATCTAGAGACTACATGGTGATGGAAGAGGATGAAGATCAAGACCATCATGACTAGAATCATTATGTGAAGTATGAAGATATCTCAGAACCTTAAATGAAAGAAAATGAGGGAGACGTGGAAAATTGAAACCAGAATCTTCAAAAAAGAGGAGAGGAAAAGATGGAGGCTACATTGATGGAGAAAGATGAAGAAGACCTTGTTACAAAAATTTACATTTGAGAGATCATAAAAATGGAAGATGAAGATCAAGATTAAGAACATGGAGGAGAGGAAAACACTGATCCCTTTGAGTTAGATACCCCGAAGACACAAAATGAAACTCAAACTTCGACTATAGAGATAGATGGTAAGAATATGAGGGTTCTTTCTTTTTAAGAGGGACCGGAGTATAAGGATTATGTTAGAATGGTGTTGAAGGGTATTGAAACTAAGCCTTTCTAAGAGGTGATAGAGGACGATGAAGGATGTAAATTTGTGTAAAAAAACCAAATCGAAGGGAACATTTCAACCTAATACAAGAGAAATAAGAAGTGTAAAAATGAAGGAGATGGCATGGGCTTGATCTAGATACTTGGATATACATTACTATTGAGTGGTTGCATTTTTATTTTTTGAATACCTTGTTCTTTATTTAGGGATATTGGTTGACAAATTCTTGATGTTTTAATAGTTAGTGTTTTTATGATTGAAGTTTCATTATGGGGCCTTTTCTATAGGGTCGGTTCTAGGCTAGTCTTTGTTAAAGCCTTATATGTTCAAATCTTTTGATAGTTTGTACTAGGTTATGGTATCTTATCAAAACACTTTTCCTTACCTAATAAAGCATACAAACGTTAAAACAAAATAAAATTGAGAAAAAAAATTTAATAGTAGGGGAAAGGAATGTTGAATATAATTTACTTATTTGGGTTTCTCACTTTCGAGTATTTTTGTTGAAGAGTGTAGTACTTTATGGATTACCTTGTCTCATAACTATTTGTGGGATTAATCCAATTACAACACAATCATGTATTTACATAAAGTAAAGGCTATCACAAACAATTTAATTAGAAATATAATTTTTTGTGGGATTTTTACTCCAGTGCATAAGTCATCGAAGATGACCATCATGAGTAATCATTAACATATTGAGATTATTTTCTCATCTATTTTTGGTAATAATCATAAGGCAAAGAAACCACTTAGAAACAACCACTATAAGCATTTGTTAGTAGGGGAGGAATGGTGAATATAATCCACCTATTTGAACATTCTCACCCTCTAACTTCTTTTCTCATTGGTAAAGATTTTGGAAAGTGTAATTCTTTATAAAGTCATTATGTTAATGAGTACTTCTTATGGTCATCTTGAGATGACTTAAACACGTGATACTAAAAATCCCCAAAAAAACAATAATCTAACTTATAACAAGTAAGAAATCTATATGAAATAGTTAATGTTATACCTCCAAAACTTTGTTTACTTATTATAGAGTTAATTCAAAGGGTAGTTGGTTTCAATGTTAAGTTCCCGAAACTTTGTTTGATTATGCTTATTTAATAATTCAAGACTAATTAATTATGATTACATTGTGTAAGTATTTATATTTATAAAATAAAAGAATCCAAGATTATATCACACTAATGGTTTGTTATATCCCCCTTAAGGGAGGACAAAAGTAGTTAAAATAATAAGTTCCTTGCCAAACACCACGATATGGTGTTTTGGTGATATCATTATATCTTGGGCATGTTACAAAAATCTATTCTTCATATTTTATTTCATTTGATATGCATAACTTATTTATTCTATTTTAACAACTTAAGTGTTTTAAACTTTCCATTTATCTCTATATCATTATATATCAACTTGGTGTTTTGATGTGGACTTACATTTTCAAGTTAATTGAATTGATATAAAATCCCATTGAGAAATGACATGTCTATATCAAACAAGCTCACCCCTAGTTTAGGGTGGACACATTAATAAATTAATTGAGCTAAAATTAAATCCCAGTAGGAAATATTTTTGTATGCCAAGCAATCTTAAACCTCCACGAGAGATTTTACGAAAAGTCAAAAAATTGTATATGCCTCGCTAAGCACCTTTTTGGTGGGAAATGACATGTCAATGCCAAACAAGTTCAAATATTTGCTTGAGAGAGGCTAAAATACGTCAAAAAATTGTAAACACCTTGTCAAGCATTCAGTTTGGTGTTATGGTGTGGAATTATTTTTAAAAGTTAATTGACCTAAGATCAAATCCATTTGAGGGCTCGATTGTACAATTTGGTGTTTTGCATAAATCTAGATCATAATGGAAGTAACACTTGCTTCCTAATCCCACAATTTCAGTTTTTAATGATTTGAAATTAATTTGATCTTGATGTGGTCTTAATTTAAATTCATTTGTTTATAATTACACATTCATTCTAATTCATTTACAAATAAAGAAACAACCATAAATATAATTAGAACTCTATAGAGAAATTATCAAGCATTCACATGCATTCTATAAAAATCAAGTAACCATTAAAACATCACAAACCACATTAGATTGGTTTGCATGTTATTCATGGAGCTACCCAATCCTTGAGGTTTTTATTTTCTATATTTTTATTGTATAAATGCAAAATAAATATCAAGATGGTTTTTCTACACTATGGTTTACCACATCCCAAAATGAATTTTGTTTTCATTAAGTTTTTATATATTGTTTCCCAATTAGAGTACACACCATATTACATTGGTTCACATATTATTCATTGATCTTCTATAATCTTCGAGGTTTGTTTTCTTCTTATTGTTATAGTGTATAGAGGTAGAAATTATGAAGATAGTTTTTCTATTATTTGGTTTACCACATATCTCAAAGCGAATTGTGTTTTCATTAAGTTTTTAGATATCATTTCCTAATCGGGATAAGAATAATTTTGTTTTGTAGGTGATTAAAGTGATTTAGCATATGAATATGAGTGAGGATTTTAAAGATTAGGATATGATGAACACATTTGTCACTTGGGTCATTTTTGTTATTATGATATTTTATCAAGATTGGATGCTTTGTACCTTTGTTAGGAGAGTATAAAATTGATGATTTACGCAAGGTCCAAGATGAACTTGGGTTATTTGTAGATTTCACATAGTAGAGTGGAAACACAAATTTATTTTATTCACTCAATGGATTTAACAACATCTATATGTAGTTTCACTCTATAGAGCTTATAGAATCTCTCATGGAACTTTTCAAAACTCTAATGTATCTTCTAAGGGCCTAACCTAGATTGGTTTCCTTTCTTAATTTTAATGTCCTACAATGATTTGTGCTTTCTCATGCACATTCAAAAACTTGGCTTTAGCTTCTTTGGATATCCATGCTAACCCTGAAATGGTGAACATGTCATTTATTTATAGCCACATGTTCCCACTTCTCTCCCTTCATTTGAATTTCCTTTGGTTCCTTCTAGACACTTCCAAATATTCCTTCTCATATTCAAATTTGAATTTTAGCTCATCAAATTTTTAATTTATCTCCATCTATATGTTACCTTTTGTGCCATGTCTATATCGTCATTGGTCTCAACCGATCGTTGATCCTAGTTTGGCCTCCTGGTTAGATACCTTCCTTGTCTTATCTCCCAACTGGTCACACACTCATTTCTCACAATCCTTTGCCACACCAATTTTCTAATACACACTCTTGTCTTCAAGCTACACCTTCTCCTTCTTACCATGCACATCCTATGGACTGCTAGGCCTCCTCCAAAACATCCACATGCCTCCTTCACGGTAAACATATTACACAAAGTCCTCCTTTCATCCTCTTGCACATCTTGCACATCCTTGTCAGGTGGGTTCCTTCACAATCCTAGCATGCCACATGTCTCTAGGATGGATAAAAATTCTACCACATTACCATCATTCCCACGTGCACCGCTATGCATTATTATTCCACACCTCACTTCCTTCCTTCTTTTAAAGCCTTGCATCCCACACTCCACGCTTCACCAAAACCTCCATGCACTATTGTGCCACTTCTATATGCACTCCATCGTACCACACTCTTCACTAATAGCCATTTCCCAAAGTCCTTGCACACTTCTTAACAATTTCCCTTTTAATTTGTTGCACCTCCCTCTTCTCTCCATATGCTACCAAACCTCACACACTCCCATACTTAGCTAAAATTGTGCATGATTGTTATGTATATTGGATGCTCCTACATTAAACACCGAGGTACTTAAAACTCAAGTTTCACCTCAAGTAGACTATGTGAGTGGTAGAACCAACCTTCTCCGAGCTAATAGTCAGGACTCCTTTGAGCTTGTTTAAGCCTCGACACTTTTTAGTTTTAGTTACATTCCCTTTTCACCTCCATGTGACTTCTTCACACTATCTCACACACTTCGGTGAGATTTAAACCACCAAAAATGACCACAAATAGATCTCTTTATATGATCATTTACGAGTATTTACTTGTCTTGAACCATCTCCTTTGTAATCCTCTACTTGCCTCTAACTTTCACCTAAGGATTCTCATCTCAACATTTTATGGCATCCGCAGAGACCTCGAAGGGGTTTTACCTCGAGAAATTGATGAGATGTTACAACTATAATTCTTCTCTGTAAAATAAAATCTTACAATTATTATTTTATTGAAAAATATTGAATAAGAAATCGTTATAACAAGAAAACTGTAAAAGTAATTGTTACTTGTTGTTCTTCAAGAGTGAGACCAATCATTTTATCATTAATTATAGTTGGAATTTTTGCTTGTTATAATTCAAAGAAAGCTTCTTGATAGAAAGCAAGAATATAATTGAAATAAGAGAATACAATCTTGGATTTATCAGATACATTGTGGGCACGTGAGACATATATTTTTATTCGGTTGGACAAATATGTGCACCAATCAAATTGTTGACTTACTAGTGTCCATAATATATATTGAACTTGAACTTCCCGAAATGTTTGTAGATATTCCTTGGAATACAATCTTGGCTGGAAAAGTGATGTAACTACAAGAAAGAATTGGTTTGTAATACCATGTAGAAGAATGCCTCTTGTTGAACGATTAAGAGGAACTTAAATAATATACAAGAAATGTTAGAAGATTTGGTGGTTAGGTAATGTTAAGAAAAAAGCATTTGAAAATAATAAACTTACCATCAACATGCACATTATAATGAGACTCCAAAAAAATTGTCTTCATCTATAAGGACAACTTTTGTAGCAACAAGCGGCTTCTTTTTGAATGGTAACCCAGTTAACCAATGTACGTTTGCGGGCTCAATTGTGAAAGAAATTTTATGAGGACTCGATTGCGAAGAGAACAAAAAATTATGTCCATCATTTTGGTATAAGCTAAGAGGTGAGAAGGTAATCAAGGATAGAAGTATCAATATCAAATTGGGGCATGTTGACAAGCCCAGTAAATTGTGATTTTCTAGCCATTCCTTTTGTGCATCTTTTAGTTTTAGTAGAGCTATAATCTGTGGGAACAAGAGGTTTTTGTATTGGAATTTGGGTGTAAGAGCAGATGTGGTGCTTTCTATTGTTGAAATTTGGGAGAAATTTGAAGAATGGAGAGCTCAGAGCGTTGGAAATGTTTGTGGAAAAGTGAAGAAATGAACCATGTAGGGGTATATATAGGGGTTTGAATGGTTTAAGGGACACATGGCAGAAAACTATTGGTTAGATATGACATCGCCCAACCCACATTGGACGTATGACGATATGAATAACCCACTCAACCAATCAAACCGACCAACCTAATGATACAACCCATCAAACCCAAGCTCTTTGATTAGATGACTCGAGGGTGTGACGACTATTAGGTTGGACGGATAATGGGTTGGATGGCCAAGGGTTAGACGAATAAGGCGTTGACAGCTAAGAGATTAAGTGGAAGAGTTAGACGCGTTATAGGGTTAGACGACTAAGGATTTGGACGGGTAAGGGGTTGGGCGGCTAAGGGGTTTGAGGGGCTAAGGGGTTGGATGGCTAAGGGGTTGGATGACCAAGGGGTTGGATGGCTAAGGGGTTGGATGGCCAAGGGGTTAGACGACTAAGGGGTTAGACGACAGAGTTGGACGGTCAACCCACCCATCAAACCACCCGACCAACTGTCTACCCACACCCTCCCGTATAACTTTTCTAACTAACCACCCACTGACCAAGATGCCCCATCCAACCCGCTCGACTAATCCGCTCGATTCAATTTGTCAACATGACCAACCTACCCAACTAGTCTACCCAACCAACCTACCCGACCAACCTTCCCATCGGCCGCAACTAACTTGCCCGACCAACCTACCTAGCCAACCTATCCGAATAACCTACCCATTCAACTATGCGAAACCTCGAGAAAATTTCTCCATGCGAAATCGCCTTTCCTTGAAACATTTTTTTAGAAATTCACCAACAATTCAAAAGGTAATTTTGAGATTCACTACAAATTCTAAAATAATTTTTCAGAGGGGGCTTCTTAAAATGAACCCTAAGTACTCAACACCTATCACTCTTTCATTGACATTTTCATAATGTTAGATACTTTTGAGTTAAAATTTTATATGTAAATATTCTTAATAATGTGTCAAATGCTCCAACATACAATAGTTTAAAGTTTCCAAATTGACCAAATTTAATGCTTATAGAGAGGAAACAAAAATGGATTTCAAGCTAAGAGTGTGGTCAATTCTATATAGAAATTGTCTATAAGGCTTATATTAATCCTCAACAAAAGGAGTGTAGGAAATTTGCCAAGCTTAGTGAAAGTTCACATAATGTTTGAAACTTGATTAATTAAGTGAAACATGATTAATTTTCCTCCAAGAAGAGAATTAAATTATTAAAGACCACTTCATTATAATTTTGATGAAAATACATTTTACGACTATTATAAATTTCTAGGATATTCTTCATTCATAGATGTATTACTTTGAAGCATAAGGTATAATATCTCACTAACAATAATAAAAAGTAAAAATACTTGAATTTTTACCAACCCTCTTTTAAATCGCAACAACCAATCAAGTAACAAGGGAAATTCACATATGATAGATTGAAATTTTAAATAAAAACACCAAATGTTTTTTATACACATCCACTTGATGGATTTATTGGTGTAGTTGGTTCAATGTTGAGAAAAAAAGCAACTTGAATTTGATTGTGTTTGATGATAACACTATTTCAAAGGATACACATGAATTGTACCTTTATCTATAAGAGCTTCCATAGGTGAACACAGATAAGATTTAATTATCTTTTATTCACTCTAGTATTGCTTGCTTTATTCTAATCTAAAGTCCACAATAACTTCCAAATGATGATGGCACATTTCCTTTGACAATAGGTTTATCAATGAATAAATTGTACAATTTAGGATATTTGTGTGTTTGTTCATTATTGGTTCAAATAAGGAATTTTGGCATGATTTCTTGAATTTTGATGGTTCTCAACCATTTTCTCATCCGATCTAGTTGTCATAGTCTCTCCTATGATTTCTACTCATTCCCCTCTTTTTTAGAGCATCTCCATGCTCTTATAGCTTGTTAAAATGCTCTTGAGACCTTTTATGTGCCCCCTTTTAGCTAGAATGCACTTTTTCCCGATTGATGAGACCAAAATGGGTCTCATCTAACTCACAAAATAACACTATTTTCTCTCTTATAGATTTAGATGCAATTTTAAGAACTAATAACTTATTTAAGATAGAATATATATAATATATTTGATTTATTTATAGAACAAGTCCATTGAATCTAATTGTTATCATTTCCTCATATTTCTTGTAAGTTGGAGTGCAATATTGTGTACAAATAAGTAATTTCAAGATATTAAAGGATGAAGTTGAGGCTAGATCACTTTAGAGCACTTTAGACTCTTCTAGACTATCTTTAAATCAAAAATGGCATACAAGACTTTTGCTAAAAGTGCAAGACTCATACAAGTCAAAATGGAAAAGCGCAAGACTTCGCTAAAACTACAAATCTCATACAAGTCAAAATTGTAAAAGTGTAGGACTTCCGTAAAAACCACATGAATCATACTTCCAAGCTCAAAACTCAAAATAACAAATTATAAAATATATTATTACAACTTCAAACTATTTTGTGGTGACTCTAAAATTCAATGAGCAACTCCAAAATAGTATATGAAAACTCCAAAATTTGTAAGGCAACTCCAAACTACCCTAGAACCATTTAGAAGCATGTTTTGAGAAATCATGTGGTGTTCCAAGATACAAGAATAAATCTATGTTTTTGGTATTTTGATCTTGAGAAAAATGTACAAATGACATTAAAATGCCATATGGAAGGAAATTAGTCAAATCCACATGGTAACATTCTCCTACTTTTATGATTAACATGAATTAATAATAACACAATAGTGGTAGTTAAGATTAAATGTCTTCCTGTTTGTCTCCTTTGCAAGTGGAAGAAGTAGTCAACTAGTTACACTCTTCCATATTTTTCTCCTAGTAGTATAGTGGGATGAGTTATAGTGTTTGAATATAATTATTTAAGATTAAATGTCTTCTAGGTTTGTATCCATGTCAAGTGGAAGAAGTAGTCAAGTTACACTCTCCCTTGTTGTGCTCCTAGTCTAATGGGATGAATTGTAGTAGTTAGGTATAAAGGTCTTCCATGACAAGTGGAAGAAGTAGTAAAGTTTTTCTCAATAATATAGGTAGGTAGTTCTATATTCTTGGAGGTGATGAGATATAAATATATCTTTAAAACACTCAACGTATAAGAAGGAGAGAGTATGATTAAATTGTAATATCATTTTTTATCAATACAAATCTATAATTTGAATATATTGATAACAAATTCAGTTTAGTTCTTACCCCAACTCGAGGCAAGAGCAAGGGCCCACTCTTAGCCAAGGAGGAGGATGGTTTAATATTTTCTTATAATAGTATTGTTTACATTAGCATTGTGTGTTTACTACAATAATTTTGTGTGAAGATTCACTTTTAGTTGTTCATTTTCTTTTCTCTACTTTTTAGTTATTTATTTTGGTTTGTTAACTTTGATTTACTTTCCATTGTTATAATAATTTTTGAATTTTGTTTCAAGTATTTTTAATTCTAGAGAAAAGAACTGGTAAATCTTTGTTTCCTTCAACCCCTTTTGCAGATAGCCTTAGACACCACCCTAGATTGACAAATCAATTAGATTAACCAACAAGAATATAATGACCCTTGCACACCGATTCTATTTTTTTCTTTTTTCATTGTTTGAGATTGATTTGGGAGTTAAATGGTCTTAATTTGATTTTAATTTATCTATAAATACACATGCATTCTAAGTGTCAATTTTGGTTTTTTTATTTTGTTTACAACATCCAGACACTATACACATTGTCAAGAGATTACAAAAAAATGTTGACAATTTTTATTTTCATTGAAGCATATATGCATTATAAGATAAGATCAAATAAGCTTGAACCTATAAAATTGAAGATTAACATATTAAAAGTATGTCATTATGTTGAAGAAATTACAAATTTTGATACAACCTATTACGTATGAAACACCACAATCCAAATATGGTTCAAATTGTTTTGGTTGTTTATTTATTGGTATTTTACAACCCTCCATGTGGTAATTTCACGAGCATTGACGTTGTTTTACTAATAAAAATAATGTTTACCCTTCACATTTTCTTGCTCTTACAATAAGGCATCTTTAGGACTTACAAAATACACCTTGATTCTTCCAAAATTTCATCATCATCCTCCATGGGTTCAACACTTCCTTGTTCCATTTTAGTATCCACCACAATTTATGTGGCCTACTAAGAGTTCTAACATGAGTCACTAAAATCATTATTCATGTCCGTAGAAACACATAATTGTCTTAGTGTTAGAGATTCTTTGTTAGCATTCTTAGGTTTTTAAGGTTCTCATCCTTTGGGTCAATCAATTATTTAGTTGTCATTATCTTTCTAGTTTATGGGTTTCTGCTACTGATTGGGTTGGTGTTGTTTTGAAAGACATGTTGATTAAGGGAATAAAATACCAAATCATTGGCTTTAATGCCAAAGGATTGAAGGGGATATTTCGGGGGACCTTGGAGAGCATATATTATGTTAAGAGAAAGACCAATTTTTAAACTAGGGGAATTCAACTTGTAAGCAATCGCCTCCTTCAGTGCCTAAAAATTGGCATTGTTTTAAGAAAGATTAACTTTGTGGGTATCATCGCCATGAACAAATCAAATATTTTCTTAGATGCCAATATATTTGTTCTTGAACCACCTAAATGTCCTAATCTTACATTTATGGTGCACACACACTAAATTCGAGAGAGCAATTTACACTCAACAACACAAGAAATCATATAGAGTCTTAATTTAAAGCTTTTGATCGATAGATAAAATCTACCTCACACTCATATAACTAAGCTCTTTGAAGGGAATCAATTATAAGCGATTGTTTGTGCATTACCTCTTTCCCGCAATTAGTCAAAGCATAACATTGAAAAGGGGGCTCAAAGTACAATAAGAAGTCAACATTTCGGATTGGGTTTTGAACCTAAAACCTATTGGATTTTCCCTATTTTTAAATTTTGGCATGTTTAAGCACAAATTGCACTCACGTAAATAATGTGATCAAGATCGAGATGATAAAGTGGAGCACAAATAATAGATATCATTTGGGTAGGAACAACTTGATATGTGGAATAGGTGTGGGACATGTAGATATTTGATTCCCACATTTTTATTTCCAACTTTATGGATTCATGTCTTCATCTTAAATTAATCATCATCCAATTGAAAAATTTAACATCGTTAAATTAAACAACAATAATAGAATAGCCCAATTTTCCCATTTTTTCTCAAAATTCTCTGTTTCTTTTAGGTGTGTAAGGGCCATTTGTATGTGCCCTAAAGCTAATGGATAAGTTAATAACACTAACTCACCGAACCCTCCATATGGCTTCTGATAGATGTATACAACACTATTCTTAAGCTTCGATACTATTTTGATTAAGTCGACTAATGTTACTCAATACTTATTTCATTGTATCTGTGCATCACCATTGAAATATTCTTTTCCTGTTTTCTCCTCGATATGGAAAATTTTAAAATTGTACTTCTACATATATGTCAAAATATCTCTCAAGATTTATAATCTATCTTAATAGTTGCCAACTTGAAGAGCCCCGCTTTTATTAGATTTAGAACTACTAGGGATTACTGCAATCACATTGTTATGTGTTTTAATAGCATAAGCATGGAAGGAAAACAAAAAATGGTAAACACAAGTGAAAACATGGTATATACTCCACGTAGAAGCATCAATTCAAGGACTTGGACATCCACAACTCCAATGATAATGTTGATTGGTTTTGTTGATTCTATGTTGTCTCTTAACAAAGAGAATAAGTTGGATGATGAGGATGAGTTGGAGGGAATGATAGGCAAGGAAAGAAGCATGTTGGGATCGGACATACACAATCTTCGTATGTGTGGCGGCGATGAATGAGACTTTGCAAAGCTTCCAAGGCCATGGAGAATGTGGATGTTAGGATTAATGGCTTAAGATTTTCCCCCTTCGATACAGGTCATCGTGGTCCCTCGGTAGCCTACGAAGAGCTTGGATTTAGAATCGGGTTAGATATTTTGAACTTGTGTTGCCTCTTCTACTAGAATTGTGCATTATACAAACAACTATGCACAAAACACAACTTGTAAAAGTAGACACAATCACTTATATATACACAAAATGATAGGTCGGACAATGAATTCTCCACAGACAATAATGCATGATACCATTGTTGAAATTGCAATGTTAATAAGTGATTAAGTTGATATCCTTTTTCCAAACTAGATACGCAAGTAAACTATGATAATTAGTCGACCAATTAATAATCTTCAAACTAAAATATTCCCTATTTAAAACATTGGATGAGCTAGAGGATTAAAGGATGTCCCAAGCACGAATGCAAAAAATAGTTTTCCTTTTCTGCCAATGCCTCTAACATTACTTATGCTAGTAGGCATTTACAAATGGGAGTCTTGGTGGATGTGTCTAACACACATCGAGGTAAATGAAGGGTCGAGGTTTGTGCTACCAGTGGTCATTGGTGAACTATGTCATCAAGATTGTTGATGAGGGGAAAACTTGATTTCTACCTTAATCTTTAAAGAGAAACCCTAATCACAAATGTGCATGAAATCAACGACATAAGGAACCATAAATATAGAATTTTCATATCTAACACATGTAGATTTCAGGGTTCAAACATATGCAAGTTTCCTTTGGAAGTACTCATCATCTAAAGTATTTTGCCTCAATGGCACACACACACGCCCCTATATGTTTCAAATGATTGACAAAAATGGCATGTGGTTCATATGTGCTTGGTCGTAAGAGAGAAGAGTTTCACATTATAGTTCCCCTAACATTTTCCCCACCAGTTTACTTCTCCTCTGTGAAACCCCTTCGTCATTACCCTCTTCTCACTCCCTCAAGTTTAACTTGTTCAATACTTCTATTACACATTTCTCGTACTATTAGTAAATTATATATATTTTATTAATTACATTTGAACTTAGTGGGTAAAATGAGACCCCACACACTTAACCACTTAAACTAACACTCGAGGGCAAATCCCCCAAACCAAATTTATTTGATACACCTAACAAAGTCATTCATTTAATTTATTCGAGTTGGAACGTGCCCCCAAATTTCCCCAAATTCCATCTTAAATACACATCATCGCTGCCCTTGGAAACAGAAACCGAAGAAGTTTCCTGAAAGCATGTATTTACACTCTTTACGTAAGCCGCAATTTTTCTTACGTTTTTTCCTTATTTAAGCCTAACTTCTGTGGAATCCCCAAACCATTCTCTGCAAGCCCTGCGCGGAAGTAAATTATTTGGAGCTCTCACTAAATCAGCGGAATTTGTGTTAAGATGGCCTTCGCATTCGTGAAATCTGTGGCTATGTTCTTAATAGTGCTAAATTTCTCCATGTATGTGATCGTGGCTGCCATTGCTGGTTGGGCGCTCAATAAGGCGATCGACCACAACTATGTTACTGGTAAAAACAAATAAAAATTCAATCTTTTTGTGTTTGCCATTTTTTTAGGGTTGTATATGATTCTGTTACTGATAAGATTCATCTGTGAGTGTTTTGACCCTTTTTAGTTGTATATTGGCTTACAATTTTTTTTTTTTTTTTGGTTATTTACAGGACCAGGAGGTTCTGTGCCAGCGGGTTTCTCGTTTTCGCCAGTGTTTTTCCCAGTAGGAAATGAAGCGACTGGTTTTCTGGTGATATTTTCTCTTATAGCGGCTGTTGTAGGAGCAGGTTCCTGTCTTTCTGGACTCCATCATCTGAGAGTGTGGACAGCTGAGAGCTTGGCTTCCAGTGCTTCGGCTGCCATGGCTGCTTGGGGTCTAACTTTGCTTGCCATGGGGTATTATATATTTTTTATTTTATTGGAAATAATTGAGTTATATGGGTATTGTCATTTCTGCATTAAAATACCAGATTATTATGGCTAGTGGATTTCTAATTTGTCATGAGTAGGGAGGTCTAGACCTTGGACTACACCCCCTTTCAAAAATATTTTAAATAAAATTTATGATAATTTTAATATTTGGGAAAAAAAGTTTAAAATCTAAGCATTAATTGTTTCCCATAACCTGCAGATTGGCATGCAAGGAGATCAATATACACGGTAGAAGGCCAAAGCTGGTACGTTATTTTTCCTAATTTAAAACAAATCTAAGGTGGTTAAGTTAATTTTTTTGAGGCTTTTCATTTTTTTGTTTTAGGTTAATTGAGAATATGTTTCATCCCCAAAGTTGACTTAAATTGTGTCTTAAGCTAATATCAGCCCTCTTGTGAACAATTTATAGTTATGATTCATTTTGAAATTTGGTATGTAGTTTTATTTGATTTGATTTTAGGGTTTGATAGTACGTATGGTTTGTGAGAATGAAGAATTTTAGAGTTTTAAAAATAATTGTAGGATGTATTGGGAAAATATATTCATGGAAAGAGAAGTTGTAGTATTATAACTTAAACAAGGATTAAGGATTTTTAGAGTTTTAAAAATAATTCTATGATATATTGAAAAGACACCCATCAAAAGAATTGTAGTTTAATTGATGATAGTTTATTTCTTCATAATTTGATTTTATTTTTATTTTTCATAATTCTAACTCTTAAATTCAATAAAAAGATATAGATCTTATATTTATTTTAAGGAGTTCAAATTATTTAGTTTGCTAAGAATTTACAAAATTTTATTTAATTTATTAATAGTTTCCTAAAGATTTATTTTTGTGTAGTACAAAGACCCTCTTTATGAGGAGGTCAAATTTTGAAGACATTTATGGAACTATTTACCTGCAAATAAATTTTAATTTTTCAAATATCATTTGTTGAGAGCTTTCAGCTCTGTATAGAATAATTGTCTTATAATTAAAACAAATTTTATTTGGGTGTTTGGTTTTAATTTGTTTTTTTATTTAGTAATATAATTTAATGATTATATAATTAATTAATTATATATTATGGTGATTTTACCTAATCTTGGTTAGTTAATATTAAGACATTATTTCTAATTTGTTTAATTTACAATGAATTTTACTAAATAAAATATAGGTATTTACAATTTTTATTTTCGTTTTTTTAATTAACAATTAACCAAAAATAAATAAATAAAAAGATGATATTTCTTCATCATTATTATGCTATAATCCAATATATCTCATGTACTCTATATTCTATCAAAATAATATTATTGAGCAAATCCATATCTTATGTTCTTTATTTTCTATGAAAATAACATCATTGAGTAATTCATTTCCCAATAGAAGAAGGCAGTTCCTATTATAATACCACTTTCAATGGGCAATAAGAATCTCCTATAAGAATATGGGAAAGTGTCTTAACTACTACTCTCACAATACAGCGAACCAATACTAATATATTCTTAAAAATATCCAATTTATATATTCACAAGTGTTTTGTTTCTTAAAATAAATTATTCAAATTGTATTTTATACTGTTTTGTGCAGATAACTTTGGAGTCTTTTCTCATCATTCTGTCTGGAACACAACTGTTCTACATAATGCTAATCCATGCTGGATTCTTCGGTGGAAAGTATTATTCTTACAGAGACACCTATACTACCACCACTACAGCTGAGCCTCAGAAGGGAGGTGTTCCTCCATCCTCAGTATGATTAAGCCGAAAAAGAAAAATGTAGTTCTTCCCTTGGTTTGTAATAGTTTGAATCAATGTCATATAAGACTAATGTAGTGTACAGAAGTTGTAAAGCTACATTATGAACATGTGGTGTTCCATGAAGTATAAACTAGAGTGAAATCTCTACAGGTTTTGTTGTGTGGGTTTGTGTTGTATAAAAGGAGTCAAGCCATTCTTTTTAAGAGTATGGTATTGTACCCTAATGGGGATTATAAACTTGTTGGAAATCATATCTGTTATTTTGTAATAAAGATGTGTATATATGGAGCTTTTTATTTTAACTTCCAGAATTGAAATTGTATCATAGTATTTTGATTCTATTTATTTTCACATATTCATTAAAGTTTTAAATAAAGAGTAGTAGAGAAAGTAATATATAATATGAGGTTCGTAAAGTGAATAAAAGACAATACAAACAATTTATTATAACGATTGGATAATACTTATGATTATGGTGTGCGGAGTCATTGACGTCTCAAGGTTTGGTGTAACGGTTTGTTACATTTGGTATAAGAGCAATCACTTGTGTTCGAATTCCACTAGATTGATTATGCCGGGGCCCGTGGGGCACCTAAATGTCGAGTGAAGCGCAACTCATATGTATGGGAGTGTGGGCACAAATTCAGCCTAAGGTCGGGCTCTATGGAAGCGTGGTGGAATATTATGACCCTAGTGTGCCGATTCACTGATGCCTTGAGATTTTGGTGTAACGGTTCATTACAATATTTATATACAAGAACAATACCACCTCACAAAATATACAAGACCATGAGAACAACACCACCTCACACTCTATATGCAATGCAAAAGTTGGATTGATATCTTGATTTCTTTAATGTTTTAAATGGTTTGGATATTTATTTTTGGATGCATTTCAGAAATTGATGATTTTTGTTCCTTAGAGTAGAAGGGATTAGTACTTGCATTAGAAATGGCTCGTCTATGTGAAGGGTGGAGGAGATAATTGGATAAGCTGCTGAGTCATGACCGTACCAATTGAAAGTGAAGGTTTTAAAGGCTGACGTTGATATCACAGAATTTGGTGAGAAATCAAAATCAGACTGTTTTTTTGGGATATTGCAGTCGAACACGTGGTGGGGTTATTACCTGGTTTGTTAAAATGTATTATCACGTCGGCTCAAGTCGAGCTGGCTAGACATGCCTACTTATTCCTAACAAAAGATGATGAAAGATAATAAAATTGTAAAATATTAAAGTCAAATTATGTATTATAAAACAGCAATAAAATATAGGCTAGATATATATATTTTAAAATAGTTAATGCGTCTAGAGGGAGAAGAAAAGTGGAATACCTACAGTTGTCGGTTAGGGGATGGAAAGCTGGGGCAAGCAATACATTGCTCAAATATAAATAATTGCCATTTTTGGATTGAAAATTAGTTCTCATAGAAAAGATATACTATAAGGTTAATTGTACCCCCAAAAAGAAGAAGAAGAAGGAGGTGTTGGTATGGATAAATTGAGATTTAGCTTGAGAGAAAAGATGAACATGTGGGGTGGCTCGATAATACTTACATTATTAATAGAGAATGCCAATTAAAAAAGGGGCAATAAACATAGAGTTATAAACTAGCATTGTACGTGAGGTGTACGATGGGAACGTCGAAGGGGATATGTTGAAAGATTGATATTGCGGAATAAAACAAACACAAACGAACAAGGACAATCAAGAAGGGTTATAGGGAGGAGAATTTGTAGGTCAGGAGAACTGGTTGGGGAAACAAAGTTGAATTCTTGTTTGTTATAACCACATCATAACTTTATCAATCATTAGAAGGAGAAAAGGAGTATGGTGTGCAAGGTAACAAGAAAACATAATTCAGAGATAAGTTAGAAGGTAAGGAGTAGTCAATCAAAATTAAAAATGTGAATAGTTAGTTATAATTGTTGTGCTTTTATTTTTTGGGTATTAAACTGACTATGGGTTATTCTTGGAAGTTTTTTGAGACCGACATTGTGACATGGTTTAGAATGCTCGTTCTAGTGGCTATTGCATCTAGTGAAATAAATAAGGTAACTTATGACACTCTATATGTTATATATGTTATGCTTTATTGTCAAGCTCACATTATTCAAGGGAATGCAATTTACGCTTTTGGGGCCAAAATTAAAAAATGGGGAAAATCCAATAGGTTTCACATTGGAATCCCAAACGCAATGTTGGTTTATTGTAGCACTTTGTTTTAGTTTTAAGCTCGACTAAATAAATGAAAACAAACGATGTGTGAACAACAACAGACAATTGAGTCCCCCCAGCATTGCCCTAGCTTTAAGAAGCGGGAAGTGATGTCAACATTATCGAATGGAAAACATTTATTTTGTTAGATAAGACAAAGACGTGAATAGAAAGTTGGAAAGAAAATGGGGGAATTAAATGTGGGAATTTAACATGGCCCAGATTGTTCCCAAGTAATTAATATATGCTTTTGTGTTGATTTTATCTTCTTGACCTCCTTCACAGTATTTACATGATCGCAATTTATGCTTAAAAGGGACAAAAAAAAGAGGAAAACTTCAATAGGTTCTAAGTTTGAAACCCAACCAAAATGTTAGCTTGTTATAGCACATTGTATGCCCCTTTTCACTTTTAAGCTCGATTATTTCCAGAGAAACAAGTGACACACAAATATTAAAGGATAACTGAATCCCTCTGATAGGTAGGAATATGAGTGCTGAGTAGTATTTATCTTCCAAGCATAAACTATAAACTTAGACTCCCTATAGTTTCTTACATTATTAAGTGCAATCTTCTTGCTGACTTGCAATGAGGGGCGTCAACTCGGCATTTTGATTTGTAGTAGGGCAGGGTAGGTCGGCGAGTGGTAGAGGATATGTGATGGTTCATCTTCACTATATGATGCCATAGATAAATCTCGATAACATGCATTCTATAGTGTCCTAATGCAGGTTGACGTTATATTGCTTTTTCATGACTCTTACTCATGCACTATTATTTTTTTGTAAAAAAATACTATATTATGGTTGTGATCATGTAGATTCGCAAGAAAGACAAACATTCACCTCCCTATGTGTATTGTGTATAATATAGCCTATGATAATGGCGTAACATGGAGCTAAATCACTGCATGATATATAGAAATGTCTATTCATTACTTGTTTTGGTGCAAGTCTATTTAGTTAAAACTGATTGGGAATGATTTTACTAATTATAGGTTTTTTCTGGTAGTTTTCGGGACCACTATTGTGTCATGGTTTAGACTTCCTGCTCTAGTGGCTATTGCATCAAGTGGAAAATTTGGGGCAACTTTATGACTATCTATCTGTTATCTATGCTCTGCTTTATCGTTAAGCTCGCATTATTAGAGTGCATGCAATTTACGCTCATTGGACAAAATAAAATATGGCAAAAATCCAATAGGTTCCACATTAGAAACCAAAAGGCAATGTTGGTCTCTTGTAGCAGTTTGATTTAGTTTTAAGCTCCAGCAATTAAATGAAAACAAGCAATGTGTGAACAACGACGGATAATTTAGCCCCTCCATTATTGGCATGGATTTACAAAGCGTGAAGGTGAGAAAAACATGTAAGTTAGAAGGAAGATAATGGTATTGGTAATTGACGACAAAACAATCCTCACACCATATCTGTCACTGTATAATTTCACCAAAAACACACCTTATAGAAACATGGAATAGTAAAATCCTTGATCCGTCAGCCACACAGTTATTTTTGAAAGATCATGGGTCTCAACACGATGTATTGTGGCGGTTGTCAAAGAAGAAGGCATGATGTTTGGAGGGGCTATTTATCTCTCTACTCCTATGTTGCAGAGCTCCTTGATTTTATATCATAGCTCCAGAATTTGAAATATTCAGACATCTTTTCTAACTAATTCTCCAAGATAATTTCCCCCACATTCGACGAGCTTCGCAGACTTGAGAGTTGACACACTAAATTTGTACATAAATGCTTTGAATGGAAGTTTTCCGTCTTTT
Source organism: Taxus wallichiana var. yunnanensis (assembly GCA_018340775.1). Taxonomy (NCBI): domain Eukaryota; kingdom Viridiplantae; phylum Streptophyta; class Pinopsida; order Cupressales; family Taxaceae; genus Taxus; species Taxus wallichiana. The sequence goes on along the minus strand of CM031243.1, from coordinate 503,756,733 downwards.
CTCATGAATATGAACTGCTTGCTCAAGTTGACGTTGGGAGTCGATCCCTACACTAATGTCAACCTACGTGCTTTGAAACCTAGACCCACTAGAAAATCAGCTAAATGACACATGAAAAATGTTCACAAGAAAGCAAGAGTGGGACAATCCAGCAAGCAATGCCCATTACTCATTCAAAATTAAAATTTAATGTCGTTGATACAGATACATGGAAATTATACGGTTTTCTAAATTTTCAGCCTGTCATTTTGTATGGGTGCCTAAATTTTTTCTAATAAAACATGATTAAAATCACACAAAACGGCCCACAGCCTGTCAATTTCCAATCCTAATGGAAGAATCCCAAAAAAAAGTAGTGAGAAGTTTAAGCTTTACGATTCGTTTTGTTGATTCCTACATCAAATTATATCTTAAAAACTTATCTCGAAATGTTTGACCTCTATGATCCAATTGTGAATTGATGACTCAACAGCGCAAGGCAAGGGCATCTTGTCACATCAGACTATTCTTCTCCTAAAGTAGATTCCATCCAATCAAAATGTTGGATACTGACGCATGAACACATCAATTTGGTTTTTCCCCATGCAAGGATGAGATTTGACAGCTAACTCCTTCTGTTAAACCGAAAATCTATGATAGTTAAAAGGTTTTAAGGTTTTAAATGGCAGTTTGCCTCTCTCAAATAGCCCTGCTTCATAGAATAGTTTAAAATATACATTGTTTTCTTGAGTTGTATTTATGAGTGTTAAGCAAGTTTCAGGCATTATATTCTTCATATAATCACATTATTAGTAAAATATGGTATTTCAATTTCTATGTAATGTTGTGTTTATAGTTATATTGACTATGTTTATAGCCATAATGACGATTTTTTTAAATTGATCCACGTCAAATGGAGATGGGAAGGTTATTTTACAAAATGTAAAATACGGTTAAAATAAGTAAAAACATCCAGACGAGTGTCAAATCTCAGCATAGCCCTTGTGGACTAAGATTCTTTTTGTTGATTTCTACAATAAGTTATATTTTAAAAACTTACCCTGAAAAGGTTGATGTCGTTGTACTAACGATAACCACATCCATTTATTTTTACTATACATGTTAACACGATGGAATACTATTTTGGCACTTATGTAGTAGGTTGTTATTGTTTATTTCTTTATTTCTTTATTTCTTTTACAAATTGTATATTATTTTCCTAAAGACTATAGTTTATGCCCAAATGTTTATAAATTGATTATATTAATAACAGATTAATTATTTTATTGCAAATCGACGAAGCATGAACTGAAGCTCGTCTGCCCATGTCGTTTTTACTGTCAGAGGGGAGAAGGCTAAACCCAACTTGAAGAATGCATTCGGTGTAATAACACCTATCAAAGTAAATATAGTATAATAATAATTAAATCCATTATAATATTTTATTATTATTAAGTAATCTTACAAAACATTACTACAAAAATCTAACATCAAGGTCTAGAACTACCATAGACCAAACATATATCCAACAATAAATCAACATACCAACTTTGGCCAAGTATAAACAACCTGCCAAGGGTACCTGAATTAGTGAAGAATCATATACTCCACCCTTCTTTTGTTTCCTTTTATTTTCTTTATTTCAATCAATCTCGTTGTGATTACAAGAACTAATTCAATTTCATAATTATAAGATTAAAGGATTGTAGGTTGAAATTGATCCTTTTGCAGATTCAAAACTTTCCGATTCATGTATACTTTTAAACCCTTCCTTAAAAGATTGACTATTAATTAATTTGTTAAACACTTGGTGCTCTATCAAGTTTATCAATATCATGGGCTGTTAAAATGTAAAAATTTCAACTTGTGCTCTAGTTAAGCACTTGCAGGTGACTTAACTGCACAAAGTGGGGACAACGAGTATAATCGATAGTGGTATATTACTTTAAGGGTCCCATGGAGGAGTAGAACTCGAGTAAAATTTTGGGCAAAATGCCTATGACCATGGTTATTGTTTTGTATAAACTTTAAATGTTGGAAAAGAAAAAATGTCTACCTATGGGCAGCATTGGGTATACAAACTACCACCAGAACCTCTAGTTATTATAAGGCTAAAAGACGATGTTTGAATAATCCATCACTACAATCTATTATTTTGTCTGACATCGCCTTTATAGTTCAAATAGATCACCTCCATCTCCATCTCTCGTATTCATATTGATCCCCCCGATCTCCCATGCAAAAGTTAAAAATCCAATTTCCTTTATTTTTATCTCCCATGCCACAGATTTCAATTTTGAAGAAAACCTGATTTACTTTCAAAGAAAACACCAAATAAAGTGTCATTTGATGCTAAAACCCTAGATAAACTACACATCTAATAACATGAATACCCTGAAAGATGAGGAAAGAAATTAGGAGAAAAAACAAGAATGTAATTTTAAGCGTTAAAATGACTGTTACAAATTATACTCAAACATTGCGTTGGGTAGCAGTAGCAGCAACCTTTAAGTGGCTTGAAAACCAGAAATAAACCTAGGTAAATAAACCTTTTCCCCCAAATATCTCAACAGGGAGCAGATTTTAACAGATAACAAAAGAAAACCTAAGATTTCATAATAGTAACAAGATAAATAAAGTTATACTTGAGACAAGATTAATGTGAATATTACTCAGCTTTTGCAGGGGAAGGGGTGTTCTATTGTGAAAGGGGAGCACTGGGAGAACCTTGTATGGGAAGAACACAAAGAGAACTTGTGCTTTCCAGTGTGGGAGGAGAACTGGGAGAAATCGTGTCCTCTGCCTTGTTTTGAAGTGCATATGGTTGATCATTTTTCTTCACGGACATAGACAAGTGAAGCAAGAGAAATTTACATGTGGGAGGAATCCAGACTTTGAGGATGGATGGAGGGTCTCCACACCTGAACAACGACGCAATTTATAGGGTTAGGGTTAGGGTTAGTGTCGCCCCCGATGAGGATTTGAGAAATGAGGATCCTGGCGTTGCCGACCAGCTTGTCTCGCAGATGGCCCCTGGCATATGGCCCCACGACGTCTGAGAGAAGGGAATCGTATGCCTGGAGAAGCATTTTTTGGTTCCACACAGGGTTTGTTCCGTCATCGTCATCCACTTGCGTGGTTGGGATCAATGTACGCCTCTTCGTAACATTTCATCTTGCTGAATCTTTTCACATCTTCGAGGTCATCGGCGAAGCTCCTCGCTTTTGGGCGCGCTTCGAATATTCCTTTCTCCCACGGTTCATGGTGGGGGTTGTAGCCTACTTACAGTTGCAATCACCAACAACAAGCTACAACCTGTGAGATAAGACAGAAAAACTTTTAGGATAGGGAAAACAAATCTTTCTCTCAGCATCTGACCGGCACAGCCTTATCTTTGTCTCCGGACAAGTGCCTAAATTGCTCGTCCACAACGAGCCAAACAACAAGACTGTACATTGATGTGATTGCTAAACATGACTTGTAGAAAGGGGAAGTAATAACAGTGGACAGTGGGGATTTACCAGAGGTCGATAATACAGCCTACCATGAGGACGGCAGAGATTGCCCCACGCAACCATAGTTGTCAGACACCCTTGACCTTTCTCCCAGAGAAAACGCCTTCGGCGTAAATATTGGAATATGCATCCCCTCAAAAAAATATTATAAAACTATGTTTCCGCAGTGATTTGATACAGTTGACGCAGAATGTGTCAGAACGAGCTTTGACAGATATCGCAAGGTCGACCGTCAGATGGTGTGCTGCAGGACGTGAAAGCCTTCTCATGCTCAGTCTGAACTGCATCCACGGCTCGTAAATAATCGTATTTCTTCGACCAACTAATCTCTGCCCTCGGATCATGTGACAGTGTCAGAGCCCCCCGAGATTTCTCCCAGAGAACACGCCTTTTGGTGTAAAGACAAGATATTAAATGGTGGTGACAAACATGGAGACCCATGGAGGTGGTGGAGGGTTATGGTTTGCCACCCCACTGCTAACACAAAAAGGCTCCCAATCTGGGACACCTTTCTAGATGTCTTGAGCATCATCTATCTCTTCTTTCTTGGTTGATTTTGGAGCAAGGCGAGGGAATTTGTTTGAAGGAGAGCATCCCAAGTGCCATCACTAAAGTCGATGTCTTTGCCATTATCATCGACAAGGGGAGCATGTCCCATCAACTTCCATGACCATTATCAAAGTGTCACAACCACCACCACCACCACCATAGTGGTGAATCTCTTCCTTCCAGCGTCCCCTCGAAAAGGAGAGGGTGGGTAAGATCGTGCACTAACACTTATGCGTCTGCTCCTCGAGTGGTGATAAGAACGATTATGACCCCTAACCCCAAGGGGAAGAACATCGTCGCAAATGATCTAGTGGTTCTCGGCTAATCACGCAGGGCATGTTGCCCCAAAGGTCGAGTGAGTGTTTGTTGATGTTACACCTACAAGCAAACTTTCTCCACTTAGATCTAAATCCGGAGTTACACATTTGCAATGATATCACTTTTATTAGAAACAAAAAAATCTATCTATTTGCATATGATTAAAAATAACATAGTTTCTATCTTTCTAGATTTGAAATAATAATTGTCAAGTCTTGTTGAATTTTGTAGGTAACATAGCCGAGTCCTCGAGAAAACCATTTCTCGGGAAAACAAATCTTGAAGAAAGGGTTGAAATAGGGAGTGTATCCAATTCCATGCAGATTAACAAAGGGGCAAAAACTAAAACAAGTGTTTAATAGTGTTGGCTTCGTTAGAGGTGGGGAAAATGGGGTTTGTAATTTCCATATGCTTAAGTTGTTCCATAATTGGGAGCCCATGGTAAAAATACATTAGAAGAAGTGAGCCTTCTTCGATTTCATGGAAATTTTCTAGAGCCTTTGAAACCAATTAGTGCACACTTGGTGAGAGGAGGTAAGGTTCTCAAAGTTTTCTCCCATGAGATTTGTAGTGAGAGAAACCACCATACCTCTTAGGATAATTATATTTATTAGATTTGATCTTTCGAGACCGAGGGTTTTCATGGTTTATAAGGGGACAACTATTTTGCCTCTTTAGAGTTTCTCTTTGATTTGCCCAGGACATTCATGGTTTATGTATACCATAAATGCGTAGTCCTCTTCCTTTGGGAGATGCTTGACCTTTTCTAATATATTTTCAGAAACAATACCTCAAGGGGCTTGCAAAAAGTTAATTGCATCCTAATTCTAACACTTTCACATTATGTATAAGGAGCAGCCCCATAACAACTATCACAAACTCAATGATTCACATGTGTAGAAAAATTCTTCATCATATTTTAAATATTATAAGTGTTACTCCATATTAACAATATTCATATATCACTACGCATGGATATGATCACATAGTTTGTTCTTTGTTTGGGTAATGGTTCGATAATTGTTCTTTATATACCGATTAAATTTTTCGCGCTTAAGAAAGTTTTGGCTATAAAAGAAAATATGCCTCAAGTTTCATGACATTAGGTGAGGGAATGTGAAATTTAAGGGGTACTTAGACATCTCATGCATGTAACTATAGGACTTTATAGTTTGTCTCTAACTTCCTTTGTTGCAAATAACATCATCTAGAAGTTCATTGACAATTTCTACTATGGGAAGACAAATTTATTTGAAGGGGCATATCCGGATGATGGTGGCTTCAAAGTACTAGGGGAATTTCAAGGTTAAATGAAGGTTTATATAAATTATTTTCCACCATCCAAACATGTATTTTCAATCTATTTATCTGTTAGGCTATCGGTTCAAAAATTCTCTCAATACTAAGAACCATTTTATCTCTTAAGAAAGTTTTAGTTGTGACACAAAATGGACTAGAAAAATCATATCACTAGGAAAGGGAATTTGAAATTTAGGGGTGCTTATAGATTATTTGAATGTAACTATAAGACATTTTTTTCATTCACTAACAACGTAGATTTATGAATAGCTTCCTCTATAAGTTTTTATTACAATATCCACTATAGGAAAATGGGTTTGTCATAATGGATGTGGTGGATGGGGGTGGATGTGAAGTGTTGGGAAAATTTGGAGGCTAAAAAGGTTTTTAAGCCAAATTTATGTCCATTAAAAGGTGACATGCATAGTTTAATCATTGTTTGGTATAACGGTTAAGTAGTTACACCATATACTAATCAACCTTTATCCTCTTTAGTGAGTTTTGATGTGATACAAAATGCAGAATTTTTTTACGTTGTTAGGAGGGGGACTATGAAATGTAGGGTGCACTTAGAGATCTAGGCATAAAACTATTTGACTTTATGGTTTGTCTCTAATCCTGTCCCACTTTTTGAATAATTCCCTTTAGAATTTTTTTGACAATTTCAACTACAATATGAATTTTTTTCTTAAGGAATGCATTTGGATGAGGGTGGATTTGATGTTTTAAGGCCATTTTTAATGGAAGTTTTTATATCATCTTTGCAGCCATACATGGATGTTTCGCATAGTTTAATCATCATTTGGGCTATTGGTTCGATAGTTGCTCTCTATCTTGAGTGACTTTTACCTATTTGAGGAAGTTTTAGTTGTGAAAAAATCACACCACAAATTTCATGTTTTAATGCAAGGGAATATGATATTTGAGGGGAACTCATAGGTCACATGTATGAAACTATAAGAATTTACTGGTTGTCTCTAGCTTCCTTGGTTTGCGAATAACAACCTCTAAAAATTTGTTGATAATTTCCACTATAAGACGATGGATTTGTATTAAGAACCATGTCCTGGATGGGGGTAGCTTCATAGGTTTAGTGCATTTTGGGGCCAAAGAAATTTTTTCTCACATATTTTCTACCATTAAAATGTGTCTTCATATTCAATTTATCGTGCACGAAAAAGATAGTGCAAGAATAGAAGAAAAACAAGTGAGTACATTTTAGCTTGATGGCATTACACATATCTATTGCACAAGAGGAAAAAGAGAAGGAGATGGTCACATAAGACCAGGAGCATGCGAAGGAGAGTGAATTAATGTCACAATTGGAGGCCATTGAGAGAGAATGGAAATAAGTGTGTGAAGTACGAGAAAAAGGACAAAAAGAGTGCAAAAATGAGGATTATGCAAAGAAGAGAAATCCAAGAAGAGGATTTGGGGAGTGAAACGAAAAAGGCACATGTGGTAATGGGAACACCATTACGAAGGACACAAAGAGAATGGGGGATAATTTTCCCTAAGGACAACAACAATAGATCAATCCACGGAAGAGATTACAAGAGTGTGCATGGAATAAAACACATGAAGAAAAAGAGATCCGTGGAGATCTCAAGAAACATGTGTAGGAGAAAACAAAGAAGGAAGAGCACAAAATCAAACTACAAAAAAGTGGAGAAGTTACCCCACATGAAACCAAGGAGCCGACAACAAAAGGAGAGAAGTCGGAGGAAGATGCTCTACAAGTTTTGCATAATAATAGCGCAAGAGAGGAGGTAAAGGAGAAAAGCGATATGGATAAATTTCCACAAAAAAAGGAAATGAATAAGTGTCCCTCAATTACCAACGGAGATTACATGGTGAAGATGGGGCTTAACCGAAAGATAAGGCGTAGAGAGGTGTACACGATGGTGAAGGTGCACCGAGAAGAGAAGATGGTGGAGAAATCTATTGCCATTGCATGTTTGTGTTGTCATTGATGTCAATCCCATTGATGTAAAGGTGTAATGATGTTTTATGAGTCTCCATGTGGTGTTAGTCAATGGTCAAACATGAAGTTTGATTGGTAGTGACAATATTTTTTGAGTTCTAAGAGGTTCTAGAGCTTGGTTTGCTAGGAAGAGTCATGGTTTGAGATCTCTTGAGTTGGTTGGTTATTGTCATAAGGTAATTCATGGTAATAGAGGTGTGTTACAGATGTCTATGGGTCAACATGATGTCAACAAGTTTAGTTCATGGGAAGTCACGGTTGAGTCAGTCATTCCAACCCTATTTCTAGCCTTGGAACATGAAAAATGAGGTGGAGTCATGAGTTTTGGAGCCAATCAATCTTGGTGGAGCATGGTAGCAGCATTGTGGACATGTACCTAAGTTTTATGGTGAGTTTCAGGTAAGAATGTAGAGGTTTGGTGGTGTTTCGGGGTCCTTGGGAAGCAAACAAGTGAGAAAAGGTAGTTTGACATAGGAAAGTCTTAATGGATGGAGAGTTTCTGAGCTATTCGGGATAGATGGTGAGTATGGAAAGTAATAGGATGTTGTCATAACAATTTTTAGGTCAGAGTGAAGAAAATTTTGCAAGATATGCAAGTTCGGAAAACCGGGTAAGTTACAGTGTGTTTTTGAGGCATATGTGGACCTTACATTATACTTGTTGCGGATTGTATGCTTTGTCACGAGGACTTGATCTATTTGAAATATATTCTAGCTAAATTATGAAGGTTACAAAATAATAATGAGGTGGTTTGATCATCACATTTTTATGAACGATCGTTAAGAACATAAGTTACTTTGAAACCGTAACTAAACCCTAGCTCAAAGTGACTTAGAGAAAATGAAGCATCTGATCCTGTCTTGATTGGTTTTGAAAAATGGATAATTGGATGTTGTATAGGACTCTTCCATATTTCTAGAAAGGTATATTAGAGCATGTGGTGATATGTAGGCCCCACTTGAAATTACTTGTTTATGAAGAAGTTTGGTTTTGTGGAAAAGTTATCCAAAGATGGTAAAGAATAAATTGACATTTCTTTTAGAAACTTAGTTTTTATACATGTTCATGAAATTTTTAGGTCATAGTTGATATGAAAAAGTGCAAAGTGTGCCCTATTTATGAAGACTTATTTTTGGGGTAGTTTGGAGTAGTTTGCACTAAAAGTTGAATTACATGAGCTATATGATGAGTTAGGACTCCATTCAAGTTTTTTTATAATCTGTTTACAAGATATTTCCATTGGTATATCAAACTTGTTTTTTTGATACGATATGAAAAAGTTTTGAGCTATTTTTAGGGTAAAATATGGGGATGCTTGTTCTAACAAGGTGTTGAATGGATTCATAAGGAAAAGTGATGATTCTGAGTTATTTTTGATTGGTAAAGGTTTATGAGTTCTTAGAAATAATTTCTAAATGTGTTCCATGCTTTTTCAATTGTGAAAGTGAGTTTTGAGGTGGTGGAGCAAGTTGAACTCAAGGTCAGTTCTTGAGTTTTGAAGGCTTAAAAAGAAGTTTGCGCAGAGATTGGATTGGTTCAAGGCCTTACACTTGAATTTTGAAGGAGTTATCATACGTCATATAAAGGATAATAAAAGATATTTCAGTGGTATATGACCTGTGTCTTGGTTATATTATTTGAGGTGTATTTTGTGTCAGTTTTGTGAGGAAAAATGTATGTTGATTTTTAGGACAGTTTGTGTTTGCTTAAAGATTGAGTTGATTTAGGCATGAAATGGATTAGTTGATGCTTTATCACCTGGAAATTGACAAGGGATTAATTTAGTTCTTATTGAAGGAATTTTTAGGTCTAGGAAGTTGAAGAAAGGGTCAAAACTAGTTGCATTTGTAAAACTACTTTCTGGGCAAAGCATGATTTGGAGAAGAGGAAAGTAGATGTGGATTGAACACATGAATGTTTCATGAGATATAAATTTCATGAATGTTATTTAAATGTCAAAAGGATTCCATATAGTGGGTACATGCCATATTTGAGTTATTTTTAGTTTTCTTGAGGACCAAAGGTAAAGATAGGGTGTTGGAAACAACTATTTAGTGAAGGATATGAGCCTTTTGGCTTATGTTATGAATTATTTGATTGGTCCAAGAAAATGTGTGACAATGGATGATTCTTATATGTCATATTAAACATTTTTGATGAATTTTGGATCTTGAATAATCATGGTTTTGACATTTGTGGTTTTAGCTCATCCTAGTGATAGGGTTTTGAGCTTGTTTGGTGCAAGTTTGATGGTTTTGGGCATAACCGACATATATGGGTAAAAAGTGAATATTTTAATGAATGTTATGGGATTTTTTTTTATTATTTTTTCAAGATAAATGTATAAGACTTACATCTCTTGTGTTTGGAAAAATCAAAGCATATGAAAGCATTGTTTTGAGTTCAAATTTGAACTAGTCTTGTGAGAGGGAAAATGTGACCTATCTAAGTATGTGAAGGAGATTCTAATGAATGATTTCAGAGATGATGGTGTGTGTGATAGGTTTAATAATTATTAATATCATGTGTACAATGGTTTAAAGCCAAGACAAGTTGAAAAGGAAGAAGATAGAGTGATCTAGAGGAATAAGGGTTTGATTGTGATTGTGTGAGATGAATGAGATATATCCATAAGTTGTGATAGCAAAAAAATTTAGATATCATCATCATCAAGTGGTTGAGTTTTTTCATAGTCATCTTAGGGTGTTGTAGCCTCCTTGTGGAGTGGGGTTTTCACTAAATTAAATTATGGGGTTGGTGATCTTCAGGGTTGGTGGAAGTTGGTGCTCTACTAAACTATGGTGCTCCTTGTGAAGTTGGTGCTTCACTAAATTTATTTTTTGTGAGTAATATAAAAAATTTTTAGTGGGTTTTCTTCCCTTGAGGGTTTCCCACTTATATATGGTGTTCATGTGTCTTCTTCTTTGTTTCATGTTGTTGTGAATGCTTAATACACATCTAATGTGCATATATGGTTATGGATGGTAAATGAATTAATGAATTTATGTGATGGTAAATGAATTGAAATATTTTTAGGACTGATTTAACCCTCCTATTAGTCCATTGTGCTTCCACCAATCGGTATCGAGAAGATCCTTGAGAAGCAAGTCTAATCACTTGAAGTAGATCCTAGAAGCATAAACAGTGGGAATGTCTTTAGATGTTGAAGCTGCATTAAGGTGGAGGAATCAAGTTTCTCGAGTCAATGATTCATGGCTTACAATATCAGATCAAAGATATGGATATAAAGCATAGTCAAGGTATCAATGGTTTGGAGTCACAGGTTGACAGTGTGTCTAAAGCCCTAAATGAGAAAGAAGACATTTGTTCCAGCTATGAAGAGAGATTAAAATCCTTAGAATATAATTTAGTAGATGAATCTAACATGTTGAAGAAGTATAAAAGGTTAGAAAATATTATTGAAGCTCTTGATGGGATTTTAGGGAGAAAAAGACATGCAAATGATAAGATAGGCCTAGGTTTCAAGGGAAAGCAAAAGGAAAATGATGGTGAAGGTGGTATAAGTTCTAACTATGATGAGAAGATGACCAAGAAGGCTGATTTGAGAAGATCTAACCCTATTAGAAAACCTAATGCTATGAGGTATGGTTCTTCATTCAATAGATTGTACTACTCTTGTAATGATTTTGGTCATAGGGCTAGAGATTGCAAAAGAAGGTTCTCTAGGAGATTTGAAAGTATTTTGAAAGGTGAATGCTATTCTTGTTGTGGATATGGTCACAAGGAAAAGGACTGTGGTTGGAATATGATAATGTATGATTCAATAGGAAAGAATAATGATATTGTGTGTCATAAGTGTCACAAATAAGGACACATTGCGATCTTGTCTCTAAGGTGCAACACCAAGAGTTAGCAGGTTTCAAGCATCAAATAGAAGAGTATTCAAGGATAAAATTAGTTCTATGAATGAATCCAAGTCTGTTATATCAAAGCCTAAAGATAAGGAGAGGCTCGATCAATAAAATAAGGTCAAGAGAGCTGATTCTTAGTCTATTATGCAGTATGATTTTTTTAAGGATGATTATAGTGCTATCAAGGTTGGAAACATAGTCAACAAGCCCAAATCAAGTCAAGAAATCATGTTTACACTTGTTGAAGAATATCATATGTGTCTATCAACTATTATTCAGTTGCGGTGCATGATGAGTTAAAGAAATTAGGTCTTTGGGATACCTCTAGAGTGATAAGGTATGGAAAATGAATCTCCCATGTATTTTTGAATCCTTCTGCAACTTGTAGGTGTATTTTTTTAAGTCATATGGTCATCCCTGATATGTTTAAGGTGAATGTTGATTTTTAATATTGTTCTTCATCATCCATAAGTCTATTAGATTGAAAAATGAGATTATGTATTGGTTTGAACGACTTTGCCATCCATCAAAAGGTCCGAGTTGGTTTGTCTAGTTCAATAAGTACATTTGAGTCTAAGGGTTGTTTCAAGCATCAAGAAAGAGGGGTCAAGTGTGACAATGTTAAAGTGGTGCTTCAAGTGGATATGTTTGTGTTGATACTTGAAAATTTTGAGTCATGAGTCATAGTATCATATATTATCATGAGTATGAGTTTCATATATCTCTATCCCATGATGTTAATGGCACCAATGTTAAAGAGTCCGAGGTAACTTGAAAAATCATGAGTTGATGTTGAAAATTTCTTAAAAGTTTGATAATGTGTCTTGAAGTCTGTTTTAGGTCTATAATTGGGCGATTTCAAAAGTTGAATTTTTTGTGCTCATGTGTAAATTAGGAAAGCTATAAGGCTTGAAACTAAACAACTAAGAGTTACAAAAATTTAAACTAATCTAACAAGAACCATCAAGATAAGAGCTTAGGGAGGATAATTTCTTTAACATGCATATAACTTTGAAAATAATCAAACTAACATGCCTAAATCAATCTCTACTCTTTGAATGTTAACTTTGAAATGAACCTAAGAAGATCCTTAGTAATCAAATTTGATTGTTAGTATGATCTCAAGGTTTGAGAATGGAGTCTCACCAATATTGGCTTCAAGGCCATATGGTTCTCTCCATATTACTCAAGCTTGAGTTAATGGATGCACTATGAAGATATTAGCTTAAAAAAAATGGAGAAATACTCAAGATCCTGAATGCCTATAGTTTATGTTAGAGGAGGAAAAGTGTTATAAGAAATGGTTAGGAGGAGGGTTCTATTTATAGGTTTCCCATTCCAAGAATGGTATGATTTTGTTGCATGTGGGACAAAAGGTAAGTCCAAAAAGCACTTTTATCAAGTCAAAGCACTTTTTGACTAGGATTAGAAGCTAATTAATCTCTTAAGATTGATTAAGAATCCCAAGTAGGATTAGGAATCTTTTTGGGAGCATCCGGAGGAGGTTTTGATAGATTTTGGATGTTCGGAAGTGGGAGTTAGCCAATAAGAAGGTTTATTGGTCAAATGCATGGTAGGAGGATTAATCAACATATAGTAGTTAATTAAGAGGAGTTTGAGGGAAAAAATGAGCTTAATTGACGACGTGTCTTCAATTTGTGGGAATAGAATAATTAGTGTAATGTTAGTAATAACATTTCTTTGATCAAATTATAGGTGTCTACACTTTTATTTCATGTCATAAAGGTCTAGGTTCATGTCAAAGTCTCTTATGTTATGAGTCCAGTATCTATACTTTGTCAATAAATTCATTAATTCTATAATTGAGTGCTCTTTAAAAGAGTAGTAAACATTTGTTGACACTTTGAAATTAGTGTTCCTTCATGGTGTATGGTTGTCTTGCATTTAGAATACTTGATGTCAGAAGTTTTTTCCTATGTGTTCATACTATGAGGTTGTTAGAAATTAGGACATTGAGAGGGGGTGAATATGTGTCAATTCAAACTTTTCAAGGTATTTCAATCCAATTAATTTGTAACAATCACACAATCATGAAGTAAACAAGTTGAACACATGGAGAGACAAAAATTTTAAGTGGGAAACCCAAACTGGGAGAAAACCCACTGAACCAATGCACTATGCTCACAAAGGTTACAAATTAGTTGAGCTACAACTCAACATGAAGCACCAAATTCAAGAATCAAACACCAAATTAACTAGTTGAAAGCTAATACTTACAGAAAGCACCTAATTTCAATATTTTATGAGCTACAACTCATAATTTACATCAATATTAGATCACCCTCTTTGACTTAGTTGTTAGAACAACAAATTGTGATCCTAAATTTACACATCACTCTTTTTCATCATTTCCTAGTTTTTATGGTTTCATCTCATTTTCACTCTACTCCTTTTCACATACCCGCACACTCTTGTTCTCATGATTATTTAACTACAATATACAACACAAAATTTTTCTTTTTTTAGAAAGATACTCTCCTACACTTGGCCTTTCAACTTCACCTCCAAGACTCTTCGCATTTTTGCACTATATGGCTCAAGAAAGGAAAATGAAATGAATTTAATTATAACTATATTTTGATGTTATGAATGTATTTGAAATATTTTTGATATACTTACACACTATGAATATTCTTCCAATATTATTTGATTTCAAATTATGAGAGGTGGAGCTTCTTCAACTCCTTATACTCTATCTTACAGTCAAATCCCATTCAACTATGAAAAATCTATCTTATAAAGTATGCACATATTGTCTCATATTCCTTACCAAGTAATTCTCATTTTGTAGCTTGAAAATAACTTCTCCACATGTACTCAGAGAGATGCAATGTTATACATTCCTCTAAAAATTTCTTATAATCCCTTAACTCACTCCATTCCTCGCCATCGAGCTTATAGCTTCATTTGAGCATTGTTATGAACTTGAAAGTACTCTCATGAGATTTGAGCATTAAAATAGGTTTTGTGAGTGCTAATCTACATGAGTTTATCACAAAAAAATCTTGAGTTCAAAATATCATAGCTTGAAGTCTCCTCCTTACTTTTCATGGCTCTTTGAATGCATAGGGATGAAAATATCGGTCCACAAAGTCAAGAATTTTTATATATCATGTGTTCAAGTGATTTCAAACATGAGTGAACACACTAAGACATATTCAACTAAAAGTATTAATGGGTATATAAATCACGATACAAAGAAAGAAGCATTTGTACAACCATTTCTTCACAACCATCACCACTTAGACAATGCAAGACACAAATGGAGGAATTCATTAGAATAACCATGGTTTTAACATGGTATAAAGCCATTATAGACACTCTTTATTGTCAAGATAAAGTGTAGCCTCATTACTTACTCATGAAATGATCCAATTAACAAGAAACACCATTGAAATACATTCACAATACCATGTCTTCATGTTTAATATGCTCAGTCAGGGTTTCTAGACTCAAACCCTAGTCATTTGTTTTATAGCTTTGCACACGTTGTCCTTCCTTTTTATGCCAAGACAGATGGATGAAAAATCCATCATAGGTTCTCTAAATCCTTTCAAAATTCTCATGCATTTGTTGAAGGGAGCATTTCATGACATAAGGCAGAATCATAGTCTTTCTTGGTAGTCACAAACAAACAAACCCAGTCTTCAAGGAATGAAAATTCTACTTGTGAAAACCTTTATCCAAGGGACCTAATGAACTTTTTTGATAATATTTAATCATTTTTTCAACCCAATGTAATGAGAAATCACCTATTGAAGGATTACACCTTGAAAATAAGTCAATTTTAGGATTGAGAACACTAGTTCTTGGAGCATGAAGACACAATCTTGATTTGAGAACTTATCTCTATCTTATTCTTCAAATACCATGACTATTCATAAAATAAGCACTTCAGGAGGATTATATACACTAATTTTAATAACTTGAGAGAAAATTTGTAGAAAGATAATTTACAAGTACAACTCAGAAACTTGGTCCTTTTGCTAGTCCTATAGGGTAGTTGAGAAGCATTAAAAACTAGACACGGAGATTTATTCTTGACAAAACTTCATTCTTATGACCATCCAATGTAGAGGCACTTCAAGAGAATCCTTAATCACCACCTCTAATGACTTGAATACATATATTTCAAGAAGAAATATTACAAACACAATATTCTTGACAAAATAATATAGGGAAGTTTAGAGGAAATGTGTTTTGGACTTCAAAGATCAAAAAATAACATACTAAGAGATCCATCAACTCAACATTGAATTTTAGGTCCATTTCAGCATTGAGTTAATACACAAGAACTATGACTGTACTTTTACACAAATTGTAAACCCTAAGTGAGACATGTAAGGAACTGTCATACTTAAGGGGCACCCATGACATAATTTTGACATGGAAGGACTTTAATTCAACCTTGAGAAATTGAATCATCTTGCACAAGTGTTTTTTTGAAAAACAAACACATTTCATGCCTATTGATTCAAGAAGGGGGTTTGGAGAGAGAAAAATGGTGTTAGGAAAATTAAGAGAACTTTCTTGTACTTCCACCTTTTGATCTCAAGGTTTTTGTAAAAGTTCAATTGTAGTTCTATTCTAAAATTTCTTCTATGATTTATTTAAAGGAGGATTGATAATTTTTTTGGATGCTAAGAAGACAAGGTGCTCAGTTTACATTTTTCAAGAAACCATTTTTGGTAAAACATGAATTACTTCAAAATTCCTCTTAAAAATTTGATGAAATTTGACCCGAACACCAAAAAAATCCCTATACATGATCTATAGCTTGGTTTCTCATAAATGAGATTGTATATTTAGGAACAATCTCATTTTTTCAATCTTCCAATGCTAGTTCTCAAGGAAGTTTTAGTAAAAATTGAATTTTGCCTTCAAGGGATAAATTAAGCCATGTAGATGATTCTACATGCTCTAGGAAGTGTTCCTAGGCTCCTACCATGCTTACATCAGTTTTTGTGACTTGCTTTGTGCCCATACACCTCATTAACTTCTTCAACTAGGCATAAATGAGATAGTTTCAGCTATGACTTCCAACACTTGACTGTTTCTCCCTCTAGATGCTCTTACACATGCTAGAAACATCATCTCTCGACCTATAGGACACCGAGCCAAATACACCAACCATTTCCATACCTCCACTAGGAAACAACCACACCTGGCCAAGCCTGTCGCACTGAAACCATCTTGAATGTTCAATAGGCCATCTTGAGACCACTTAACACCATTGATAAGGAACCAACCTGCATGAAATTTCACTCCTCATTTTCCATTAATTCCATGTGACATCAATGGGAGCACCAACCAATGCAACAGGGCTCAACAATCTCACCATTTATCATTATGACAACAAACTCGAAACCTTGATGGCAAACCAGTACACCAACAACTTCAAAGCATTCATTCCTTATTTTTGACAATACTCTATCCCCTCGATATATATATGAAAAAGGTACACACATCCAACAACATACATAACACTAAAGAAAATAGTGACAAGACATGAACTTACCTCAAGAAGCTCCCGTTGAATGATGTTTCTATTTTATTTGATAAGAATCAACTAGTTGCATGATTTTACTCATCAATTGAATGAAATGACCCCCCTAAGATTATTCTCTTTGAAAATCCTCCTTTTCATCCTTTGTTCCTTTCTTTTAATTTCTTGACTTATGCCTTGAACTAGTGAACTAGCTCCCCCTTTGTTGACTCATCTCAAGCCTTATTGGAGCAACTATGGCACTTGAGCTGCTCCCCCTAATAATCTAAAACTTTTAGTTATGGCTTGTGGTAAATATTACCCCCAATTTGTATCTTAATTGCTCAAAAACTACTTTAGGTAGAGGTTTTGTCATTACATCAACCAATTCCTCCTTTGTTGACAACTATTCAAGTTTGATCCTTTGGTCATTCACTTTCTCCCTCAAGAAGTGATATTTTATAGGTATGTGTTTTTTTTAGAGTGCAACACTATATTCTTTGACACAACTATAACACTTGTACTATCACAAGTATAGAGGAATAAGACCTTCATTTTCAATTTTGTAGTCTTCAAGTGTTTACTTCATCCACATCACTTGAGTACAACAAATGGTTGTTGCTACATACTCATCCTCATAAGGAGGAAAGTGCTACAAGAGACTTCTTCTTACTCAACCAAGACACAAGGCACTTACCTACAAATAAATCTCCACCAGTTGTGCTCTTCTTATCATCAATTCTACCTCTATGAAGGATTTGATTTGAAACTCATTGCATTTTGGATACCAAATTCCATAGTCCAATGTCCCCATGAGATACCTGAAGATTCTTTTGATAGCTTGGAGATGAATTTCCCTAGGATCTTCTTGAAATATTCCAACCAAACCAACTTCTTGCATGATATCAGGTCTAGATGCATTTAAATACAAAAGGCTGCATATCATGGATCTATACAAAGTTTGATTTACCTTTGATGAGCTATCTTCCTTGCCGAGTTTTCACCCTACAACCATTGGAGTGCTTACTAGATTGCAATATTCCATTTGAAATATTTTGAGCATATCCTTGATGTACTTTTTTTGTGAGATGAAGATACCTTCCTTGGATTGATTGATTTGCAACCCTAGGAAGAATGAGAGTTCACCAAGCATTGAAATTTAAAACTCCCTTTTCATGACCTCTAAAAATCCATGTGACATACTCTCACTATCACTCCCAAAGATTATATCATCTACATAGATAACAACAAACAAGTGACCTTATTCTTCTTTTATGTACAAATTGCTATCAACTAATCCTTTTTTGAATCCTTTCTCAATCAAGTACTTGTCCAATCTGCTATACCAGGCCCTAGGGGATTGCTTGAGACCATAGAGTTCCTTCTTCAACCTACACACATAATCCATGTCCTCAGTGAGAGAAAAACCATTAGGTTGTTCAATGTAAACCTCCTCATTCAAGTGCCCATTTAGGAATGTTGACTTCACATCCATTTGATATACTTTGAAGCCTTTGTGTGTTGCATATGCTAAGAAGATCCTAATGGCCTCCATCCTAGCCATAGGAGAAAATGTATCATCAAAATCCACTCCTTCAACTTGAGCATATCCTTTGCAAACCAGCCTTGCCTTATTTCTTGTAACTTCACCTTTCTCATTTATCTTGTTTCTAAACACCCACTTAGTTCTAATGATGTTTTTATTCTTTGGCCTAGGAACAAGCTCCCATGTTTCATTCTTATCAATTTGGTCTAGCTCTTCATTCATTACATTAACCCAATTTTTATCCTTGCTAGCCTCCATGACATTCTTTGGTTCTATTTTGGACAAGAGAGCAAGATTTTCTTGATTTTGAGCACTTTTCAACCTTCTTCTTGTTTGAATGTCTCGCTTCCTTGTTTCCTATGATCTGACTTGGTGGATGATCTCTTTTAACCTTCCTTGAAGGTGATTTTGTATTAGGTCTTTCCACATCTTCATCCTCTTCTTCTTGATCAACTTCTACAATTTCATCATCATCCTAATTTTTAGTAGTTTATGGAGTCTCCTTGGGCTGAGTTCTGGTCTTATTTAGATATGATTCATCAATTGTAACATTTTTCTCTCAACTATCTTGTTTTTGATATTATTATAACACATATATACTGAGCTAACAATTGAGTAGCCTAAGAAAATTCCTTCATCACACCTTGAGTCAAACTTACCAAGATTTTCATCATCTCTCTTAATATAGGACTTGCTTCCAAATGCTATTAAGTGCTTTACACTTATAGAAATTCCTCTTCAAAACTCATAGGTGTATTCTTGTGGTTAAATATAATTAAGATTTATATTGTTATTCCAACCGCCTCTCTCCAATATCCATCAAGAAATCTTGATTCATTCAGCATAGTTTTAACCATTTCTTGCATTGTTATATTATTTCTCTCTACTACCCCATTTTTTTGAGGTGTTCTTGTAGCTGAGAATTGTCTTCTTATTCTATGAGTCTCAAAAACACATAAAATTCATTTGACCAAAACTCTCCTCCTATGTTAGATCTCAAGCTCTTGCTTTTTGCATTCTTTTCATTTTCCACTAGTGATTTGAAAGCTTTAAACCTTTCTAGTGCCTCTGATTTTTATTTGAGGAAGGAAACCCATGTCATCCTTGTGAAATCATCAATCAACAACATGAAATAGATATCTCTTTAAATACTTTCAGTTCTAGTTGGTCGTAACATACATGATCGGTATGAATCAAATCTAGAGGCTTTATAGTGGATTATTCTTTTGATTTGAAACTTCTCTTAGTTTGTTTCCCATGAAGAGATTATTTACAAATATTATCGATAGTTAATTGATCTTATGCATGTTACTTACACATCCTATGGAGATGATTTTGAAAATATTATTAAAGTTGAGGTGTCTTAATCTCCTATTCCAAATCCAACTATCATCTACTTTTCTAGTGAAGAACTTTTATTTGTTGATCTCCTTTAGTACATACATATTATTTGTGATTCTCTTTGTATTTCCAACCAAATTACTTGATTTGTTCTTCTTTATGTCATACCCCTTATCATGAAATGACATTATATATCCCTACTTACAAATTTGACTGACACGTGCTTTAAACCCTCAATGTACAACAAATTTTCAGTGATGGTCTTTCCTTTTCCCACAATGCTAGTTGAAGTATTATCACCAAACCTCATTGTACCTGATGAATTTTCTTCTAGAGAGATGAAATTACTCTTGTTTCCTATCATGTGGCTTGAGCACCCACTATCTATATACCACTCCATGTCTTCACTTTGAGAATGAAAGGCAATTTGGGATATTAAACCTTGTTCCTTTACACTTGTAGGATTTGATTTCACAACATATACCTTCTTGTTTTGTTTTGGAGGTATTTGATAGCATAATTTGGCTATATGTCCATACTTTTGATAGTTGTAGCAGATCATCTCATCCTTGCTTCTCAAGTGATAAGAGTTAAGATGTCTTCCATGACCTTTAGAGTATCTCCTACACTTTGAGGATTTGTGAATTATAGGCATCTAAATTTCGCTTTCACAAAATTATGGCCAAACGCACACAAATCACTCTCATTCTTACCATTTCTGTTATAATTAGTGATTTTCACTAATTAACTAACATTTCTTACCATTTTGGTCAATTAACAATGCTTTGTTGATTACCTATCCTCTTTCGCATTCAGGATGCCACTTTACAACGAATCATAAGTCAAAATCCTCTTCCAAACAGATAATTAACGATTATTAGCTAATTAAGCCTATTTTACCCTTGTTTTGGTCAATATACCATACTATTGGCTTAAACCCCTCTTCCAACCACTAAAAATCACCCCACTTCCATACATGACATCTCGAAGGATTCAAAACCTATCATAGCCTCCTAATTGACCCTAAGTGGTTGATTAAGGCTCCTCACATCCTAATCACTTGATAATTCACTAATTGTGATTAGTAAAGCTTAATCATGATTATAAATTATTAATATTCTTTGTACTTTTAGTCCCACATGCACCAATATGCAAGTTTTCCTTAAAGGAAAAGATATAAATAAGACTAAGTACTATCTTCCAACTTTACACCATGCTTTGATTTGCATCTCATATAAGAAATATGATTTATAGCCAAGCTCAATCCTTGCCTAAAGTCTGCAATGGGGTTAATAGATGGGTATCCAATATGATATTTTAGTCATTTTGAGAGACCATTTCACCTTTCTTAGAGTAGCAAAAATCCCAATTTTTTTCCCTCTTAGATCTATTTAAGTCTTTGTTAGTTTCACAATTCAATACATAATAAAGATGCTTTATAGATTACTATTTAATTCCATTTAGTTTACATTCATAACATATTTTAAAGCTTTGATCATTGATGTTACATTCCTAAAACTTAGATCTTGACTATAAGTGGCAATGGTGATAACCTTTCCTAGTTAGTCATATATTTTCTTTGTAAAGTTTGGGGTGTTATCATGAACAAATTTGTTATATAAAAACAATATCCATAAAATGAATGAGCATACCTTACTACATGGTGTTTCTGATTGAATGGTATTTATTCTTGAAATTCTTTCCATCATCTTTATTTTATTGTGGTGGTTCTTGAGTTTTCTTGATTACCTTCTTTCTTGTTGGTTTATCATCATCATTTTCCTCCTTAAATCTTGATGAGTCCATAAATTGAATCATCATAGCATTTATATAACTATAAATATTACTCCTAAAAATGCTAATCTATGCATGTGAATGTTCTAAATAGTTATGTGTAAAGTATAAAGTGATGCATTTCCCTTTATTTTTTCTTATGCGAACTAATGACCCATGGAACTTTCACTAACTACTTTGTAGAGTGATTCTCAAAATATGCAAGGTTGGCTAGGCACATTTTCTACCATTTTGAGCAGTTGCAGTCAAGGAGATCGAGTCTATAGCCACTATGTAGTTTTGTAGGATTGACCCATAACCATCTATAAATGAGGGCCCCTGTTCTAGCAAAATTATAGGGTATCATGGAACATTTATGAATTTTTATTAGTTAAATATGTTACTGTATTTTTGGCATGTATTGTAATCAACTATGTCTATAAGACACCTCCTTCGAATCTGTTTCTTAGTTAGTAGGTTTTTACTAGTATTAAAATAGTTAATAGAAGAATTTATTCTTAATTGCACTTTGGAGTATGTGATGAAATTATTTCAATGAATATAATACATGCTATTTTGATTATACATTTGTGTTGAAAAGCCTCAACTCAAGTAGAGCAAGGGCCTACTCGATTGAGGAGATTGGAGGATTGGTATTTCATGTAAGATATTTATATTTTCTTAGTTTCATTATATTAGTTTGATAATTATCTGAATTCAATCTTGTATTATTTGTTTCAGCGTATTCCCTTACTATCATTTGATTTAAGCAAGTATTTCATTGAAAGTAAACATTTCCTTTAAGTATGTATTTCATTTTAGTAACTTTATTTCAATAGAAGTAAATGCAGTCCATGTAATTTGTTTTCTTTAGATTATAATATTTTACATTTAGTAGTTTAGATCTTTTAATTTCTTTCAATAATTAAGTAGTGTAGACAAGAAAACCGTCACTAAACAAAACCCCCCAAAGAGAACCACCATAATACTGAGTTGCATATCGACTTCTCTGCATACAACCTCGAACAAAACCTTGGTGTATAATGACATCAACATTTGAATATATTGATTAAATGATTGGAAGTTACAATGAACCATCATTTTTTATGTTGTTTTTGGGGACACCATAAGAAAAAAGCCATTATATTCACATTTTATGCTATGGGTGTTATTGAAGTTGAGCTATGTAACCAATAGTAATCCTAAGCCTTGCCTTAAAAGATAAACATTTATGAACAAGCCAAGATATGATAAAGAGATATATACCTCATAACACTCAAAGAATATCCCCAATTGGAGAACATTTAGTAAACATTGATAATACTACTCCTGAGAGTGACACTGAATTTGAATCAACTTATCTAGAACCTAAATAGCTTGTAGAAATGGGATACAATGGAGACAATGATGAAAGACCCTTGGGTAGAACATTTACCTACCCCATCATCTTAAATGAGGACGAGGAAGTGCTTATGAAAAAATTTCCCATCCATTCTTCCTATCTTTCGATGAATTTCCATAGAATACCTAGACCAATTCTTGTTTGAATTCAAAGTCCTCTGCTAAATATATGACTACAAAATAGATAACCAAAAACTCAAGCTCTTTCCTTCCACCCTCAAGGACTCTGCCATGAGGTGGTTTATGGGATTTCCCTCTAACTCCATTCATTCATGGGAACAAATGGAGACTTAATTTTTGGAAAAATACCAAGACTATTATAGGGGAAGAGATAGGAGGGAAGAGTTATTTCATATGAAAATATGGAAGATCAGAACCGGAAAATTCATTTTTGTCCATAGGAGAAGTGGTTATGAGTTGAATGTAGAAATAACCAAGATAGTCTTCCTTAAAGGACTTGATGATGAAACCAAAGAATCCCTCCATCTCATGGGAGGAGGTGATGTACAAAAACTCACCATGACACAGATTGCTAAGTTATGTAGGAGCTACTCTAGAACAAGGGGAGGCCTTAGAAGAAGGAAAACATCAAAACATGCCTTTGGTACCTCAAAACTTCTAGAAGAGATGGCCAATATGAAAACAAACATCTTGACACAATTAACTTCAACCATGGATGGGATGAAAGCTAAGAACAATGTTACAAAAGAACCTCTAGACATATATTGTCCCAGATGTAGGAAAAGACATCCTTTGAAAGAATGTCCTCTAGATATCACAGAAATGTGTTTGATCTGTGATGTCCTTGACCATGATACCAACCATTGTAATCTCCTACCTCAGCTAAAATAAATATTAAATTTTATGACTCAAACAAATGGAGAAGTAAACTTTGTTCAAAGATCAAATAATTAGTTTGCTTATGCCCCTAGATCCGCTCGTAACCCTAGATGATGCCATGGCGCAATCGACTCCTCCACCAACTTTGGGAAAACTTTATTGGACACTAAAAAGTAGATGGAATACTCAAATCCATAACCATGGATGCCTCCATACAATTAGCAAGGCTTGTTATCACCAACCAATGCACATCCATGACCAAACCAACAATGGTCACCCCAATAGAACTATAATCAGCCAAGGAGGTTTACACAACAAAAAAAAGCTTTAATGCCTCCACCACAACAAAATTACCAGCAAGGGAAGGAAACAAAAACCCAATTTCCATCCCATCCTGTCTCAAACCCCAAAAATTAATAAACAACCTCAATTAATGAATCAGACAGGGTAAGGAAATGCAAATTAATACCATTAATAACTTACAACTGAGATATGGAAAAAAAGTGAACAATCCTCCAATAGTTATTACTAAGGTACTTGAGGAAAGTGAGATAACTGAACATGTTCCACAAACACAAGAAACTAGGGATGACTAGGAGAAAGACAAGAATGTGCATGCAACTCCTTTCCTAGAGAGATTAAAATAAATGCAGCATGGGGAAGAGACAACACTAGTTTAGGAGCTGAAAAAGTTGAATATTGAGGTCCCACTCTTAAGAGCAATAAGGGACATTCCCGAGTTAAACCAAACCATTAGGAACCATTGCATAAAGACACCAGGAAGGAAGAAGAAATACCCAAAACTATCAAAGTAGAAGGAAATCTAGATGACCTTGTAGCTAGAAAACTTCTTTCATCAAAATATGGGGACCCTAGAGTCCAGTCATCACTATTTTTGTAAATGGTCAGTCAATATCTAACGTTTTGGTGGATCTTGCACGCCATCAATGTCATAACAACAAATACATTTAATTTATTGTCCTGACAAGATTACAACCAACCAATACTATCCTCTAGTTAGCAGATCAATCTATTGCTATACCAAATGGAGTAATTGAGGATGTTATGGTTACGGTTGAATCATGGGAGTATCGGTAGATTTTATGGTATTACAACCTAAATATCAAAATATGGAATATCCATTCATCTTAGAAATACCATGGCTAGCTATTGTTGTATGTATGCATTGAATGTAGGCCAGAAAATGACTATTTCAAATGGTAAAAAAAAGAATATTTGTCTTTATCCTCCTGCCCAAATATATGTGGATGTTTGTGAATGTGTGTGGGTGTATTTTTTAGATAATAAAAACATGATTCCTACTTATCTGGTCACCATTGCAGTGAAAAATCATATGGAAGAAATTATTGAGACATACCTTGTGTTTGCTAAAGATGATACTGTGGCTATGGAAGCCAAAACTGTGGCTACGAAAATGACTGTGCTGAACTCAAAAGAGAACAACACCACCTTGGTAAGTGAAATGTATATAAAAGGTTGTGGAGAGACCTATGATTATCATGAAGGAAAAATATCAATTGATTTTCATTATCCTTTAGACAAGATTGTATCTTTTGAGAACATGACTATTTTTCACACGCTACAGTGTCATGTTTGTCCATTAAAATATTTGATTGCTTAGACAAAGCTTGCTATTTTGAAAGATACTAAACAAGTAACTGTTGAGATAGGAAAAGAACTGACCATTGGTAATAACTTAGAAGACAACCAAGAGACTAAGGTCATATATATCTCGAGAAATAATTTGAAGGATTTTACATGGGATTATACTGATATGAAAGGAATTCATCCAAGAATCTGCACTCATCATATTTACATTGAGGATTTTAAACTAGTTAGACAACTTCAATGAAGGATTAACCCAACACTAAGAGGCATTGTCAAAAATGAAATAGAGAAATTTTTAAGGTAGGATTCATCTATCCAATATCTGATAGTTAGTGGGTATCATCACTTGTTATAGTTCTCAAGAAAAATGGTAAGTAGAGAATCTATATAGATTATAGGGAGATTAATAAATCCACCAAGAAATATTACTTTCCCCTTCCCTTTATAGATCAGGTTTTAGACAATTTGGTAGGTAATAAATACTTATCCTTCTTGGATGGGTTTAGTGGATACAACCAAATTAGTATAACACTTGTTGATCAAGATAAGACCACCTTCACTTGTCCCTGGGGTACATTTGCATACAAAGTTCTACCATTTGGAATTTGTAATGCACCTGCCACCTTTCAGAGAGTAGTTTTAGCTATTTTTACAGACCTCACCAATGATTGTGTTGAAGTTTATATGGATGATTTCACTGTCCATGGGTCTACCTTTGAGGAATCTTTGAGCAATATTGAAAAAGTGTTAACCAAATGTGAGCAACACCAACTCTCCTTAAGTCATGAAAAATGCTTGATAATGGTTGATCAAGGGGTTGTCTTGGGTCATCATATCTCTGCTAAAGGTATCCAAGTTGATCCTAAAAAGATAGAAGTCATTACTAAGTTGCCTACACCAACAAATCAGATAGACATCAAAAGTTTCCTTGGACATACAGGTTATTATAGACGGTTTATAAAATATTTTAGTAAGATTACTGCACCAATGTTCTCTCTTGCTAACAAAAGACTGTGTTTTTGAATGAAATCCTCAATGTCAACAAGCTTTTGAAGTTATAAAGGAGAAATTAACCACTGCCCAAATCTTGAGAGGACCTAATTGGGGTAAGACATTTCATATTCACACCGATGCTTCCATGTAATGGGAGCTATTCTTGGACAGAAAGATGAGGAAGAGAAAATGTATGCCATCTATTTTATCAACCAAAACTTGACCCCTACGGAAAGAAACTACACCACTACTAAAAATGAATTTATAGCTATTGTTTACTCTCTAAACAAATTAAGACACTATATTACTGGTTATAATATTTTTGTTTATACATACAATTCAGCCATAAGATACTTAATGAACAAACTAGTAGTAGGGGCATAATTATTAGGTGGTTGCTTATTTTGTAAGAATTTAACTTGACCATTATTGATAATCCTAGAAAGGCTAATGTTGTTGTTGAATTCCTTTCGAGATTGAATGTTTTAGGAGAAGGTGAGGTGGTTCAATTGAAAGAGGGTTTAAAACCTGCAAGTGAGGATCACAAGGATGATGTGCACATCACACGCAGACATGAATGACAACATGAAGAGATCTCGGAGGAGTGAGCATCAACCGAATGTGCATGCAAAGATTTGAAACACGGGAAGAACCTAGTTAAGCTGTAAAACTCTCCTCTATCTCATAGATCAAATGGTGTGTACATATAGGAGGTGCCGAGTAACCCCAAAGTTGCTGCAATCATGACAACTCAAGTAGATAGGGGGAGTTACATTCCCAAAATAGAAGTGTAACTCCCAACGATGCATATGATGCACTAACACATTGACGCACTAACGTAATGACATGCTGATGCACTGATGCATAAGAGAATCTCATAATGACCCCTAAATGACACATGGACCTACGATCTCACCTAAGTGAGATGAATCACCTAATAATGTGGAAAATAACACACACCAACACCCCCTTCATCGTAACTTAGAATGAGGTGGTAAGTCGAAATGAGAAATGGGTCCCGGTGCAAAGCCTAATGAGGTACTCATGTACAAGAAAAGATCCCAAGCAAAGTGAAGGAAAACCCGGTGGGAAAACATCCACCACAAGAGAAAAACACACTCTTTAATCTAGGAAATATGCCAAATATGGGTCCGGCCATAGACGAGCTTGTAAAGGTACCCATGTACAAAGAGACAATCTCTCATAAAGAAGAAGAAGAGAGAAGAAGAGGGAGATGAGAGGAATGTAGAAGATGCCATGGACGGATCTGAACTCTAAGCTCTAGGAGGTCTCCCAAAAGAATGTCGATGATGAGATCCTCTACCTCTAGACTGAAGAAGAGCCACCGCACCGAATAGTGTGCCTACCCTTAGGAAGGATAGAAATGACGTGCTGAAAGTCCGCCCACTCCATGAAGGAAACCGAAGGTAGTAGCATGAAGAACTCTGAGTCTGGTGCATGGAAGTGTGACATAGGTCTAGTGAGTGAGTGCCAAGGATTTCAAGGTAATGCCACATGCGTAGAACTCGCCGAGTGAAAAAGAGGAACACTCGCAGAAAGGATGTCCAAGTGATGTGAAGGGAACAAAACATCCTCCACAACAGAAAAGGGATCCACAGCTGAGGGTGGATCAATGAAGGTCTTTGGAAATGTGGAAATGACATGATTCCTAGAAGGGGCACTCCCAATAATAGAGATGATGAACTCCTCTGAAATACTTGTAGATGGATGAGGGACCTGTATTGCATCACAAGTAGACTCTGTGAAAAGACGACTAAGGTTTGGTAGATACTCATCCCAATGAGGGGGCTCAACAAACAAAAGAGCGATGTCAGATAGGTATGAGTCATCCAATGAAGGTAGAGGAGTGAAGTGGGCCTTGCACACTGGAAGTGGAAAGGATGCTGGTGTAATGATGGTGTGAGACTGAGTAGGAGATTGCTCAATATCTGATGAGATGTGGGATGTGGCAGCACTCTCTAGAATAGTGAGAGAAAGAGGAGAAGAGTCCTCTGTAGTACTCTCTGCATCAGAATTAGGTGCACAATTATTGTCATCAGAATTAGAACCAAGTGATCCTATGTCAGTGGAACTACCATCACATGAAGAAATGGAGGAGATAACTGAATGAAGCAAAGAGCAACAACATTGGTAGTATGTGAAGGGTCTCCATAGAGGGACTGAAAAATGCTCCAGACATGGTGAGGTGGATTTGAGTCTGCCACGTGAAACCAGAGAGATCGAGAGACATGCATCATCATGTGACCAAATACATGGTCACAAGTGTCAAGGAAGTCCTCTAGATGACGATGATCAGTGGGTGCAGGAACTGGCCCAAGCAAGAAGGGTGAAAGACCCTCGTGGGCAAAGTAACATTCCATGGAAGCACGCCAAGCTGAATAGTTCCCTCTCCTAGTGAGAAGTGGTGGAGGTTGTAAGGTGATCCTATGATGCTCAAGTCTAGAAAGAGCACTCTCCATGATGAAAAATGCAAGATGCACAAAAACAAGACGTCAGACTCAACCGATAATGCGTCTACATGTGAAAACTCAAGAGTACTAGTCAACCCCCAGAATGTTGAACTTTATAAAGTAATGTGTTTACAAAACTGATAATCCCATCATGTAGAATGTGAAAAAACATGCAACTTTGACTAAAGAAGTGCTCAGATCTAAGCAATGAGTCAAAAGTTATCTCGTAACCGATGAGAAAATGCTAATAAATGCCGCAAATGCATTAAAAAAGTGACCTAAATGGGTGCAAAGGGTATCATGTGGGTACTCATTGAAATGACATCAAATTTTAGGAATTTTTTTTTTTTCTTGTGAGGGGGGATTAGCCTCTGCCAACCCTGACCTTCACCCTCCGTCTTTGATGCTCGAAGGAAGAATGAGCAATACAAGCCAAAAACCCAAATTTTAAAATGTTACAATGCCAAATGAATGTTTTAATTTTTAACACCTTAAAACATTAAAAAAAGGTGGAAATGAGGTGGGCCCATGTTGGAAGTGGTCAATGCCACATGTCAGCGAGAGGTGGGCTGTGTGGAATGTGACCGTTGAAATGTGGTGGCAGTGAGCTGGTTGGGTGTTGTAGGTGCACAAGGAGCCGGAGGTGTTGCAGCAGGCATGCGGGAGGTCACTGGAGGGACTGCAAACCTAAATGTGAAGAATGTGATGCTTTGAGGTAGGATAACATGGATAATCGGTCAAGTGTGAAATGGTTTCAACCGTGCAGTGCACCAGAATGATTCAAACAAGAGAACACCACCACTCATTCCTTCGGTGAACACCACCACATATTCAAACGGTGAACAGGGGGGTGCACAACGAATGAATGAGAGCAGTGTGCAGGTTTGGTTCAAACAAGGGCTGAGGTGTCATGATCTTGAGTAGGGTCTGCAACCTCAAACTATAATATACCCCGAAAGGCACTCATGCAATGCCAGAACACTCGAAAAAGAGCCACGAACAACATGAATAAGGAGGTAGAGTG
Source organism: Taxus wallichiana var. yunnanensis (assembly GCA_018340775.1). Taxonomy (NCBI): domain Eukaryota; kingdom Viridiplantae; phylum Streptophyta; class Pinopsida; order Cupressales; family Taxaceae; genus Taxus; species Taxus wallichiana. The sequence goes on along the minus strand of CM031243.1, from coordinate 503,726,693 downwards.
AGTTGAGGAAGCACGAGCTGAGTCACCAGCAAGTTGTCGGTCAAGCCAATGCAAGAACGGAGAACCAAATAAACTCATGCAAAAAACCAACACAAATCACATAGATCTGCAACTTGGAATGTAAAAACACCTTTAAAACTGCATGCAAAGATGCAAACCATTAAACCCCAAAAATGAAACCATGAACACCCAAAAACCGAACAGAGGTATGAAGCCCGAATCAATACAAGTAGAGAACAACTGGAATATCCATTATGACACATGTAAGAGAATTTGAATATCATGCCATAGAAAACATGCACAGAAATACCAAAGGGTGCACGGATCCACAAGATCCATTCTGATACCATGAAAGAGGGTTTAAAACCCGCAAGCGAGGATCATAAGGGATGACGTGAACATCAACAAACGTGCGAATGATAGCGTGAAGAGGTTTCAGGAGGAGTGAGCATCAACCGAATGTGCATGCAAAGATTTAAAACATGGGCGTAACGGTTAAGGTTTACATAAAACTCTCCTCTATCTCATAGATCAAATGGGGTGTACATATAGGAGGTGTTGAGTAATCCCCAAAGGCCGCAATCATGACAACTCAAGTAGAGAGGGGAGTTACATTCCTGAATAGAAGTGTAACTCCCAATGATGCATATGACGATTGATGCACCGATGCGTAAGAGAATCTCATAGTGACCCCTAAATGACACATGGACATACGATCTCACCTAAGTGAGATGACTCACATAATGATGTGGAAAATAACACACACCAACATCAATCACTTCTCGGATGAGCACTTGTTTGAAATATTAGAACGACCTCCATGGTTTTCTCGATCTCACCAATTATCTAACTACAAAGTTGAACTTTCCATCTTACTTTACTAGTAAAGAATGCAAAATATTAGTTAGAAATAGTGCTACATATAAGTGGTGCAATATAATTTTGGTTAAATGCTTCCCGACATGATGATTCTTTGTAGGTGTGTTCGAGAAGATGAAGTATATGACATACTGCGAGCATGCCATGATGAACCTAGAGGAGGGCACTACTTAGTAAAGAGGAAAATTCATAAGGTCCTTAGAGCTAGGTACTAATGACCCTCTCTCTAAAAAGTCATGCCAAAAACTATGTATGACAATGTGATGCATGCCAACGAATGGGGAAGCCTACTACTGTCTTCTCGAAATGCACCACAATCCTCATATGGTCTTAGGGCCATTTGAGAAATGGGGAATTGATTTCATTGGACTGATAGACTCCCATCCTATGGAAAAAGTACCGACTAGTGTGCACTAACTATGTTATGAAATAGGTTGAGGTTCAAGCACCGACATCCGCCAATGAGAACATCAAGCTGACTTTTTGTATGATAGATCATGCTAAGGTTTGAAGATCCTAGAGCTATAATATCTGATCAAGGACCTACTTTCGTGTCTAACATGATTGAGGAATTTTTGAAAATTTACCAGATTAAGCATAGAAAATCATCTCCATACCAACCCTATTCCAATGGGCGGTGGAAGTCACCCATAGAGAATTGGAAAACATCTTAACTAAAGTTGTCAATGTAGATAGAAAGAATTGGGTGCTAAGGCTTCTTGAAGCATTCTGGGCATGCAACACAATATGGAAAACCACCATTGGTTTCTCTCCATATAAACTAGTATATGGAAATAAGGCATTTCTCCTAGTAGAATTTGAATTAAAGACATGGAGGACAACATTGAAGATAGGAATTGATTTGGATGAAGCTCAATGAGATAGAGTGATGGACCCGAGTGAACTAGATGAGATATGGATGGAGGCACAAAAACAATTTGAGATCTTTCAACATCGAGGAAGGTCCGGCATGATTCTCATAGCAAGACAAATAGATTCAAATAAGGATACCGAGCCTTCTTTGTTTGAATCAAAATACCATAAATTCAAAGGGTAACTAAGAACAAGATGGCTAGGACTATACCAAATTGAAAAGACATATGATAATGGATATGTGATACTATTGCTAATTGATGCTGATAGAAGAAATTTGCTAGTGAACGACCATAAAATGAGCCTATATCAATGGCCCTAGGATAAAGAAACCTTCACTATGGACATAAACTATGCTATGAATTTGATTCAAGTAGAAGATTTCAAATCTTCCATCTATGAGTAGTTTTTTAGGAATATGAAAATAAAGGAAGAAGAACACAATTTTGACTATCGTCCTCTTCCTCCCTATATCTAGTAAACACAAAAACATATGTTTTATTTTATGCATGCAAATAAAGGTTAGAGATGTAATTTACCCAAATGTATATTAACCATGAGTGATTTTCAAATGTAGGAGGTGGAGTACCAATGGTCAAAAGGATGTTGAGCTCGTAAGGTGACATGTACTCACTTTTTGCTATGGATATTAACTATGTTTGAACTTCCCAATGCATTTATTAAAACCATAAAACTAAATATAACAGAGTAATTGGAGAGATAAGGGGTAATGATGATGAGTAAAGGCATGTTGTCACTCTTTTGATGAATTACATATGACATGAGTGATAAGGATGTCAGTATAGGGGCCATGCAAATGAATTAAAAGCTTTCCACCTCAAAAACAGTCCCATCCCTAATTTCTACCACCATTTTATACCGACTTGATGCCATTATATTCTCATGATTATTTAAAATATAAGCTACCTGAAATTACATAAAACTACTCTGTCCTCTCACGAAACCATTGCCATCATTCCAAAAATACCCCTCAATGCCTTTTTTCATTTCATTTGTAAACTAATTTGTGGTATGGGGAAGAAGAAGAAATACAAGCTAGAATCTACGGAGCTATTGCTACGGAATGTTGTTATCTCTCAATTATTCCATGATACAAAGTTGGTTGAACTTTACTCAAAAATTTGAGGGGTTTTATGAGGATTTAATTGAATAATTTCTATAAAATGTTGGGGAAAATTTTTCTAAATAGAAGGGAAAATAATTGAATTAGATAGCCACATTGTTAGAAAAATATTTGATCTTCCAAAATTTGGACTTAAGGTTGTCACCAACTCCCCTTAAGGATTTGATAACCCTTTTTCATGAGGAAGGGGAAACTCTGCTTGAGATAATCATTAATCCCTAAGGAATTCAAAAGGGTATTAAGAGGGAGATCTTTCCAAACCATTGGAGGGAAATTGCTTCTTAGGTAAACAAGTATTTCATTTGTGATGGGAAATCATCAGTATTAGGAGGTGACACATTGAAGATTATTACCCATTTGAAGAAATGTAGGACAAATCCCTGAGCTTAAGGTGAATCTTCTCGAATACCTCATAGATGCTCTCATAAATTGGGACAAAAGTATAAGAGTGGGGGTAGTGACTCTGTAATTAAGCACCCAAAGATTATTCATTTGATTTGCACACACTAGGCCTATAGGAAACCTAAGATAAAAATAGAAAAGGCTACTACAAAGGAGATTTCCAAGCGTAAGAGGATTAGGTGGGCTCTTTCGCCATTTTCTACTCGAACTGTGCTACAACTCGTAGACTAAGCTTCAATATGCTCCTCATCCTACCCCTGTGTTTATAAAATAGCCTTCAAATGAAGTTGAGCAGCCATAAGAGTCTCAATATTTAAAGAATAAGAATATCTTGTCAACTCGTACTCATAGTTCATTGAGAAAAAGAAGGTTTGGTCCCGCAAGGAAAGATGAAGTTTCTCATCCTACATTTTCTAATGAAGGTGCAACCCATATTTTGGAAGAGTTTTTGGAACTAAGACTTCCTTTACCCTAGGAAAACATTCATGAGATTTAAAATTTACTTCATCTATTCTTGAAGAATAGAGCCATGTTGCCGAGGCACCGGAAAATCCTTTGGAAGCTCCATATAATATTGTTGCAACTTCGGAAATCTAGACATAAGCTACAAAAACTGCTGCACAAGAGGTTGGTCGAGTGGAATCACAAGGAGATGTTTTTTTAAGGTGATACCAAGATGAAATTTCCTCTTTGAAATAAAAATAAAAGGTATGAAAACAACTCATTTGTCTCTTCAAAATGAGTTTTAACAAAAGAGTGTAGAAAAAGATAAAGAAATAATTACTTTTAGGATGGAAGTTGATAGTTTAAAGAGGCAAAAAATTATTGGTTTGAAAGCACGAGAAAATAGAAAACTTAAAGAAGAGGTTGAGTCAAGTTCTAATGCAAAGAGAAAATTGGAAACAATTGTTGAGTCTGTCTGTCCTTTGGCTTGTAAACTTCTGGCTTGCAGAAAACCATCTTTGGTTTATAGTTTATTTCTTTAAGAACAATTTTATTCATGCAAGTTACATATACTTTTTTGCGGAGAGCCTCACTAGGCTCTTGATGGAAAAACATTCTTATAGATTTATCAAGGGTTTACTCCAAAATTCAAAACTTATTATGTGAATTTTATCTCCATAACATGTTGGTTTCAACTGTTCATGATTTATTTATAAATTTGTCAGTGGGAGAGTTTCAGTTGAAAGCATTTCAATCATTAGTAAGGAATCATATTATAAGAGAGGAATAAATCGATTTCTTTACTCAGCAGGCCAAAACTATCGGTTTTTACATTCGGCCTCAACACCATAATGATGTTTCTATGAAAAAAGATTTTAGATCTCTTTATTATTAGGATGGAATTGGTAGAAACACATATGAGATCTTGGCCAAATGTGTCCAAGAATTTGAAATTTATTGTCAGAAAAACTTTGGCAAGGCTATGATAGCCTATGATAAGAGATGGGACACTTTGAATTTTCCATTGAAATGAAGAGAAGTTATCTCTCCTTAAAATATCAGCTGGAGTATGCGAAGGGGGGATGCACTTATAAAGATTATTTGGCAATTAGAAGAGAATTGTAACAATGAGTATAGCATGGAAAAGTTTGGTATGTAGGTAAGGCCTCCTCTGGTCCTTAACCTAATGACCACTTGGAAAAACAGTGCTCCCCAATCACATGAAATATTTAAGGCATGTGCTGAGGTTATGCTAGAAACCTAAGGATGTAAAAGCAAAAGGAAGTAGTATGCAGATCAGTTTGAAGAATATGACACAACACAAAAGCTTGGGAAAATATCAATTCAGAGATATTTTGCAATTTTACTCCTAAAAACATTAATCTATGCATGAGAACATTCTAAATAGTTATATCTAAAGTATAAAGTGATGCATTTACCCTTATTTTTCTTATGCAAACTAATGACACATGAAAATTTCACTAATTACATTTTAGAGTGATTTGGTGACATATGCAGTTGGTTAGGTGCATTTTTGCCATTTTGAGAAGTTACGATCAAGGATACCGAGTCCACAACCACTACACATTTTTGTACAATTGACCCACAATCAGCTATAAATGAGGGCCCCTATTCCTAGAAAAATTATAGGGTGTCATGGAACTTTAATGAATTTATTCTTGGTTAAATCTATTACCTATATTTTTGGCATGTGTTGTAATCAATGTTGGGGTTAGCACACGGTTGTGCATGCATAATATATCAAATCTAAGCATACATGCAAATAAAAGTGGATATTCTACCAAAAGAAATATACAAAACAAGAGACATAAATCAACACCGGATTTAATGTGGTTCACCCAGTGTGGGCTACGTCCACCAAGAAACAAGCCAATCTATTATCCAAAGCTTTGAAAATATATACAATGAGTATTTTTAATCTTCCACACTCTCTCGAGATTCAAGACTTTCTTCCTTCAAGCTTTTCTTCTTTTTACCAAGAAATCTCTCTCACGTAATTATCTTGTAATTATAATCCTTTCTTACTTCTAAACCCTAGGTTTTGTGCTTATATAGTCATTTATAGACTTAGGGAACTTAGCCATGCAATTACAATCAATAAATCTATTTCAATGCTAAAGATACATATCATTTCTGAGAGTTAATTAAAACTTTGTCACATAGGTAACCGACATCGGTTTTACCTAACTGTTGTTGGTTCTTTACTTGCCTCGATCTGATGCTAGTCTACTCTTAATCGATGCGCCATCTTGTATTATCCAGAAAGTTCTAATTGTATGCTAAAATGAAGTAATTGAGCTCCATAACTCAAAAATATCCCACTTGGAGTTTAATTACTGCACCATACCTATACAACATCATTCTTAGATTCTTCCTTGGATTTTTTTCTTCCTCTTCAAGTCTCAAACTCGAAGACCAATAGAAGTGGAGTGTAGCTCCAACTTCTCCTTTGCTAATGGCTTTGTTAGCATATCCATAGGGTTCTTGCTCGTATGAATCTTTTCCAGATTCAACTATCCATCCTCTAATACCGTCGTATGAAGTGATACCTCAACTAAATGTGTTTCGTTCTCGAATGAAACGTTGAGTTCTTTGCCAAATGAATTACACTCTGACTATCACTAAATAATTTACAATCACTTTGCTCCTTTCCCAACTCTTCCATGAACCTACTCATCCATATCATCTCCTTGCTAGCCTCTTGTAGCTGCAACATACTCTACCTACCTCTGTAGTAAACAAATCCACAACCTTCGCAATCTTGAAATCTAACTAACTTTCATTCCACCTACTGTGAAAATATATCCAAGAGTGCTCCTCCTACCATCTAGATCTCCAGCCATATCCAAATCAACATAGCCACGTAATGAAATATCCGAACCTCCATATCATAACTGCATGCTAGATGTCCCTTTCAAATACCTAAGTATCCATTGAACTTCTTTCTAATGTTGTTTACCTATATTAGCCATATATCTACTCACAACTTCCACCCGTGTAATGTGATGAAGGAAATTGATCTTTGCTCAATTTGAAGTGTCTAGCCATAGGTGTGCTAATGTGTTTTGCATTATGCTTATTGAACCTTTCTTACACCTTGTAGATATAATCCTCCTAACACAAATATAATTTCTTGTTTTTTCTATCTCTATGTATTTGCATGCCAAGGATTCTTTTTGCAGCTCCTAAATCCTGCATTAAAAATGTGTGAGCTAACTTTCTCTTAAGCTCACCAATGTCCCGCATATTAGATCCTACAATAAGCATATCATCCATTTATAGTAACAAAATAATATAGCTCCCATTTTCAATATTCTTGAAATAAATACAATGGTCGATTCACATCTCAAGTAACCATGCTCATGCATAAAACTATCAAACCTCATGTGCCATTTCCTTGGAGCTTGCTTGAACCCATATAGGCTCTTTTTTCAACCTCGCACACTAGTTTCTCCTTACCCTTGAATTCATACCCAAGTGGGCTGCGCATATAAATTTATTCTTCCAAATCACCATGAAGGAAAGTCGTCTTCACATCTAGTTTCTCTAAATGCAAATATTCTACTACAAATAAACTTAATATAGTATGAATAGAATTCATCTTAACAATAGGAGAAAATATTTCACCAAATTCAATACCGCTTTCGTGCAAATCCCTTTACTACAAATGTTGCCTTGTCAGAATCGTTCTATCGATCCTCTTCTTCCTTAATCCTGTAAACCCACTTGTTTTGCAATGTCCTCTTACCTACTGGCAACTTAACCAAATCCCAAGTTTGGTTTTGTTCCAAGGATTCCATCTCCTCATCCATGCCATGCTCCCACTAAACGTGAGTCTTATCCTACATTGCTTCTTCAAAGCTCTCTGGTTCACCACTATCAGTCAACAATAAATAAAATAGAGAAGGTGTAAATCTTTCTGGAAGTTTACTTACCCTTTGTGACCTTCTCACATGAGTTTGGGGTACTAGAGGCTCTATCTGGGCCTCCTGAACATTAGTATCAACTTCTAACAGTGACCGACACTGGTCACCTCTAACCGACATCGGTTCTACTAACCAATGCCGGTTCGATCCTCTGTAACCATCGGCGGTTCATCTGACCAATGTCGGTCAGGGACTAACCGACCATGGTTACTGTGTATTTCTGTAGGTGTTTCTTTAAAACCGAGAGTTCATTTTCATCAATAAACTTCTCAATTTTCTCATCCTTGGGTACCAAAATTTGATCCCTGTACATTCTCTTTTCATTCCATTCAACATCATGACTCCTAATAATTTTAGAATTCTCTAAATCCTAAAAATGGAAACCGAAATCACCAGATCCATAACCAATGAAAGTGCACCTCTTGGATTTTGCATCCAACTTTTTTCTATTTTCCCTATCAACATGCACAAAAGCTTATAAACCAAAAAATTTAAGAAAATAAAGATCTACCTCTTTTCTGGTCCAAGCTTCCTCTAGTGTTACTCCATCTAGAGAACTTGAAGGGCCATGGTTAATCAAATAAATAGTTGTATCAATTACTTCTACCCAAAACTGCAACGGCAATCCAACATGTATCCTCATACTTCTAGCATGCTCCATGATTGTCTTGTTCATTCTTTCTGCAACTCCATTCTCCTGTGGATTTCTTGGAACCGTTCTTTCTCTACGTATTCCATTCACTGAACAATAATCATTGAAAGCCTTGCTACACTATTCACCACCATTGTCAGAACTAAGGCACTTTAACTTAGGATTTGATTAATTCTCAACAAGGACTTTCCATCTTGTAAAAGTCTCAAAAACACCATATTTACATTTAATAAAATAAACCCATAACTTTCTTATAGCATCATCAATGAAAGTAACATAATACTAGGATCCTCCATGAGAAGCTACTGAGTGGTCCCCACACTTACGAGTGTACAAGCTCCAATTTTGCTCCTTCTTAGTTGCCCCAACTTTGAAAAATCTCAATCTCTTTTGCTTTCCAAAGATACAATGCTCACGTAAATCAAGATCTAAATATTTTAAATTTGATAACTTACCCTTAGCCTTTAAGATCTACATTCCTTTTTGACTCATATGACCAAGCCGATTATGCCACATGCATGCATCCTGAATCAAGTAGATAATGTAGAAAAGGAATTAGTAATACAAGTAGATAAATATAACGTTCCTACCTTCTTACCTCTTGCCACAACAAAAGTAACCTTGGTAACTTTCTAAGAGTCTTTTGTAAAAGTAACCATGCAAACCAGATTCACCTAGTTTCCCTGCAAATAAGATTCCTCTTGAGGCTTGGAGCATGCCTCACATCTTTCAATACCCATGTATTTCCATTCTGTAATTTTAGGTGAACTTCCCTTTACTAGTAATACTACAAGGTTCATTAACACCCAAATAAACATGCCCAAAATTACCCTAGACATAATTTTTGAAATAACCCTTATTAGGGGTTGTATGGAAAGAAGCTCCCGAATCTAAAACTCGGATTCAATTCTATTATCAAAGAAAGAATAAGAGAATCTTGTATTACCTTTGATGAATCAAGATTTACCTCTTTACCTTTGTCTCGGTTGTTGATTCTCTTTATCCTTTGACCAACAATCTTTCTTTGCATGTCTTTTCTTTCCATATTTCCAACAAGTAATTCCCTTACTGGATTTAGATATGCTTTCCCTTGAATTTGATTTCCCATTACTCTTACTCTTGGATCTCTCCTTACGCCCCCCTTCTTTCTACATTCAAAGCATTTCCAGATGATGTTTCTCTCGTACTCTTTCTCGTGAATTTCTTCATTCAAGATTATACTAACCACATAATCAAACTTCAAAATATTATTAGCATATGATGTATTACTAAGAACCATTACCAAGTTGTCCCAACTATCAGGCAAAGAACATAAGAATAATAGTGATTTTACTTCATCATCAAATGGTATAACAACCGATTTTAACTGATTTACAATAAATCAGAAATCATTCAAATGACTAGAAGCAGATTCACCTTCATGCATCTTAGAACTAAATAGTTTCTTCATCAAATAAACTTTATTTGAAGCACTATGTTTTTCATATAAATTAGCAAGAGATTTCATTAAGTCTCCTGTAGAAGCTACTTCTGTAATATTAGAAGCCATGGATGCTGTCAGGATTAATCTTATAGATCATAAAGCCTTTTTGCCAAGAATCTCCCATTCTTCATCAGTCATCTTCATAGGTCTAGACTTCTCATCTAATGGTAAGTACAAATATCTTTGATACAAATAATCTTCAATCTGCATCTTCCATAATTGATAATTTTGGCCGTCAAATTTCTCTACCTTGTATTTATTATCTTCTTCCATTGTTGTAGCTCCCACTCAATTAGAAAACCCTATGTGAGTAAATCACAACACACAAAAGCCTCAAACAAATCTCTCGATACTAGTTGTTGGGGTTAGCACACCGGTTGTCTGATGATAATATATCGAGATCCAAGCATACATGCAAATAAAAGTGGATATATTACCGTAAGAAGAAATATACAAAACAAGAGACATAAATCAACACCGGATTTAATGTGGTTCACTAGTGTGGGCTACGTCCACTAAGAAATAAACCAATCTATTATCCAAAGATTTTACAGGATATACAATGAATATTTTTAATCTTCCACACCTCTCAGATGTTCAGTACTTTCTTCCTTCAAGATTTTCTTCTTTTTACCAAGAAATCTCTCTCACATAATTATCTTGTAATTATGATCCTTTCTTACTTCTAAACCCTAGCTTTTGTGCTTATATAGTTGTTTATAGACTTAGGGAACTTAGCCATGCAATTACAATCAATAAATCTATTTTAATGCTAAAAATAGATATAATTCTTGAGAGTTAATTAAAACTTCGTCACACAGGTAACCGACACCGGTTCTGCCTAACCGCTATCGGTTCCTTACTTTCTTGACCGATTCGGTCTGCTCTTAACCGATGCCGGTTACTGTATTTTCCAACAAGTTCTAATTGCATGCTAAAATGAAGTAATTGAGCTCCACAACTCAACATCAAGCGTGTCTATAAAACACCTGCTTTGAATTGTTTCTTAGTTAGTAGTTTTTTTACTAGTATTACATTAGTTAATAGAAGAAGTTATTTTCAGTTGCACTTTAAAGTATGTGATGAACTTATTTATATTAATATAATGCATGTTATTTTGAGTATACGTATGTGTTGAAAATCCTCAATCCTAAAGTAGAGCAAGGGCCCACTCGACTAAGGAGATTGAAAGATTGGTATTTCATGAAAGATATTTATATTTGAAATGTTTCAAGATATCTTAGTTTGATAATTATCTGAATTCAATTTTGTATTTATTTGTTAAAGCATATTCCCTTTACTATCATTTGATTTAAATAATTATTTCATTGCAAGTAAACATTAATTTTAAACAAGTATTTCATTTCAATGACTTTGTTTCAAAGATACAAGTAGATGAAGTCTCGCACTTTGTTCTCCATAGATTAGAAGCTTTGACATTCGAGTAGTTTAGATATTTTATTTGCTTTTAGTATTTAAGTAGTGTAGACAAGAAAAATTTCACTAAAAAAAAACCCCAAAGAGAACCACCATAATACAAAGTTGCATATCGACTTCTCTACATACGAGTCTTGAACACAACTCTGGTCTATAATGACATCAAAATTCGAATAGGTTGATTAAATGATTAGAATTTATAACAACCCATTGAATCCTAGACTAGATTTGTCATTGAAATGTCTTTTCTTTCCTATGAGTTCATCTAGGTAATTTTTCTTTTTCTCAAATTTTTGATAGGCCTTCAATTTGGTAGAGGTATGATCCAATCAAATTTGTAGTAGATCCAATTTAGACTTGAGTTTTATATGCTCTTATTATTTTCTTTTGAAATATTTCTCAATCAACTTAATTTGTTCCTCAAATTCTTTCCTCAAGAAGGATGATTTTTCCTTCATACTCTTTCACCATCAATTTCAATTTTTTGATTCTTCTTTCTTTGATGTTTCAATTCTTCTAGAGCACTAATCAACTCAACCTCAAGGTTTACTCATACATCTTCTTCATTTGAGCTATCATATTCAAACTGAATTTTACCTTTTGAGTCACTTGCAGTAGTCACCTCTATAACCATAAATAAAGTTTCAGCTTGAGTCCCTTCATCATCACTTTCAGATCTGTTGGAATCACTTGATTTAGATGAGCTTGAACCTTCTTGTGTATAGAAAATTTTCTTGTTCTTAGAGCACTTCTTCTTACCTCCTTGTTTCTTGAATTTATTATTTTTCTTGTGAGAGGGTTCTTAATCATGTTCATCTTGATCTCCTTTAGTTTTTAGGACACTTTGAAGAAAAATCACCAACTTGGCCATGGTTGAAGCATTTAAATGATAAGTTTCCCTTTTACTTACATGATCCTCTCTTCAATTTTCTTATAAACATAGCTTCAACCTTCTCATCATCCACCTCCATAGAAAAATCAACTTTATTCTTCTTGGCTTGGGATTCCTTATCATCCTTGAAGGATGCTTCTTTCTTGACTAATTTTAATTTAGTAGTTCTCATCTCATATGCAGTTAAAATTCCATAAAGATCATCCATTTTCAAGGTGGTTAAGTCCTTGGATTCCTCTACTACTTGACACCTTGGATTCATATTTAGGAGATAAATATCTCAATACTTTTGAACAACCACACTCTCTTCTAATTTCTCTCCTAAACCTCTAATCAAATTTATCACTTCATCCACTCTTTGCAAGTATGATGCAACACTTTCACCTTCCTTCATTTTCATGATTTCAAAATGAGTCTGGTAATTCTGCTACTTGGAAAATTTTACTTTAATATCACCTTCATATATGGTCTTCAACTTTTCTCGAAATCTCCTTGGTAGTGGTGCAATGCATGATCTTTATGAATCCGGCTCATCTATCCCACAAAGAATTGAATTCATTCTTTGAAATTATTTTCACTTTCTCTCTTTGCTACTGCATCAGTAGGAGGTGTAGTTGGAATAATGTATCCATTAAAATCTGATTTCCATATGTCAAACCTAAGTGATATGAGGTAATTTTTCATTCTGACACTCCAGAAGGCATAATTTGATCCATTGAATAGAGGTGCTTTAGATGTAAAAAAACCATTTTGTGACTGATTGTTTTCTATGGATGAATTGTCTAGATCTCCTTTGAGATGTCAAACTCACTACACAAGGACTAGGCTTTGATACCAATTGTTAGAAATTGAAAATGAGAGTGGGGGTGAATCAATGTAAATTCAAACTTTTCAAGGTATTTCAAGACAATTAATTTGCAACAATAAAATAATTTTTAAGTAAACAAGATGAACATATTGAGAGACAAAATTTTTAAGTGGGAAACCAAAATTGAGAAAAACAACAACACTTGAACCAATGCACTATGCTCACAAAGGTTTAGTTGAACTAAAATTTAACATGAAGCATGAACTTCAAGAATCAAACACCAACTTGATCGGTTTGTAAGCTACTATTTGCGTAAAAGAACCTACTTCCAAGATTTTTAAGATACAACTTAGAATTTACATATATATTTGATCACTCTCTTTGAATTAGTTTTTAGAACAATAAACTATGATCATAAATTTACACATCACTCTTTTTCATCATATCCTATTTTTTATGATTTTATCTCATTTGCACACTACTCCTTTTCACATACTTTCACACTACTCTCATGAATATTAAATTATAATATACATAACAAGAATTTAATTTTTTTAGAAACATACACTCCTACACTTGGCCTTTCAACTTCACCTCCAAGATTCTTCACGTTTTTTCACTATATGGCTCGAGCAAGGAAAATGAAATGAATTTTATTATAACTATATTTTTGATGTCATAAATACATCTCACAAAATTATAATATACTTGCAAACTGTGAAGACTCTTACAATATTCTTTGAGTTCAAATGATGAGAGGAGGAGCTTTTGAACTCCCTTATACTCAATCCTTTTAGTCAATATCCCATTCAACTCTAAGAACTCTATCTTCTAATGTATGCACAGATTGTTTCATATTCATTACATAGTAATTATCATTTGTATCTTGAGAATACCTTCTCCACGTGTACTCAGAGAGATGCAACATTATACATTCCTCTAAAATCTCTTAGAATCCCTTAATTCACTCCATTATTTACCATTGAGCTTCTAGCTTCATGTGAGAAATGTTATGGACTTGAAAGTACTATAATGAGATTTGAGCATTGAAAGAGGTGTTTTTGAGTGCTAAGTTGCATGAGTTTCTCACAAAAAAATCTTGAGTTCAAATTATCATAGCTTAAAGTATCCTCCTTAACTGTTTTGGCTCCTTGAATGCATATGGATGAAAATATCAGTCCATAGTCAAAATTTTGCATACATCACGTGTTCAAATGATTGCAAGCATGAGTGAAAAAACTATGACATATTCAACTACAAGGATTAGTACGTGTTGGTTTTTAAAATGATACTTTAACAAACCACAGTCAGGGGACAGCAAGTCCCTCCTCTTTAATGGGAGAGGTTCCCTTATTGAAAGCAAGCAACAAAACTTATATACAAATGTACAACTTTCAAAGTGTGGATTCTTGATACTTTGAAATGTTTTATGCCCAAAGATCATCAATACGAAAGAATGGAAGAATTAAGGAGATGAGAGAGGAAGAACATAAAAATACCTTCAGGAAATATAGATAGCAGAGTATAACCTTATACATATTGAACCAGGAGATGCAGAGTAGAATCATTCACTTTCATAACCAATATAATTCCATAGACACAAAGTTCTAGAAATCATATAAACAAGAACACAAAGTTTCTTATCATAAAAGATGGATGATTCCCAAATTTCTAGACAAGGAAAGAAGAAATAACAGAGGAAGAAAGGGAAAAACTTGTATTGATTACTTGAATCTATTACCTTTATAGAGTATTAGGATCTAACCCTAAAAATGGTGTGGAGAAGCCATTAAATAACTTCCAAGAATGGTTACATTCGGTTACAAAAATGATGAAAATTGATTCAAGAAACTGATGTCTGAGCCTCTCCAATGCCTCAGCCATTTCCATGCCTGGTGGCAAAACCAGATGTATTAAATCACATCTGTTCATCCTAAATTTGTAAATGTTGAATTTGATCTATCCACATGGGAGATATTTAAACAAAAGTGGGCCTGAGGACACCTTTTGTATTTTTTCCTTTTAGAGAAATGACACTTTGAAACATTTTGGCCCACCCACCCACTTTTGATATAAGCTTGACACGTGGCTTTACTTGAGTGGTGATGGAGCCGTGGGTCACTTTTATAATTTTACCTCTTTTCAACGTGGGCTCAAAAACTCAAATTGCTTTGCCGACCCACCTCCCCACTTTGACTTTTGATGCGGGCTCAACATTTGACTTTATCCCTTGGCATGGGTGGGGCCGTGGGTCACTTTATAACTTTGAGCTCTTTATGGAAACAAATCCCAAATTCCCAAATCACTCGATGGCCCACTTTCCCACTTTGAATTTTCAACGAAAGAGTCGCGACTTACTTTATACTTTACGCCTTTTTGGAAATAAAACCAAAATTCTCAAATCACTCCGACGGCCCGCTTTCCCGCTTTGACTTTTCAATGCATCAAAATACAAAAGGGTCCACCTTTCCGCCTTTTCTTGAAACATGATCACATGTCCCTTTGTGGGCCAATTCAGTATTTTTGTGTTTTTAACTAAGTCCCTTTTGTTTGGCAGGGCCATATATATCGACCTCTGGACATGTGGACGCTCAGCACACATTTGGGACTTGCCTCTAGATTTTTCTTTTGAAGTTACACCAAGCTGACACGTGGAGGCTTCGCAAACCCTTCTATACTTAGCCGATTGAACGGCCAGCTTTCCCCTTCTTCTCGACTATGACCACATGGCGAGCAGCCCGCACACACTTGGGACTCGCTCTTTGATTCTTCCTTTGAAGTTACGCTGAAGAGACATGTGGATGGCTTAGAAGGTTCTTTTATACTTAGCTGATTCAGGCTTACTTCCCACTTGACTTATGTTGAACCCTAGACACGTGGAGAGTTGGTGCTCATTTGAGTTTCCACTTTGGATTCGCCTCCTGAAAGGGCACCGAGCTGACGTGTGGCTCCTTCTACGCAAAGTCTTTGGACTCTTCAATGGCTAGCTCTTCCCTTCTTTGACTTTGACCATGTGGTGAGATGGCTCTTGTTTGGGGTCTATATCCTTTGGGCCTCACTTCTAAAGTTACACTGCTTTGTTGAGGCACGTGGAGGCTTCTACCAACCCTCTTATACTTAGTCAATTAAACGACCGACTTTGTCCCTTTTTCAAACTTGGGACACGTGGAGGGCTAGCACAAGTTTGGGGAACCACCCTTGGCTTTGACCCTTGAAGTTATGCCGATGAGACATGTAGTGCCGTCTCTTGAACCTTTCATTTCAAGCCTAGGACACATGGAAAGCCTACACTTATTTGAGGATTGTCCCTTGGGCCCTACCCTTGGAGTTGCACCATTTGGACGCATGGAGGCTTCTACTACCACTTAAAACATGGCCACACCACATCCAATCAGAGATGTCCATGTACCCGTGGATGTTGGGGAACAAATTGACAGGGAAGATACACTTGTCATTCACAACTGTGGAAAAATAAAAGAAAGGGAAAACCCCACCTTTATGCCTGAATTTCAAATTATTCTCCATGGAATGAAAAAATTCAAATAATACCAGGCTCGACGTGATCCATAGCCAAAGAGAAGTATTGACAATGACATCCAAATGAAGGAAATCATTTTTCAAGAAAAAGAATAGATTACTCCAAGGTCTCGACTCAAAATTTTAAAAGTTAACTTCAAAAGAGGGTAATTTTGAGGGCGAAAATAGTTGGATCTTTCTAGGGATGACTTGGATGGGATAGACGGATGAGGGAAGATCAAGAACCATAGAAAAACTAAGGGAAAGTAGACCAGTACCTTATCCATTGGGAAAAGATATTCAAAGGAAAAACTAATATAGAAAACAAAACACACGAAAGGGAAAGAAACCAAAAAGGAAAGACAAAAAAAAAACAAAAAGGAGAGACCAAAACCAAAAACACTATACAAATATACATAAGGACTGCCTAGTCACCTAGGACTTGAACAACTTCAGATATTGCCCACTATAAGGAAGTGGGAGAGGAGAACCATCCATATAATCCAAATAGAACGAATTTTCTCCAGCAAAGTGCCTAATTTTAAAAGGACCAAGCCAAAGGGAATCAAACTTACCATGGATTCCTCGAGGTTCATGCCTTTTGTCCCATAGCAGAATAATGTCTCCCACTTGAAAATATCTGGGTCTAGATTTCTTGTCAAACAAATATTTCACCCTCAATTGATGAGTTGATATCCTATCAAAAACCTGCAACCTATCTTCATCCAACTTCTGGAGATACATGATCCTCTTGTCCAAGGAACTGGTAAAACTTGAATCTTCAATAGCCTTCATTAAGTGCAAGGCTGGTAATTCCACCAAACTGGAAACTAAGCTTCAACACCATAAACCACTAGAAATGGAGACATCCCAATTATTCTTTTGGGTGTAATTCTATCTTCCCATAGAGAATCATACAATTTCTTATGCCAATTCCTCTGATATTCATTGACAAGCTTCTAAATGATGGTTACCAGATTCGTATTTGTTGATTCTACTTGTCCATTCCCTTGGGGGTAGTAGTCGAAGAATGAGAAAGGGAAATTCCATAACCATAGCAGAAATCCATCATCTTAGAAGAAGAAAAAATTGAGGCATTATCATTCACAATCTTGTTTGGTACCCCAAACCTTATCAAGATGTTCTCTTTAATGAAATTACACACCACTTCAGAAGTAGTGCTTTTGACTGGAATGGCCTCTACCCACTTTGTGAAGTAGTCTATAGCAGTTAACACGTGAGTATGCCCAGCACTGGAAGGTGGGTTAAGAGTTCCAATGAAATCCAATCCCCACTGTTGAAAAGGCTCATCAATCACTACTGGATTTAGTGGAAAAGTAGCCAACTTAGGTCTCCCAACAAAAGTCTTATAGGCTTCACACTTACCTACCCATTTGGATGCATCTCGAAAAATGTATGCCAATAGTACTCAAAGCATGAAGGATTTTATGGGCAGTGACAATAGAAGAGAAATGGCCTCCGCAAGCATGATCATGAAAAGATGAGAACAACTTTTGTTGCTCTTTGTCCACACATTTCAAGAATCTTCCATCTATGCCTTGCTCAAACAAAGAATTCTCCCATAATACATACCGTGTAGACATTAGCTTAATAGTTCTCTTCTCGTTGGAAATCAAGTGACATGGAAAATCTCCATAAGTAACAAAATGTGAAATATCAACATACCATTTATTTTGTTGAACTAAGAAAGAGGACAACAAGAACATCAACTACTTCTTTAGACAATTTTGCATTAGCTCCTTCAACAATAAGCTCACATAAGCCTTTTACCTTGAACTAGATTAGTTGGCTTGATATCTAGGTCATATTATTGGACTTTTTCTACCCAATTTCCTCTCTTAGTTCCAAACTCCTTCTGTGTAAGAATGGACTTGATGGTTGTATCAGGAAAAAACACAATAGAGTGAAAATTAAGAATATAAAAATGAAATTGCTTGACAGCTTTGACCACTACAAAATCATGTTTCTCCATCATAGTATATTTCAATTCATGAGCTTTCAGAACATAGCTCATGAAGGAAATTGGAAGTTCATGATCCTCAGAATCCTTCTGAGTTAGCACAGTAGCCAAGGTATTCTCTGTAGCATAAAAATAGATGATAAAATCCTTGTTAAAATCAGGACATGCTAAGATGGGGTTTTTAGCAATGGATTTCTTGATACCTTCAAATGCTTCCTTATAGTCGGAAGTCCAACCAAATTTTTTCTTTCCTTTCATCATGTGAGTAATGCTCATAGTCAATTCTGTAAAATCAGGAATGAATCTCCTCAGGAAATTTATCTTACCAAAGAAAGAGTGAACACCCTTTTTACTTGTGGGAAGAGGAATCTGCTAGATTGCTTGAACTCTTTCTGGATCTATCTTGATTCCCTCTTTGGAGACAATATGCCCCAACAACTTGCCTTCAGTGACACAAAATACAGACTTCTTTGGATTGAGAGAAACTCCATGTTCTCTGCATTTCTAGAGGACTACTTCAAGATGTTGAAAGTGATTTTCCCTTGTTTTAGAGAAAACAATCAAATCATCAAGGTACACAACCACACACTTTCCCTTCAAACTACCAAAATCCAAGTCCATTTCCCTCTGAAAGGTGGCACTATCATTAATAAGACCAAAAGGAATTCTCTTGTAAGAAAAGGTTCCCAAGGAGTAGTGAAAGCAATTTTGTGTTGATCTGGGGTACTGACTTCCACTTGATTGTATCCAGAGAATCCATTAAGCATAAAAAACATATCAGAGCCTGTGTTAGCTTCAAAACTTGATCCATCATGGGGAGAGGATAGTTGTCCTTCAGAGAGTCCTGATTCAAATGCTTTAAATCCACATAGATGCGAATCTCACCATTCTTCTTCCTGACAATCACAATGTTGGCAATCCATGTTGAATGATGTATAGGGAAGATGATTTTTGCCTTTAGCAACTTTTGGATCTCTTGAAAAATAGTTCCAAAACCTTGGGATTGTATTTCCTTTGTTTCTTCTTGAACAGTTTGATCCCAAGTTTCAGAGGAATAAAGTGTTGCATCTCCTTTGGCTGGAAAACCTTAAGATCATCATACAAATTTACTAGAACACCAACATACATTTTTAGCAAATTTACTGCTTTCTTCTTCTCCTCTTGAGTGCAACATTTTCCAATGTTCACCATCTTGGGTTCATCAAGACTCCCAATATTAACCTTTTCACATTCAAGCAGACTGTTGAGCTCCTTGGGAAGCTTTAGAATTAATGTACCTATCATGCTTATCAAACAGGTCTTCCAAACTCACCATCCCTTTAGGGATCTTGTTACCTTTCAATTTGATGTAACCATCTTGATCTATCTCTTCCTTGATATCTCCTTCATTAGAGGATACACACTCCCTAGGAAAAGTCTCACTTCCTTCAAAATACAAATGGTCAAAGTTATCCTTAAGCTCCAAGAAAGAGAGAAAATGTTGATCATCATTAAAAACCTACCAATTGCTTGCATTATTTGGTATACTGGGCCTATGAATCATTTCAATGGTAAATTTCTCCTAAGAGAAATCTGGGTGAGGAATCAACAAAGATCCTGAGACAACTAGAGAATCATCTCTAGTGTTCCTTTCTCTTGGCACAACTTCAATGGAGAAAGCATCAAGAAACTCAATGGAATCCCAGACAAGATTTCTATAATGTTTCAATCTCCTATTCTTGACTTGAAAAAGATCCCTGACTTGTTTCACAATCAGCTTTACATCACCACGAGCACAAAGATTCTTCACTCCCATTTCTTTTTCCATGCTCAATCCAAGTATGAGTGCCTCATATTCAATTGTATTGTTTGTATTTTTAAAAAAACAGAGATTGAAGAGAAAGGATGAATCTCTCCCTTCTAGAGAGGTTAACACCACACCAGCCCCATAACTAGATGAAGAGAAGATTCCATCAAAATCCAGAGTCTAAAGGCCATTGGGGTCATGAATCACTCCCTTAGGAAATTTTACCTCATCTTGTGACATGATCATGTAGTTACCATGCCCTATATCTTCATAGAGTATATGGGATTTTTATCGTTAATCTTTTGCACAATGTATCTAGTTTGTTTCTCGTAGTGCAGACTTCTTCTTTTCCCATTGAATGGGATCAAAGCATGTGACCAATCCATCTGAATTTCACCTCCTACCTCCTTACAAAAATTTCTACTCAAAGAATATCCCATATGAGGGATGAATATTAACTACTAAAATAGTGGCTAAGACCCTTTTCTTTGGAAAAGTAGCAAAAGCTACTTGTGCATCTTTAATTCATTCAACCAAAGGCACTTTCCTAATTTCCATGGAATAGCAGAAACTAAAGGTGCATGTTAGGGTCGGGACCAAAGCATGAGCTACTTTTTCAGGCATTACATTTGTCTAATGCCCCGAGTCTATAACACAATTATCGAGTTTATGGCCGTTATGAGAAGAGTCACATAAAATGGTTTAATTTCTCATTAAGGGAAGTGAGCAGCCACAAGGATTGATTGAGGTGAGGAAGAGGGAGTGGGAAAAAGACCTTAGAAGTATTGGATGAGGCTTTGGATTTGGAATTGACAAAGTTTACCATTTTAGCAAAAGCTTTTGGATGAGTTTGGTAAAAATCTGCCTCTAAAATTTGGATTTTGGTCCTTTTGAGGTGATCAATGATATCAAAAGATCTAGAGGTGGATGGGGCATCATTACTAGGAACTTGAGATACTTTTGATCTATCAGTTTTAGGATTTGAAGGACAAGGAGTTTTGGAAACAAGTAGGAGAAGGGGAATTAACATTACTCACCTTTTGTGTGGAGGCAGTGGGAATAGGAGCTCCTCTTCTTGCAACCACTAGAATAGTTATAGGAAACTCCTTGGACTTCTTAGTAGGCTACACCACTTTTTATTTTTTGTTTGTTTGCTCCCAAGTCATGACAACATATGACTCACTATTCATCTCAGCCACTCTCTCATCATATTCATCTTCATCATCCATACCTTCAGTGGTGAGGAAATGAACTTGAGATCCACCAAGATCCTCTAGTTCTTCATCAACCTCTTCTTCTAGTTCTTCACAGAGTTCATTAAACTCCTCATCATCAGGTTCTTCAACTTCACAAGTTGTATTGACTGGAACCTTGATGGGTGGGCCTTCAATAGCCAATCTAGTATGAGAAGAAGGAAGATGGTTCCTGGGTTGAAAATTCTTCCTTGGAACATCTTGGTAAGGGGTATGCTGAGCCAATTGTTTCTTGATAGCAATGAGATCATTTGCAAGCTTCTGTACTAACTGCTCAAAATTGGCTCCAGGGAAGAGGAAGAAGAAGAAGCTTTAGATTTGGAGGATTCTCTTTTTAGTTTACCAGACATGATTAAATCATCCTCAACACTGATGGCTAACCATTGATCAACATCCAGAGTTGCAAGGTTAGCTCTCCTTAGTGCATAACTCACTTCGGGTAACTGGGCATTGAGGAAGAAGCACTTTTGGATTTGATCCACTGGATGAGTGTTCTGTGGAATTTTATGAATTAGCTTGTTGAATTTAGCCACAAAATCCCTCATGGGCTCAAATGGTTCCTTCTTGATATGAGAAATTTGTGCTAACAGAGCATGGACATCTTCAATAGGTTTGAAATGCTGCTCAAATTGAGTTGTCATGGTATTCCAATTAGTGATCGACCCAACAGGAAGATGATAGAACCAATCAAAACATTATCCTACAATGTCTCCACAAAAAGCTTGTGAGACATATTCATGTTCAACCCCAAGAATCCCACATGCAACAATGAAGGCTACAATGTGTTCATCTAGATGAACCTTCCCATCACCCCAAAATTTGGGAAAACATTTCTGTTACCCCTAGGTAACTCATGCAATGGCTAAGGAAGAGCAAGAGGCCCAACTTGTTGTCCCCAAGGCAAAGGGAATTTCATCTTTGGAAAAATTGATTGAAGGGGAACTGAAACACCAACAAGTATCAAAGCACGGAGATCAAGACTGAGATGTTCCTGAGGAACGCTATCCTTGGAATTTTTTCTTTAATAGGAGGTGTGCTTGTAGAACAAGTTCCTTTGTTCCTTCTTGCTAGAAGAGAGAAGTTTTATTGCTCCAGAAGTTGAAAATGGGAATCCTCAACCCCAAGAGATTTCTTCCCACATGTATACCATAGAGTCTCCAGACCAACAATGATCTTGAAGTTGTTCTTTTAGAAAGGGATCCATTTGAAATTAAATCCCTAACATAGTTGCAAAAACTGTTGGGTTTTTAAAATGATACTTTAACAAACCATAGTTAGGGGACAAGTCCCTCCTCTTTAATGGGAGAGGTTCCCTTATTGAAAGAAAGCAACAAAAATTATATACAAATGTACAACTTTCAAAGTGTGGATTCCTGATACTTTGAAACGTTTTATGCCCAAAGATCATCAATATGAAAGAATGGAAGAATTAAGGAGATGAGAGAGGAAGAACATGACAACAACTTCAAGAAATATAGATAGTAGAGTATAACCTTATACGTATTGAACTAGGGAGATGCAAAGTAGAATCATTCACTTTCATAACCAATATAATTCCATAGACACAAAGTTCCAAAAATCATATAAACAAGAACACAAAGTTTATTATCATAAAAGATGGATGATTCCCAAATTTCAAACAAGTAAAGAAGAAATAACAGAGGAAGAAAGGGAATTTTTTTATTGATTACTTTGAATCTATTACCTTTATAAAGTATTAGGATCCAACCCTAAAAACGGTGTGGAGAAGCCATTAAATAGCTTCCAAGAATGGTTACATTTGGTTACAAAAATGATGAAAATTGATTCAAGAAATCGATGTCTGAGCCTCTCTAATACCTCAGCCATTTCATGCACGGTGGAAAACAAGACACATTGAATCGCAACCGTTCATCCTACCTTTGCAAACTTTGAATTTGAGTTGTCCACGTGGGAGAGATTTAAATAAAAGCGGGCTTGAGGATGCCTTTTGTATTTTGTGCCTTTTAGAGAAATGGCACTTCGAAACATTTTGGCCCACCCACCCACTTTTGATATGGGCTTGACACGTGGCTTTACTTGAGTGGCGATGGAGCCGTGGGTCACTTTTATAATTTTACCTCTTTTCAATGCAGCTCAAAAACTCAAATTACTCTACCGGCCCACCTCTCCGCTTTGAATTTTGATGCGGGCTCAACATTTGACTTTATCCCTTGGCATGGACAGGGGCTACGGGTCACTTTATAACTTTGAGCTCTTTATGGAAACAAATCCCAAATTCCCAAATAGCTCCGATGGATTGCTTTCCGCTTTGAATTTTTAACGGAAAAGTCGTGGCTCACTTTATACTTTACGCCTTTTTTGGAAATAATTTTTTTTTCTCAAATCACTCCAATGGCCCACTTTCCCACTTTGACTTTTCAACACATCAAAACACAAAAAGGGTCTACCTTTCCACCTTTTCTTGAAACATGACCACGTGTCCCTTTGCGGGCTAGTTCAGTATTTTTTTGTTTTTGACTAAGTCCCTTTTGTTTGGCGGGGCCATATGTCTGACCCTGGACACGTGGAGGCTCAACACACATTTGGGACTTGCCTCTGGATTTTTCTTTTGAAGTTACACCAAGATGACACATGGAGGCTTCCATAAACCCTTCTATACTTAGCTGATTAAACGGCCGAATCTGCCCCTTCTTTGACTATGACCACGTGGTGAGACTGCACACACATGGGGACCTTATCTTTGATTATTCCTTTGAATTTACATTGAAGAGACACATGGATGGCTTCGATAGTTCTTTTATACTTAGCCGATTTGGGACACCTTCCCACTTGACTTATGTTGAACCCTAGACACGTGGAGAGTTGGCACTCATTTGAGTTTCCACTTTGGATTCACCTCCTGAAAGGGTGCTAAGCTAACGAATGGATCCTTTTACCAGTCTTGGACTCTTCAACAGTTGGCTCGCCTTCTTCTTTGACTTTGAGCATGTGGCGATCCGGTGCTTGTTTGGGGTTTGTCCCTTGGGCCTCACTTCTGAAGTTATGCCGTTGAGGCACGTGGAAGCTTTCTTCGACCCTCTTATACTTAGTTGATTAAATGGCTAGATTTGTCCCTTTTTTGGACTTGGGACACGTGGATGGCTGATGCAAGTTTGGGGAACCTCCCTTGGCTTTGACCCTTGAAGTTGCGGTGAGACATGTGGTGCCATCTACTGAACCTTCCATACTTCGACAATTTGGGCTTGTTCTGTCTTCATTTTGGGCTTGGAAAAATGGAAAGCCCGCACTTATTTGAGGACTGTACCTTGGGTCCTACCCTTAAATTTGTGCCATTTGGATGCATGGAGGCTTCTGCTACTGCTTAAAACATGGCTAGGCCGCATCCAATCAAATATGTCCACATACCTGTGGATGTTGGGGCACAAATTGATAGGGAAGATACACTTGTCATTCACGACTGTAGGAGAATAAAAATAAAGGCAAAACCCCACCTTTACACCTAAATTTCAAATTGTTCTCCATGGAATGAAAAACTACAGACAATACTAGGCTCGATGCAATCCATAGCCAAAAAGAAGGATTGACAACGACATTTGAATGAAGGAAAATATTTTTCAATCAAAAGCACGAATTACTCCAAGGTCCCGACTCAAAATTTTCAAAACTTGACTTCAAAAGAGGGTAATTTTGAGGGTGACAATAGATGTAGAGTAAGCATTGATATAAAGCAAGAAGCATTTATACGACCATTTCTTCACAACCTTCACCACTCGGATAGTGCAAGCCACAAATGGAGGAATTCACTGGAATAATTAGGGTTTTAACACGGTAAAAATCCATTATAGACACTCTTCTTGTCAAGATAAGGTGTATCCTATCTAATCACTCATGGAATGAGCCAATGAACAAGAAACACTGTTGAAATACATTCATAGTACCATGTCTTCATGTTTGATATGCTTAGTCGTGGTTTCTAGACTCAAACCCTAGTTTTTTTGGTAGCTTTCCACACGTTTTCCTTCCTTTTTATGCCAGATAGATGGATGAAACCTTCATCATAAGTTCTCTAAACCCTTTCAAAACTTCTCATGTATTTTTTGAAGAGAGAATTTCATGACATAAGGTAGAATCACAATATTTCTTAATCGTCACAAACAATAAAACCTAGTCTTCAAGGAATGACAATTTTACTTGTGAAAACCTTTATCTAAGGGACCTAATGAATTTTTTTGAGAATATTTAATCCTTTTTGTAACTCACCATGCAATGATAAATCACCAACTGAAGGATTACACCCTAAGAATCAGTCAATTTTAGGAATGAGAACATCATTTCTTGGAGCATGAAGACACAATCTTGGTTTGAGAAATTCTCTCGTATCTTATTATTTAAATCCCACAACTATTCATAGAATAAAAATTTAGGAGGATTCTACACATCAATTTCAACAACTTGAGATAACTTTGTAGAAGGATAATTTATAATTACAATTCAGAAACTTGGTCCTTTTCTAGTCCTACATGATAGTTGAGAAGCATTAGAAAATAGACCTAGAGATTTCTTGATGACAAGAATTCATTGTTATGAATATCCAAGATAGAGGAACTTTAAGAGAATCCTTAACCACCACCTCCAATTACTTGAATGCAAATATTTTAATAAGAAATCTTACAAGAAAAACATGTAACCCATTCTTCTTGATAAGACAATATAGCGAAGTTTAGAGGCAATGTGTTTTGGAATTCAAATCTCAACATAAGAACATAAAAGGAGATCCATCAAATAAAATTTTCCAATAGGATATTATTATGATCATTTTCCATCTCAGCATTGAGTTAATTCACAATCACCATGACTATACTTTCACATAAATTGGAAACCTTGAGTTAGACCTATAAGGATCTATCACGCTTGAGGGCTCCCATGACATCATTTTAATATGGAAGGAATGAAATTTAACCCGTAGAAATTGAATCAACTTGTAAAAGTGTTTTGGTGACACAAAACTCATTTTGTGCCTATCGATTCAAGCAAGGGGGTTTGGAGAGAGAAAAATAATGTTAGAAAAAAGAAGATAAATTTTTTTTTCTTCCACCTTTTGATCTCAAAATGTTTGCAAAATTTGAGTCTTGGAGTGATCTTAAACAAATACTTCTATGATTTATCTGAAGGAGGCCCGATTTTTTTTTTATGCTAAGAAGATAAGGTGTCTCGGTTTCCTTCTTCAAGAATCGATTGTGGTAAAACTTGAATAACTTCAAAATTACCCTCCAAACTTTGATGAAATTTGACCCAGAGCACCAAAACACATCCCTATACATGATCCATAGGTTTTTTTCTCATAAAAGAGATTTTATGGCTAGGATCAATCTCATTTATCCAACCTTCCACTACTAGTTTTCACTGGAAGTTTTAGTGAAAACTTGAATTTTTCCTTCAAAGGATAAATTAAGCCTTGTAGATGTTCCTACATGCTCTAGGAAGTGTTCATAGGCTCATACCATGCTTACATCATATTTTCATTAGGATCTATAACTTGGCCTAAATGAAATAGTTTTAGATGTGAATTCCAACACCTGACCGATGCTTACTCTAGATTCTCTTGCACATGCTAGAAAAATAGTTTTTGACCTATAGGGCACATGATCCAAGCACAAAAACATTTCCATACCTCCTTTAGGCATAAAATACACTTTCAATCCTTTAACACCATGAAACCATCCCTGAATGTTCAATAGACTATCTTGAGACCTCTAAACATCATTGATAAAGCACCAATCTGCATGAAATTTCAGTCCTCATTTTACATCAATTTCAGGTGACATAAATGAAAACTCCAACCGATGCAATATGCTTTAACAAATATGCATGTAGAGTTAAGTGTGTTCATAGAATAATTGTTTGGAGTTACTCAACTTTGGAGACTATGGAATAGTCTAAATAAAGTGTCTAAAGTGATAAAAACTAGTCTTCAGGGTTCTTGTAAGATACAAAGTGTTTTAAGGATATGAAATTTTCGTATTCTAAGTCTGAGGTGTATCATATAGGAGGGTATCATAAAATGTTCTTTTTCTGGGTGTTATGTTCAAATGAGTGACCTTAATGCAAGGTTAATGCTCCGTCATCATGAGTCAAAAGTTTGTTAAGAGTAAGATGCCCAAATTCTAGGTTATGTAGGTTTTTGTATGAATTTGAGGTAGTCCTTCCAAGGTTGATGACAAGTTTTGATAGAAGTATCATTGTTCTATGTCTTTGCAATTAAGTTTTCAAATCTATAATGTCATGGAAGAGTATATAGGTCTATATGGAGTTAGAAAATAAGTTCAAAATGTCTATAGTCTATGAATTTATTCCTAGAATTTGGTATCTTGTATCAAGGTCTCAAAATAGAGAATAAAAGGTATGTGATCAAGAAAAATTTTCAAATGTGTATATTTATGTATGGTAAGGAGTATGAGTTACCGTGAGAGATGATTGTAATTTTTGTGACTTTGAATATTGAGGTTATGAGATGTCATTGAATTTTGATGCTATGTAAAGAAGTTCATTATGTTAGTGTGGTCTATGACGGATGTGAAGGTTTATCATCTCAATGGAAAACAACTATCTCCTTGCCCTTGAAGAAGTTAAGTATAGTATGTGAATGCATTTTTAAGGACCACTAAAAGCATCCTACATGTTAGAAAAACCATCTTAAGTCAAATTAAGCTAGTCTAGAGCTTGAATCACACGAATGCATTCCTACATATATGAGTAGGAAATATGAGACAAGAAATTATTGTAATTAAATTTGGACGAGTATGAAAGATGTATAAAGGGCTTATATAGGTTTGGTTTCAAGATTGGTTGACTAAAGGAGTTCATCTTGTCACTCACTTAGGAAGGTACAATATATTGTGACAATAAATGGTATGAGGAAAGTGTTATATGCTATGAAATGAAGAAATAATAACAAGACAAGAGAATTGTCAAAGGAATGAAATTATGAAAATTTTATGAAGGTATATTTTGAGCTAAAGGAGGAAAAGGTATTAGGGAGCAAAAAGGGGATTAGGGATATGAGAATGAATGAAAAGAAAAATATCACTGTAATTGTGTATTGTGCATCAAGAAAAATTCATGAACAAATCAATATTTTGAGGAAAGTATGTAAAACCTGTGGGGAGTATTGGTGTCTTGACTCCAAGATGAACTACTATAGAGTATTATAGGTTGATATTTATCATCAAAATGATTCTACAAGGATGGAGATGTTGAAGGATTGTCAAGGTTAGAGTGCAGGGTCTATGAGGTTCAACATATCAAGGGTTCAGACATAGAAACCTTACTGTTTACTCCATGTTTCCTAGTAAAGTCAGTATATTACAATATCCCAAGGGAGTGGAAGAGCTTGTAGAGGACTAGAATGTTGTTAAGAATTAGTATGGTGGCCTCCTTTCTCTTTAAGTAGACATTGTATTCAAACATCTTGTTGAAGACATCATGGTATTGTTTGAGTGCGTAAATAGAAAGTTTAACAAAGTGAGTCAAGGTTCTTGAGATATATTTAGGTGTATATGGCATGTAAAAGAATAATCAAGTTGGTTTTTAAGTCTACAAACTTGTATGTTCTTGTCTAAATCATTTTTCCAAAGAGTGAATTCATTCAAAACCATGAGGGCATCAGAAGAAAGTTAAACATTCAATTGTCATGTCTTCAAGAAGAAATGCATGGTATTGCTTCATGAAGATATTAATTATTTGATTTTGGATTATTTTATACTTCTAGATATTATAATCAAGTACAACTGAGATGGTTCAAGGTTTAAAATAGAGAAGTATAGAGTTTATGCCTTAACTTATGGTTTAAAATGGGTGAGACATTGATCGAGTTTATGCCTTAAAATAGAGAAGTGTAGAGTCTACAATGTTTGTAGATGATTATCTAACACAAAGGGAGCATATTGTAAACTTTCTAAAAAAATATTAGAAGGATGAAAGTGGTGTACAAATAGGATGAGGAAAGTGAAACTACCACTTAGATCAGATGTGGATAAATCTTACTAACTCGATACTAGAAGTAGAGATGACTTTGCACAGACAACTAGTAAGTTAACTCAACACAACCTGGTAAGCTAACTCAACATAATTGGTACAACTAAAAGCTAACACAAAAGTGTAGACCTAACACAAGTGTAAGAATCATCCTATTAAAAAAATAAAAGGATAAATAATAACCTACACTTACACCCCGTAAGTGTAGCTTAGGTGGGCAAAAAGAAGGTGGGTCCCAAAAACAAGGCCGATGAGGTACCCATGTACAATAAATAGGAAAAGTGGATAGTGCAAGGCACACAAAACCAATAAAAACAAAGTAGAGAGAGAGAAAAAATCACTACAAGGCATCTAAAGAATATTGGCTCAAAAAATCGTACAATACTAAAGAATTTTGGTGTGCACCATGGTCTAAATCCATTGCTTTCAATCACAAACCTAAAAACTTGACACTAGGCTTCACCAAAATATATCCATACAAGGATACTATCAATGGAGTGATGTCAAAAGTGTAAGAAAAAGAATAAAAAATAATTCGATCAACCACTACAAATAAGTGTTCCACAATCCAAGAACAATAACCAAGGAAGCAAGGCAAAGACATAAGATCAAAAGAAATAGGAGTACCAAAATCCAAGAAAATCCAAGGTAACAAGTAAAGGAAACAAAAACCGAACAATCGGGATCAACACCACAACCCCCACACTACTAAATGGGTGGAGTGATGCTACAAATCTGTATGAATTGTCAAAATAACTACTCAAACACTGAAAAAATAACAATGGGATTCACCAGAATAACTCCCCTCGCAAGAGATACTATCAACATGCCTAAAAGTGTTGAAAATAAATATACAAAATCTCTCAATAAATAAGAGAGATATACTACACCTGCTAAAGAAAAATGCTAAAAACAAGGAGTATTACAATGCAGAAGGTATAACAAGTGGAGCAAGAGGCCGAATGGTGAAAGAGCCATGCTTATAGATTTATCTTAATGAATGCCTATGTCACAACCACGAGTGATCAGAAATCCATCCCAAATTAACACAGATGGATGAATAAGATTCATTCATATGATTTGGTGTGAAATGCACAACTGGGTCATGCAAATTACCATTAGAATTTGTTACAGGTTAATCATGTATGACATTTGAAATCCCAGGTTTCTCAAGCTCAAGTGAAGGTGCATAACTCATGTGTAGCGCATGATCCTTGGAATGAGTGGAGCTATCAAAATAGGATCTTTGTCTATGTGTGATTACAATGAAGTATTTTCTTGAAAACCAATACAATGGTGAGAAAGACACTTAATATGTTGATTAGGGAAGCAATATCCCGTGAATGTCTTCAAATACCTCCTCTAATGAAACCCATATAACAGAGCATGCGAGAACCAAATGCAAAGTGGTATAATTCTCAAAAGAGCCATGAATGTGAGTATAAGTGGGATACACATAATGTGTTACTATAATAGGAAAAATTGTGGAAGAACATGTGGTAACAAGCCTAATAGGCTTAATAGAAGCAAGAGTAGAAGCAGACTCAAAGAAATGATAGATCAAGGTCGGTGGTTCCAAGAGTAAGAATTACAAATGGACAAGGAGAATGAGAATAAGAGTCCATAATGTGAGGATGATGTTGTAGGCTAGAAATTTTTTTCTGTAAGGAGTGTATGAGGTCATCTTTTCCATGAATGAGGGTTTTAGAAGATAATTTTACTTCTTGAGTGATCTATTTTCTTCCAAAAATTTTACTAGGTCCTCCTGAATGGAATAAATTTTAGTGAACAACATCTCATTCTCAGACTATAAAGCAAAGATGTCAAAGCATGAATCCATGATAAATGCAAAAACACACTAAAAATAGGACGTTGGGTTCCATACCAATACAACATGAGAATGAAAAAAAGAAAAAAGTTTTCTTGTTAGGGGTGTAGACACTAAATCACACACTTTAGGTAATTAGTTAGTCGCGGTCTCATACTACTTTTCTGTGGTTTTTGAGTGAAAAAGAGTACTAATTAACCCATGAATTTGGCCATTTTACTTTGTTTTCTATCGTTACTTTTGATCTTTTAGCTATATTTTCCCAACTAGTTCTATCACATTTTTTTATCCTACTCTAATTGGGGTGCCCAACCAGACAGGGGGTGCCCTGTGTGCCTTGATCTCCTTTGGGGTGCCCCGATTCTTCTTACACTTTACTCTCACTTTTTGGGCACTTTCTAGTTATTTGATCTTTCTATATTTTTGGTGGTTGGCCATTTTGGGGTTAATTATGAAATTAGAACAAGAGAACCATATAAATATAAAGGTATGTAACCATAATGAGGTACTAAGCACTAAACATTAGTATCTCCATCTAAGGTTGCATCCATTAAAGGCTTCTATTGCTCCATTTATATCCATGGAGCTCCATCACAAGGGACAAAGGTTGGTTCATCTACACTAGACTTCATAGGAAGGGAGTTCATTCTATTTCATGCACCAGTTACTTACATTCTACATATATTTATTGCTTGCTACTCACAAAGTGTGACTAGCACAAAAGAACATAGGGCACAATTTTCACACACACACACACACACACACACACACACACACACACACACACACACACACACACACACCTAGAACTACATTGGGTCTGAGATGTAGTGCAATGATAAGTGATAATTCCATCTATTTAAAAATTGAGGATAATCTAACCCTTCATATAGATCTTTATTTTTAGGGTTTTGATGCTTTGCATGGGTTTTATAGGTTTTTCTTCCATCTTTGATTTTCAAAGTGACATCCAATGAAGTTCAGTGACATTCATGCGATAGGAAGTGAACATAGGAGATCATTCAACAACACTTCGAGAGGATATTCCATGGTCATTTCCATAGACCAAGACCCCCAAATCTAGACCATGGTGCCCTGTGTGCCCTTATCCTTCTCCATGCACCTAGTATGGCTAGACAATCTAGATCCGTATTTTCCCGAGCTTCGTGGCGGTTGTTTCCTCCTCATGTTCTTTTGGTCTCCACTACGACACAGTCTTGAGACATTTACGAATCAACTAAGGCCTTATTAACCCTATTTACAAATTAGGGTTTCACATTTCAATTTTCTAGTTACTTGGGTACTTCTAGTGTTGCATTTAATAATTTATTTACTACTTCTATAACATCCAAATTAGACTACAATTTTCCATTATAGTTTAATCATTTTGGTGAGCCCAACGTGACATACCCTATGCTCATCTTGTAGTGACATATTCTAGAGGATAAATAATCACCTATCCCATCATCCTGTAGTGGTATATGCCATAGGCTACATCACCACCCCTTTTGATAATCTCATTGTGATATACATTTTACACTACATCATCACGTGCCTCCATATATTATCTCTATGTCGCATGTCATCACCACACTACACACAACATAATTTTAACCATTTCCGATGACACACTCTTGTGCTTCAGTTCACACTTGAATGTTGAGTGCTTCCTATACACATGAACCCCACACACTGCACATTTGACATTACACATCATATATCTTCACACATTATAGTACATCTTACATTATACATCATACATCTTACATAATATATCTTACAATCAATATACACCATATGCGTATTTCAACCTTTGTGCATCTACATACCACATATAGTCTATAAGACATACTATTAGTCACTCATCGTACCTATATTATCTACACATCTTACATTGCATACTATATATCACACATGGTACATTCTACACATCACATGGTTATCTCTCATCATCACATATACTACACACATCTACTTGTATGCATTGCACTCATTACCCTATGATACACTCTAGTCTCATAGTCCATACTAAACTTTTGAGGGTGTACATCACAAAAGGTACTGTCACACTCATGCATTTATCATTCCACCTTATATCATGCGACATTTCTAGGTTAGTGACATACACTATAGGATAAATTTTCACCTATTCCATCATCTTGTAGTGGTATACACTTTAGGCTACATCACCACTCCCTCTACTCATCTTGTAGTGATATACGCTTTAGGATAAATCATCACTCCTTTGATCATCTCATCATGATAAATGATTTAGGATAAATCATCATGTGTCTTCATCTCTAGGTCACGTATCATCACCAAACATTCACATTCACCACAACATGCAATACAAAACACATAGGTCAAACATTTCCTGATGACACACTCTCATTTAAGGTTATTTCTTGACTCACCGAGGGGCATAAAACTACATACAAATCCATTGAATCGGGGGCATGCAGCTCCTATCACCCTTTTTTATTCCATTCCATCCATCCACAACATGCTGCATATCTTGGTCACATTTAATTTTTATTACATTTTCTCATTCATGTTTGATTTATTACACATGCTAGATAGGTCTCTTATATGTCATTATCTTTACCATACACACATGCGTGTTCATGTCCTTTTCTAGTTGTGATCATAGATACAGAGCTTTTACACGTAACATGGATGCTTGACACACTACCAGTCCCACAACGTCTACTAGAGGCATCCACTTTCGTATACTATAGGTGTTATTGTTTCATTTTATAATTAACACAGACTCTATTGGTTATACACATTTTTGACATATGGGTTATCTTTATAACATGCTAATGGGTTGTTCGTGTTCAACATTTATTTTGTAGGATTGCTTACTACTATAGCTATTTGTTTGTTGTTCTTTCTTGTCATTGTTTGCTATTGTATGCAGGCCTTACCCTTTGTTTGGTGTGCAAACTTATTTTTTTGTATATAGAAACTATGTCCTTGAGTGTCTTGTGACATCATGAGTGATTTCCCATGTTTGTAACCCGAGTTTGGTGGTCATGATTGGATTCTTATGTGTTTTACTTGCATTCTAGCTTACACATTTTCTTTGTAGCTTAGGATTATTTTCTACGTGTGCAATTGTTCATAATAACATTTGTTTTCCTAACCACTTGTTTGTATGTGCCTTGGTTTATACCAAGCACATTCCCTCCCCCGTAGGGTAGAGTTTTAGTTTTTGTGTTTGGTCCTCTTTTAGGGCCGCATTTTGCTATCATCGACATTGTATGTACCCCCAAAGAGGGGGCATCATTTGGGTTTATACACACTACACAACATAGTACCGATATAGTTCAATTTTTTAGTTTTTCATCCATGACATAGTGGGTTATACAATGAGTGGGTTCAGACTAGTCTACAAAACTCCATACAAAATGAATTTTATAGGGAAGATTGTCCTTAACATTATGGGGAGCAAGCATTCTGATTAGAGGATACAAAATACTTTACTCCCTACACTACTTTGGCAGTGGCATCGATAACCCAAAAACTACGATGTACAAAGATCTCTTCACACTCTCAAGAAGCGGTTATATGTTGGAGAATAACACATCTTTCTCCCTACACTTCTTCGGCCGCTGTGGTGTGGGATCACCCAAAAACTCACACTTCATCAACATTTACAGGATCCTTTCTACACCCTTTTTCTCATCATGGATCAGGTGCACATGTTCCTTTTTAATTTTTTTTATTTTTCATTACATGCTTTTTACATATACACACACGCTTTGCACTTAGTTTTTACACATATACATGCATATTCGACTACTTGATCATTTTCTCTTTTGCATGTCTCTGTCTTATGTGAAGCAAGCGCAAAAAAAAAACAATGACATCACACACAACATACTAACATGCAGGTACATCACACACATTTGCATCTACACATGCACTTCTGCCCTAGGTTCACTCTCATCACTTTTTTACACTTTTGCATCTTTAGTCTCCACACTCCATTTTGTTATCGGCCACACTTTGTCTAGTCCATCAACACATTTTCTACATCACTCAACATGGATATGTATACACATCTCTATCTACTTTATGTTATCGATATTTCCAATCACAAACATAAAGTGGGGGAAAATGTAGACACTAAATCACACAATTTGGGTAATTATTTAGGCCCAGTCTCATATTACTATTCATGTGTTTTTGGGTGAAAAAGAGTACTACTTAACTCATGTATTTGGCTATTTTATTTTGATTTCTATTGTTACTTTTGATCTTTCACCCATATTTTCCAGTTAGTTCTATCACACTTTGTGTTTTTCCTACCCTTGACTGGGAACCCAACTAGGATAGGGGTGCCCCGACAACCCGATCCCCTCTAGGTGCCTTGATCCTCTTTAGACTTTACTCTTACTTTTGGGCACTTTATAGCCATTTGAGCTTTCTATATTTTTGTGGTCGACCTTTTAGAGTTAATTCCAAAATTCTAATAAGAGAACCATATAAATATAAAGTTATGAGACCATAATGAGGGACCAAAAACTAAACATTAGTATCTCCATCTAAGGTTGTGGCCATCAACGGATTATATTGCTCCATTTGCATCCATCTATCTCCATCACAAGGAAAAAGGCTAGTTCATTTGGATCACATTTTATAGGATGGGAGTTCATTCTATTCCGCACACCATTTACTTACATTATACATCTAGTTATTTTAAACTACTCATAAAGTGAGACTAACATAAGAGCACCTAGGGCATGATTTTCATACACACACACACACACACACACACACACACACACACACACACACACACACACCTAGAACTACATCAGTCCGAGATGTAGTGCAACAATCGATGATAAGTCCATCCATTTGGTAGCTAAGGACAATCTGAAACCTTCATATGCATCTTTAATTTTTATGGTTTTGATTCTTTTCTTGGGGTTTTATAGGTGTTTCTTCCATCTCGACTTGCAACGACATCCAACAAAGTTCATCGACATTCACATGACAGGAAGCAAACACAGGAGATCATTCAACGACACTTTAAAGGACATACCTTGGTCATTTCCACAAACCAGGGCACCTAGATCTCATACCAGGGCATCCGAAGCACTCCTATATTTCTCCAAGCACCCAAGTGTGACCAGACACAGTCAGATCTGAATTTTCTTGAGCTCCTGTGTAGTTGTTTCCTCCTCCTGTTCTACCTATCTGCACTGTGACATAGTCTCGAGACATATTTGAATTAGATAAGGCCTTCTTAAACCTCTTTGCACATTAGGTTTTCACATTTCATTTTCTTAGTTTCTTAGGTACTTTTAGTATTGCATTTTCTTAATTATTTACTACTTCTATAACATCTAGATTAGACTACAATTTTCCATTTTAGTTTAATTAGGGGCTTGACCACTTGTCAAATCGGGCCTCACCCTTCAGTATTTGACACATGAGAAGAAAAGAGCACCAAGAATATATTGTGTAGTGGACCAAATAGTGGGGGTCTGGAGGCGTTAACCCTAAGCGAGGTTAAGGGTAGTGCCCCTAAAGCCAAACACAAATTACCATTTTAAATGATGTCTAAATGGTGCAAAAAGTAATTTTTCACCACAAATTGAACCCCCCAAATTTTTTATAATTATGCGGTTTATTACAATATTTGCTCCAAAACAATGTGCCCCCTTAATGAAATTAGCTCCCTTTAAAATGATAATTTTGGGTGTGAAAATTATTTTAATTGAAAAAATTATTTTCAACAAAATTTTACCCCTTAAAAAAATAGCTTGGAGAGCTATGAACCTAGCTAATGGAGAGCTATATGAGGAAATCGGTGATCTAGCTAAACGAATCAACAAGCTAGAAATAGTCTTTGGGTCAACGAGTTGTGAAAAAGGAGAAACTTGAACCCATGATCTCCTCCGTCCATACAAATGGCTTAACCATTGCTCCACTCTATGTGCTCATGCAATACAATATGAATTATTGTATTTATATATATTTTTAATCCGTAGGAATAATAAAAAAATAATGAATCAACTTAGGGTTATAAACCCTAATCAATTAAATAATATACTTCAAATAATTTGTTAAGGAGCTTTGTGATAAAGCCACAACCAAGACTCCTCCTTGCTTCATGAAACAAGTATCGTCGACCACCAAAATTAAGGTAAATAGGGAAGGATTCTTCAAATCTTGGAGCCATTGAAGCACAACAATTCCGAGCATAAAAGGCGGTGTAAAATCCACGCTCGGAGAATCCAATGATGTAGATTGACAAGTTGGTGTCACATGGAGCTCTCCATGTATTGTTTCGGGAAAGAAAATATCCAACCCATATCCAAATACCAAAAAACCAAGAAAAAGGTTCAAATATGGGAACATGTATGTTAGAATAGGTTTGAATGGGAGAAAATAAAATCTCAAGTTGAGCCAAACGAGAGAAGATATAAAATCAAGTAAGAAGAAAAATAGAATTTCAAGTTGAGTTGATCCGATGAGATTTTAATGCCATAGGTGAACCATTGTTGGAGATCTCAGTTGTTCCCAACCGAGCTATTCACCAAAAAAAAATTTCAATCAAGTTGTAAGGTGATCGGGTTTTTAATTGAGGTGGGCTTTACATTGCCACAATCATATCAAAGGGAGGAACAATTGGCGAAGAGATGGCTCACCGAGCTTGGCCAAATTGCAATGCAAGAGATCACCTAATATGATATCAATCCCAATCTAGGAGCCAAGTCAAATCCAACTCCAAACACAACAAAGAATGATATAAAAAATACTTGGCCCTATAATACAAAGGAGTGAAAGAAATGGTTGAGAATTACAAAGTATAGAAATGAAGATACATACACCTCCAAAAATTAATTAAAAAAACTTAATCATGATCTTATCATGATCGAATTTGAAAATATCGATTAAGGTTGAACCCAATGATGTTAATGACAAAAACAAGGAAAGGAATTCCAAATTTGAGCAGCAAACCATGCCGGACCAATGTAATGTTAAAATTCACATTTAAGTAGATCTCACGAGAAGATCTACAAATTTCCAAGTGCAAAGAAGAAAAATGAAATTCTAGATGTAGACCTTCAAGTGGGTAATGGATGCATGAAGTAAGCCCCATTTTGAAGTTGCCCCATTTTTGACAACTCACCGACCCAACATTGTTTCTAGATCACTAAGTAATTAAGATGACTCATAGTATTCCTCATACAACTCACCATCAACTTAGTTCATAGCTCTCTGAGTTATTTTTTAAGGGGTGATTTTTTTTTAAATTAATTTTTCAATTAAAATTATTTTTACACACAACATTATCATTTTAAAGGGAGATAATTTTATTTATCCTAGTAAAATTACAACTAGTGCAACTACCACCTAGATCGGTGGTGAATTTCTCTCACTAACTTATACTAGCAGTAGAGATGACACCAAACAACTAGTAAGTTAACTCAACATAATGATGTACAACTAATAAAGCTAACTAACACAAGTGTAAGAATTATCCTAATAAACTTATAAAAGAATAAATAATAATCTACAATAACAGCCCCTGCAAGTGTATATTAGGTGGGTGGTTGTGTTATGTTTAGCAATGTAACAGGATATTGGTAGTGTACCTGAGGTTTATGGTGAGTTTTAGGTCAGAAATAAGAGGTTTGGTGGTGTTTTGGGGTCCTTAGGAAGTAAACAAGTGAGAACAGTAGTTTGAAAAAGGTAAGTATTAATGTAT
Organism: Taxus wallichiana var. yunnanensis; assembly: GCA_018340775.1. Classification (NCBI taxonomy): domain Eukaryota; kingdom Viridiplantae; phylum Streptophyta; class Pinopsida; order Cupressales; family Taxaceae; genus Taxus; species Taxus wallichiana. Next base: position 503,687,623 of record CM031243.1, on the reverse strand, counting down.
GGAGAGTTTAAAAGCTATTTGGGCTATATGGTTGGTATTTATAGTTATAGGATGTTGTCACTATGCTTCATTATAAGTTTCAAGTCATATTGAAGAATGTTTTGCAAGATATGCAAGTTTTGGAAAAACCGGGTAACTTACGAGGTGTGATTTTGAGGCATATGTGGACCTTCTATTACTTGTTGTGAATTTTATTATTTTTATGGGGACTTGAGCTATTTTTTATATCTTCTAAGGTCAATTATGAAGGTTTTAAAAAATAAAGAGGTGTTTTTATTGATACATTTTTACGAATTGATAAGAAGGTAAGTTACTTTGAAACCCTAGCTCAAAGAGACTTGGAGAAAATGAAGCATAATGAGCCTATATTGATTTATTTTACAAAATATATGATTGGATTTTGTATATTAATCTTTCATATTTCTATAAAGGTATATTATGTATGTGATATGTGGGTCCCACTGGAATTGTTTGTTTATGAAGAAGTTTAGTTTGTGGAAAATTTATCCAAAGAAGGTAAGGAATAAATTTACATTTATTTTAGAAACTTAGTTTTTATACATTTTCATGAAGGTTTTAGGTCATGTTTGAGGTTAAAAAGTGCAAAGTGTGCCCTATTTATGAAGACTAGTTTTTAGGACAATTTGGAGTAGTCTACACTAAAAGTTGAATTGTAGGAGCTATAGGATGAATTAGGACTCCATTCAAGTTTTATTGTTATCATAGTTTATATATATTTCCATTGTTATATCAATTTTTTTAATATGGTATGAAAAATTTATGATCTATTCTTTGAGGGTAAAATCGGTAGATTCTTATTCTAGTTTGGGTGTTTAATGGATTCACAAGGAGAAGTAATGATTGTGAGTATTTATTGATTGGTAAAGGTTTATGAGTTCTTATACATAATTTATAAGTGTTTTCCATAATTTTTAAAGTGATAAAGTGATTTTTGGGGTGGTGGGGAAAGTTGAGCTCAAGGCCGAGTTCTTGAGTTCTAGAAGGCATAAGAAGTAGTTGTAGAGATTGTCTTGGTTTAAGGAATTAAAACTGGATTTGGGAGGGGTTATAATATGTTATGGAAATTTTATTTATAGATATTTCCAGTGGTATATATATTGTGTCTTGGTTATAATATTTGAGTTGTATTTTAGGTCAATTTGTGAGGAAGAAGGTATGCTGATTTTTCAAGACAAGTTTGCTTTTTCCGAAAGATTAAGTTGATTAAGGAATGAGATGGATTATTTGATACTTGATATCACTTGGAAGGTGAAAGAGGTATGAATGTTTTTCCTATTGAAGGAATATATAGGTCTTGAAAGTGGCTGAAATTGTGTAAACTAGTTGAGTTCACAAAACCGCTTTTTGGGCATCATGATTTGGAGAAGAAGAAAGTAGTTGTGGATTGAACACATGGATATTTCATGAGAGGTAACTTACATGGATTTAATTTAAAGTTCTTGAGGATTACATATAGTTTTTACATGCCTTATTTTATTATTTTTGGAATGTTCTTGAGGCCTAAAGGTGAAGACATGGTGTTGGAAAAATGTTTGGTAAAGGATATAGGTCTTTTGGCTTATATTATGAATTATTTGACTAGTATAAGAAACATTTAGGACCATGGATGATGCATATATGTCATATTACACATTTTTATGAATTTGGAGCCTAAATAATCATGGTTTTGGTATTTGTGGTTTTATCTCATCCTAGTTATGGGGTTTTGAGCCTGTTTGGTGCAATTTTGATGGTTTTGGCATGGAAGACCAATATGGGTAAAATTTTAATTTTTTAATGAATTTTATGGGATGTTTTTATGATTATATTTTCAATATAATGGTATAGGACTGAAATATCTTGTTTTGGAAAAATTAAAACATATTAAAATATTGTTTTGAGTTAAAATTTGAACTAGTCTTGTGAGAGGGAAAATTGTGACATGTCGAAGGATGTGAGGAGATTATAATGCATGATTTTAGAGATGATGGTGTGTGTAACATGTTGAAGAATTTTTAAGAGCATATGTGTAATGGTTTAGAGCCAAGACAAGTTGAGAAGGAAGAAGATAGAGTGAACTAGAGGAATAAGGGTTTAATTGTGATTGTGTGAGTGAACTAGAGATCTCCATCGCTTTAACAAAATAAAATTTAGATATCATCATTATCAATAATTTGAGTTTGTGCTTATTCATCTTAGGGGGTTATATCCTCATTTTGGAGTGGGTGCCTCACTAAATTATGTGTTGGTCCTCCTTATAGGGTTAGTCGTTTACTAAACTAGGAATTGGCGCTCCTTGTGAAATTGGTACTATGTGTAATATCGAAATGTTTCTATGGTTTTTCTTCCCCTTGAGGGTCTCCCACTTATATATGATTTTCATGTGATTTTTTTATTTGTTTCATGTTGTTGTGAATTCTTAATACACATTTAATGTACATATGTGATTATGGATGATGAATGAAATAATGAATGTATGTGATGGTAAATGAATTGAAATATTTGTAGAACTAATTCAACCCCCTCTTAGTCCATTGTGATTCCAAAAAAACCATGGAAGGGAATAGATTTTTCAAGCGAGAAGACAAAGGGTTGTTAGTGTGCATGCGAACATGTGATCCATAAGAGGCCAAGAGGAGAAGGAGAGGAGAAGATTATGAGGAGACACTAGGGAAGGAGAAGAGGATTACATGCAAAGAAATTTTACAAAGGAAGAGAGCACAAGGATAAAAGGTCACATGAGGAATAAGAAAAACAAGGAGGAAGAGGAAAATGGTCAAGTGCATATTGGAAGCCCAATAAAAGAAGGGAAATAATTCATAGAAGAAATAGTGGATGGGGAAAATATTGTAGATGAGAGGATTCAATAAGAGGGAAACAAGAGAACAAGAGGAAAAGAGGAAAAGAGGAGAATACAAAGAGAAGAGTGCAAAAAAAGGAACACAAAAAGGAAGGAAGAGGCCCAGAGATGAAGTGGGCATGAAAGAAGAAAATCCTTGATGGCTTTAGGTGGAGGTGGATGAACAAAGGTGAGCATGGAATTACAAGCGTGGAATTGCATAGAAGAGAGCTAGAAAAAGTGTATAATCTCAAAGTAGAAGGCTAAGTAGAGTATCCTTATGAGGAGGATGAAATTTCAAGGAAAAAAAGACTTGTGAAAGGGAAGAGTAGGAAAATAATCACACTAGAATAAACAGCTGTAATAAGAAGATGTTTGTAAAGGATTAGAAAGGAAGTTCCATTTGGAGGAGGGGATGGTGTGTGGTGAGTGGAGACTCACCTAGGTGTGCAGTGGTAACACGAAGAAGTCACAAGAACGTGAAAAATAATTGGAGGAAACACCACATGAAGTGTTTAGGATAGGAACATGTTCAAAGGAAAAAGGAACCAAAATTATTTGCATCGATAGTTCAAAGGGTGATTCTACCACTGACTCAATATACTTGAGGGGGACCTTAAGTTTAAAGTACCTTGAGTGTTTGATGTAGGAATATCCAAGGTCCAAGGAAATATTGCATAATTTTGGTGAAGGATGGTTGAAGAGAAAGACAAAAGATAATATGAAAAATAAGGAGAAGGAATGGAAAAATCAAGAGTTATTTTGCATAGGTGAAAAAGGTACTTTTTTGTAATAGTTATCAACGGAGATCCTAATTAGTGTGTGAAAGGATTAAAAAGGGGAGCAAACATAAAGGAATAATGTGAAATGTTGCAGATAGGATTTTGGTAAGGATACAATGATATTTTCATTAGCTTGATAGTTGAAGGTGTGGTGAGATTTCAAGGAGGTTATGCACAGATATAGTGAGTATGAAAAATGTGTAGGAGCATCTAGGAATGATTGTGTAATAACTTGGTCTACGAAGGACACATAAAGATGTTTTGGAGACAACCCATGAACCCAAAGATAGTGCATGAAATTATTTTAAGGTGAGACTTAAGCATATAAGTGTGTAATAGAAAGAGACAAAGGTGTGATGGATGGGTGTGAGAAAGGAGTGACTGAAGAAAAGACAGTTGAGAAAAGTGATAAAAGATGCCGAGAAGGTGTTTGATAGGAGATGGTAAATAGGATGAAAAAAATTAGAATATCCAATACCTAGATTGATGTGACATAAGAAAAGGAATTAAAATTCAAACTTGAATCTAAGATAGAGAATTTGGAATAATCTAGAATAATCCATATTTCCTAAAGGAAATTTCAAATGAGGAGAGAGAAGTGAGAAAAGAGAAGAACACACAACTATAAAGGAAGGACGAGCTCACCATTTCAGGGTTAACATGGGTAAAGACTAGAGAGGTGGTAAAATATTCTTGTGGAAGTGTAAAGGCCAATTGAGAGTGGCTAATTATTTGTAATCCCTAAAAAACCAAGAGTTAAGGTTGTTGAATGTGTTGGTGAGCACACCTGTCTAATCTAGAACAGGTCTTAGGGAGACACCATAGAAGCTAGTAAAGCTCCATGTAAATTATTTTAAGCTCTTAGAGAGAAGTTACATGTAGATTCAGTTAAGGACATTGAGGAAATAGATGAAAAATAATAGTTTTAATCCCATTGCATGACTTTGCAGCAGTGCACGAGGATTCCTTGTTTCTTTGTCATTTTCTCAGCCTTCTTTGTCATACATCACTACTAATATACCACTTACATTTGAGTCACATTTGGTACAATTGAGGCCTACGCCTCCTTAGACAATTTCTCCACCTCTTCGGGGAGGGTATTTTTAGGTATCTTTTGTGCTACCCTCTCCATGTACATAAATAAACATTCAAAAATACAAAACACTAAGATCGTTACCAAATATGAAAAATTCATGTCTTTGCAAAAATATAAAACCATGACCTTTTATACATAGTTTTCATTGTCAAGCACTTTTACATTATACATCATGTTTGCCACTTTTGTTTGATAGATACTATATCTCTTTAATATTTAAACACACATGTTCACACAATATATTGAGTTTGATGCAAGACATACATAGAGTGATACATACTAATAGGTGATGGCCTCCCCTTTACATAGACCTCCTATAAATCTAAGGGAATCTATTATACACTATGCACATGTACTATTATTTTATTATAGTTCCTTTCTAGTTCCTCATTAGACTTTATTACATGTGTACATGTTATATTTTTAGCTAACAAGCCTAACACACATGTCTTTTATAGCATTAATATCTCTTGCTTCACATGTTTCTATCTATATTAGTTGCTATATTATTTCATCATATTTTGACACTCTTATTTTCTATGCATGTTATTTATGTATGTTACTACTTGCTTCCTTTACAGATTGTGGTCTATGTGCATTATATTGTGATGTTGTGGGTGTCCCATGTTTGTGGATGTATACCTATCTTATGTGATCTTGCTTCTCATGTTTGCTATCCCGAGGGACTTGATTATCTTGTGACATCGTAGGTGTCCCAGCTTTTCTACTCCATACATTTATGTGCCATTGTTTTCATACTATTATCTCTAACTTTAATATTACTAGCTCTCTACACTCGTTTTATTATACATACGTTATTAGCACTATTTCTACTATTTCTATTATTACTATTGTTTCTCTTTTACACTCCCATGGTTTCTACCATGCACATTTGGTTTTCAGGTTTGATATCCCATCCTAAGTGGCCACCACTACAACCCTTCATGTGTTTCTACACAAAGTTATCGAATCATGAGACATAACTACACATCTGTTATTTTGAGCCACTTGCTCAAATGCTTTATCACATAGACCTCAAAAGAGAGAATTTCTTTGAGTATATTCTACACCTAAAAAAGATACAAATAGTATTTTTGGCTCAAACACAATTATACGTAGGGAAGAAATACTCATAAAAAAATCAAACATAGAAATTCATAATATCATACATAGACTTAAAAACATATAACTTGGTCAAAATCATATAGATTGTTTTGAGCTTTTCACATGATTTTGCCTAGGAAAGTTACACCAAATTTCTCAACAATTTAAAATTTCCACCGATAGTTATATTTTATGATTTAATATAAATAGAATTGAATCTTAATTTTCATAGTAAATAATGTAATTTATGATGTACAAGTGATAAAATATAGTAAATGGACAAGCAAAAAGCAAGCAATGATACAAACCCTAACCAAGAGAGGGAGAGAGAGGGTGAATTAGATGATTTCCGAGTAGTTTGGAAGTGATCTAGGAATGTGAATAGTTGGAATGGACTGGAAGAAGTGTATTCAAGGCTCACTTTGGAGATTTTGAGACCCGTAAATGTGCAGGATAGGAACACCCATAGGAGGATAGGAGTACTCGGGCACTAGTGACTGGATCTCTGGTGCTAGTGTCAACCCAAATGCTCGGTGTTGGCCATTGTGTGATTTTGTTTTCATTGATGTCAATTAAAATGATGGAAAAGTGTGTCAAAATTTTTTATGAGTCTCTATGAGGTGTTATTTTGATGTCAAACATGAAGGTTAATTAGTAGTGTCCATGTTTAGTGAGTTCTATGAGGTCCTAATGCATGGTTGAGCTAGTATAGTCCCTATTTAAGATCTCTATAGTTGGATGGATGTTGTTATGAGGTCATACATGGTAATAGAGGTGTGTTAAAAATTTATATGGGTCTGCATGAGGTTATTATGGTCAATTCACGAGGTTTCATGGTTGAGTCGGACCATTCAGCATTTGTTTCTAGCCCTGGAACATGTAGAATGGTAAGGAGGTATGATATTTAGACTACATAAATCATGGTAAAGCATGGTAGAAGCATGTTGGAAGTTTAATTGAGGATTATGGTGAGTTTTAGGTCATAATTCAGAGATTTGATGGTGTTTTAGGTCCTTTGGAAGCAAACAAGTGAGAAACATAAAAGTAAGCATAGGTAAGTATTAATGGATGGAGAGTTTCATAGATATTTGGGATATTAGGTGAGTATGAGAAGTTATATGATGTTTTTATGACGATTCATGACAAGTTTCAGGTCATTATGATATGGGAATAGTAAGATATGCAAGTTTCGAAAAACTAGGTAAGTTACAAGATGATTTTATAACAAAAGTTGACCTTCTGATGCTCATTGTGAATTTTATGCTTTGCATGGGGACATGATATATTTGGAATATATTATTAGGTTAGTTATGAAGGTTTAAAAAAATAATGAGGTGGTTTGATTGTCATGTTTTTATGAACGATCGTTAAGAAGGTAAAGTGGTTTAAAACCCTAGCTAAACCCTAGCTAAGAGTGACTTGGAGAAGATTGCTTGTACCAACCCATTTTTGATTGGTTTTGAAAAAGTGATGATTTTATGTTTTATAATACTCCTTAATATTTCCATAATTTTATATTAGAGCATGTGACAATATGTGGGCCCCACTGAAATTGATTGTTTATGAAGAAGTTTGGTTTATGGAAAAGTTCTTCAAAGAAGGTAAAGAATAAATTAACATTTTTTTATCCCTAGAGTTTTTATAAATTTTTATAAAGATCTAATGTAATTAATTTTGTGAAAATTTGAAATAATACCCTATTTATGAAGATTGGTTTTTGGGGTAGTTTGGAGCAACTTGTAGGAAAATTGACATTTCAGGAGCCACAGTGGGATTTAGGACTCCATTAAAGTTGTTTTATGAATCTGGTTTAGAGATATTTCCATTGGTATATCAAACTTGTATTTTTGATATGGTAAACAAAATTTGTGAGCTATTATTTGAGGGTAAATTTTGAAGGATGCTTGTTATAACAAGGTGTGAAATAGTTTCAAGAGGTAAGTTGATGATTCTAAGTTGTTATTTCTTTGTGAAGGTTTATGAGTGCTTAGAAATCATGTATATATGTGTTCCATTATTTGGTTGAGTGTGTAAGTGATTTTTGGTATGATGGATCATGATGAGCTCAATGTCAGTTCTTGACTCGTAGAAGGCATAAAAAGAAGTTTGTAGAGATTGGATTGGTTGAAGGCCTTCCACTTCAATTTGGAAGGAGTTATGATATGTTATCTAAAGTTGATTCAAATATATTTCCATTGGTTTAGGTTTTTTCTTAGTGATTTGATTTTTGATGTCTCTTTTAGGTTAATATTTGAAGAAGAAGGTATGCTAGATTCAGACAAGTTTTCGTAGGCTAAAAGATTAAGTTGGTTGAGGAATGAAATATATTATTTTATGATTTATATCACCTGAAAGTGATGAGGGATTAAATTTTTTCATTTTTAAGGAATTTTGAGGTCTAAAAGTATCATAAAGGGTGAAAAATAGTTGATTTTACAAAATAGGTTAATGGGAAGCATAATTTGGTGAAGAGGAAATTTTTGTGGTTTGAGCATATGGATGTTTCATGATGTATAACTTGCATAGATGTGTTATGAAGATCACTAGGTTTCCATAATGTTGTTACATGCCATAGTTGAGTTGACCTTGTGTGGTCTTGAGGCCCAAAGGTGAAATTAGGGTGCTAAAGCAGATGTTTGGTGAAGGATATGAGCCAGTGGGCCCATTTTATGATTTATTTGATTAGTTAAAGTAAATGTGTGACAATGTATGATGATTATATGTTATATTACTCATTTATGGTGAATATGGGATCTTTAATAAGCATGGTTTTATGATTTGTTGTTTTAGCTCATCCTAGTGATGGGGTTTTGAGCATTTTTGGTGCAAGTTGGATGGTTTTGGGAATGGATGACCTATATGGGTCATATGTGAATGTTTTAATGATTAAAATGGGATGTTATGAATATGAATTTTTATAACCAAATGATGGAAAATTACCTCTTTTTAGTTTGAATAATGAGAAGGGTATAAGAGTGATGTTTTGGGTGCAATTTGTGACTAGGTGGGTAATAATAAATATTTGACCTATGTGTGAATGTTTTAAAGGTACAAATTAAGTTTTTAGATCTTAAAGTGTGCATGAAATTTTGAAGAATCATTAAGGTAATTTGTGTAAAGGTTTAGAGACAAGGCAAGTTGAGAAAGAAGAAGAAAGAGTGAGCTAGAGGAATGAGGGTTTAAAAATTATTGTGCGAGCTGAAATTGTGATCTCCATAAATTATGAAAAAAAAATAGATATCACCATCATCAGGTGGTTGAGTTGGTGCTTGGTCATCTGGGGGTTGTAGCCTCCTTGTGGTGGGTGCTTCACTAAATTAGGGGTTTGTGCTACTTGTAGGGATAATGCTCTATTAAACTAGGGGTGGTGCCTCACTAAATTTGAAGCATGGAAATGTAATGTTTGTGTTTCATTTGGTTTTCTTCCCCATGAGGGTTTATCACTTAAAATATTGTTTCCATGAGATCTCTCTTATGTGTTGTGGTTATTTGAATATAATGTGCACACGTAATAATGGATGAATGTTAATGGTTTCTATAATTAATGGTAAATGAAATAAGAAATTTGTATGAATGATTAAACCCCCATCTTAGTCCATTGTTATTCCAAAAATTTGTATCGAGTATGTCCTTCTGAAGAAAGTTTAGCAACTTGAAGGAGATCCTATGAAGCACAAGAAATGGGTAAGTCTTCGGATGTTAAATTATCTCTAAGGAAGAGGAATGAAGTAGCCCAGTTAGTGATTGATTTATTACAAGTTTAGATCAAGGATATGGATATAGAGCATGATCAAGCCATCAAGGGTTTGAAATATCAAGTGGAAAGTTTGTCTAAATCCATAAAGGAGAAAGAAGACACTTGTTCTAGGTATGAGGAAAAATTGAAAGCCCTAGAATCAAATTTGGAGAATGCATCTAGTAGGTTAAAGATGTATGAGAGACTTGAGAAGAGATTTGAAGCTCTTGATGGGATTTTAGAAGGCCAAAGGGTGGCTAGTGACAAAATAGGCCTAGGGTTTGAAGGAAAACATGTGAAGAGTGATGGTGATGCTGGTCTAAGTACTAAATCTGATATGAAGGTGACTAAGAAGGCTGATTTGATAAGGTCTAACCCAGTTAGATAAACTAATGCTATGAGGTATGGTTCATCATTTAATGACTATTGTTATATTTTTCATGATTTTGGTCATAGAGCTATAGATTGCAAAAGGAGGCCTCCTAAGAATAGTGTAGGGTTATTCAATGGTGAATGTCATTCATGTTGTGAGTATGGCTATAGAGCCAAGGATTTTGGATGGAATCTAAGAGTATATGAGCCAAGAAGAAAGAAGGATGTTGTTTGCTTCAAGTGTCAAAAATTAGGTCATATAGAAAGACTATTCAAGGCAATAGAAGGTTCATTGAAAGATTTGATTCTAAAGGAGCATTCAAAGGACCTAATCATGGAGGTTAAACTGAGAAAGATGTTATAAAATTAGAGGTGTTCAATATGGAAACTAATCAAGTGAATATTGTCAAAGAGGGTTCGAGTGTAGTAAAAAGGAAAATAAGGTCAACAAATCTAAGTTAGGTTAAGGAAGTATGTTTTCCTTAGTTGAAGGGCTCATAAGTCAAGAATATCATATGTGCCTTAATGCAACAGGCATGACAAGTTAAAGAGAATAGGATTTTAGGATACCTCTAAAGTTGTAAGGTATGTCATTTGATCCATCCATGAGTTTTGAGTCATTTTTAGTGATAGGTGTCTATTGGTCCAATCTATCATGCTATCTAATGCAAGTCTTTGATTGTGTTTTTAGAGGTTGTTTTTCATGGTCTCTATTTTCATCAGACCACTAGTTGTTCTATAAGGTCATGTACCTCTATTTGAAGAAGTATATTGTTGCTACATAAGTATGAATGTTTTTGGGTTAGTCTATGTCCATTTATTAGTCGTAAAATTTTTATATCCTTGCATGTATCCTTGATATCATCAAATGTATTAGGGAATATTGTGATAGTACTTTGAGGTAGTATTTCAAAACATGAATTTTTAGTCTTTGTGTGTGTGAGTCAAAGTATTACTACAAGTGATGATGATCTCCATTATGAAATCAAGGTAATATGTGTCATTAGCTAGTGAATGATTGAGTCCATTGTAAGTGTTAAAGTATGAGTATGAGTCTTTAAGTTATAGAAGTTCTGATATTTCCTTGTTAAAGTATGAGTATTACAAGAAGTGAGTAGTGATTGTTAAAATTTTTTAGGTCTATAATCAAAGTATTAAGTGAAAAAGTATTCATGTCATAAGTAAGGCTTTGTGGGTTTCCCAAGTGATTGTAAAGAGTGCAAGTCTTAAGATCAAGGTTTCATTGAAATATCATGCATATATAAGGAAGTGTGAAGGTCTTTATCATGATTTGAATATGGTTTAAACACCAAGAGTGCACTGATATCAACGAGATGGTCTAAAGTATACCGAAGTTCAGAAATGGGGTCTACCATATATATCCAAGTCTATGGAGGAGGAAGCATGTGTTGTTCATGATTTCATTTGGAATACATGCCTAAAAGAGGTGAAGTTTCCATGGAATGGAGAATTTTATTTGAGTTAAGGTCAAGGTGTGTTTTGAATTGTCAAAATTTCTAATGCTACGTTGAGCTCCAAAAATGTCTTCAAATAACATGATGCTTTAAGTTAGTTTGATTATTATTCAAGATGGTTGCATAGTTGATCTAGGGTGGTATAATTCCTATCCATGTATTTGAGTTCATAAAGGTATGAGTTTATGCACATGTTGGTGTTCATGAGACAAATTTCATAAAGCACGTCTTTGTGTAAAGTATGGGTTTTAGAGATGCTCTCCATGTGGTTAAAGATATGAACATGTGTTAACTATGCTGATAAGTGTTGATGATGATCCAAGAATTTTTCAGAGTGTTTATACTTCATAATATTTTGATTGGAGAAATTCAAGGAAGTTAATTGAGTTCATAAGGTGCTCTTACTCTTGCCTAAATTTTTGCGACATTCGCTGCCTTTTTTTTGTAATTTTGTTGCTTTTTAACAAGTTACGAACCGGGTTTCTAAGTTGATGTGTAATCTATCTATCCTACATATGAGTGTTGGAGGTCTTAGTATGATGACATAGGTTGAGGGGGAGTTGGTTTCACTCTTCCATTAAGCCATAGGGGTATATGAAGACCTATTTCTCTTAAGATGTGAAGAAGGATTCTTAACAGGTCTTGTAATGATAATTTCATGCAAATATTACTAGTTACCAGGGTACAATGACTGAAAAAGAAGTGAAAAAGGTAACCTATAGGTCTGTAGGTGGTGTCTAAGGCAGGGGTAGAAAGTTTTTGTGCTCAAGATCATGAGAAAGGTGACATGAAAAGTTCTTGGGTTGAATTAAGATTCATGCAAGATCTACTTGGTTGATTATTTACTTCTAGTGTGTTGGATTGTTGTTTGATAAGGTGTTATAGGTTCATGGTAGTCAAAAGATGGTATTTTACAAGTTTGATTAGCTCACCAAGATAAGGGGAGCTTGAGTTTCTTCTCTAGTAGAAGTTTCATATGTCTAGAAGGTATGTAAGGCAAGGTGATTGATGACATTCAAGTCCATTCCAAAGGTAGATGGTTTCTTGACTCAAGAAGTTCAAGGTAGCATGTTTTTGAGGTTGAAATGAATGAGAAAGTGTTTTAGGAAGATTCAATATGGTTGAGTCATCTCTATGACTCATATGTAAGGTAAGTGGTCCTACTTTTGTGTTTTTAGTTAGAGAAGGATAATATGGTTCTAGTGGGAGATATAAGGAGTGGATTCATGTTGTATATTATTTTTCATGGTTGAAAAATGTTGGTCTAAATTGATCTGAAGGTGTGGTTCATACCTAGATGGAGATGATTAGCATGAATTATGATAAAGTGAAGGGGATATATTCTTATAGGGATATTTATTTAGGCTCATTACAAGTCCATGGATCATTCATTATGCTATTGAGGTCATACAAGAGAAACTACAATCCAAAAGAATATTTTGTACAAGTAAGTTGAGTTTGTGCATTGTTTCCATTATTTCATGTTGTGTGTTATCATTTTCCATGTATTTTTATCATTTTATCCTTTTTCATAGATTTCAAAGGGGGAGAGAAGCATCAGAAACATGGGATTAAGGTCATGTAGGTGTGTTGGTCATGTTGGTTTCCATTAATGACAAAGGGGGATATTGTTGGCAATTGTGTGATTGTATTTTCATTGATGCCAATTCCAATGATGGAAAAGGGTGACATGGTGTTGTATGAGTCTCTATGAGGTATTATTATGATGTAAAACATGAAGGTTGATTGGTAGTGTCCATGTTTAATGAGTTTTATGAGGTCCTAATGCATGGTTGAGCTAGTATAGTTAATGTTTGAGCTCTCTAGAGTTGGTTGGATTTTTTTTATGAGGTTATACATGGTAATAGAGGTGTGTTACAGATTTCTATGGGTCTGCATAAGGTCAGTATGGTCACTTCGTGAGGTTTCATGGTTGAGTTAGGTCATTGTAGGCTTGTTTCTAGCCATAAAACATGTAGAATTGTAATGATGTATGAGATTTAGACAAAATTATTCATAATAGAGAATGGAAGAATCATTTTGGAAGTATACCTATGGTTTATGATGAGTTTGAGGTCAAAATTAAGAGGTTTGATGGTGTTTCAGGGTCCTTGGGAAGAAATTAGGTGAGAAACATGCAAGTAAGCATAGGTAAGTCTTAATAGATGGAGAGTTTCAGAAATATTTGGGATATGAGGTGAGTATGAGAAGCTAGAAGATGTTTTTATGATGCTTCATAACACATTTCAGGTCATTCGACATGGGAATCACAAGATATGCAAGTTTTGGAAAACTCGGGTAAGTTACAGTGTGATTTTAAAGCAAAAATGGACCTTCTAATCCTTGTTGTGAATTTTATAATTTTCATGGGGAACAAATATATTTGGAATAGATTATTAGGCTAGTTATGAAGGGTTTTAAAAAATAATGAGGTGGTTTGATGGTCACGTTTTTATGAATGATTGTTAATATGGTAAAGTGCTTTGAAACCCTAACTAAGAGTGAATTGGAGAAGATTACTTATACCGTATAATTTTGATTATTTTTTAAAAAGTGATGATTTTATGTTGTATAGGATTCCACAACTTTCTAGAAATGTATATTAGAGCATGTGGCCATACGTGGTCCCCACATGAAATTTCTTGTTTCTAAAGAAGTTTGGTTTATGGAAAAGTTCTCAAAAGAAGGTAAAGAATAAATTGACATTGTTATTATCCCTATATTTTTTGTAGATGTTAATGAAGGATTATAGTCATGGTTTTGGTTAAAATGTGCAAATTATACCTTATTTATGAAGATTGGTTTTAGGGCGAGTTTGGAGCAGCTTGTAGTAATATTGACATTTTAGGAGCCACATGGGGAGTTAGGAATCAATTCAAGTTGTTTTTTGAATATGGTCTAGAAATATTTCCATTTATATATCAAACTTGTGGTTTGGATATGGTATGCAAAAGTTATGAGATGTTCTTTGAGGGTAAATTTTGTAGGATGCTTATTCTAGTAGGGTGTGAAGTAACTTCAAGAAGTAAGTTGATGATTATGAGTTGTTATTACTTGGTGAAGGTTTATGAGTGCTTATAAATCATGTATAATTATTTTCCATGATTTTTTCAAGTGTGGAAGTGAGTTTTGGTATGATGGAGCATGTTGAGCTCATTGCTAGTTCTTTAGTCCTAGAGGGCATAAAAATAGTTTGTAGATATTGACTTGGTTGAAGGCCTTCCACTTAGATTTGGAAGGAGTTATAATATGTTATGGAAAGGTGATTCAAATATATTTCTAGTGGTATAGGTTTTGTGTCTTGGTGATTTGATTTTATTTCTCTTTCATGTCAATTTTTGAAGAAGAAGGTATGTTAGATTTTAGGATAGGTTTCTTTGAGGCATGAAATAGATTAATTTATGATTTATATTACCTAGAAAGTGAATAGGGATGAATTATGTTCCTAGTGAAGTCATTTTAATGTCTTGAAAGTATAAAAAATGGTGCAAACTAGTTGAATTTGAAAAGTAAGTTTTTGGGCAACATGATTTGGTGAAGAGGAAAGTTGTTGTGGTTTGATCATATGGATGTTTCATGATGTCTAACTTGCATGGATGTGTTATAAATGTCCTCAAGTTTCCATAGAGTGGTCATATGCCATAGTTGATGTTATCTTGGGTGGTCTTGAATCTCAATGCTGAAATTAGGTGTTGGAAATAGTTGTTTGGTGAAGGATATGAGCCAGTGGGCCCATTTTATGATTTATTTGATTGGTTCAAGTAAATTTGAGACCATGTATGATTATTATATGTTATATTACTCATGTATGGTGAATATGGGAGATTTAATAAGCATGGTTTTATGATTTGTGGTTTTAGCTCATCCTAGTGATGGGGTTTTGAGCATTTTGGTGCAAGTTGGATGGTTTTGGGCATGACCAACCTACATGGGTCATATGTGAACATTTTAATGATTCAAATGAGATGTTATGAATTTTAATTGGTCTAACCAAATGAGGGAAACTGACCTCTCTTGAATTTGAATCATGAGAAGGGTATAATAGTGATGTTTTGGGTCTAATTTATAGCTAGTTGGGTGAATATGAAAAGTGTGACCTATGTGTGAATGTTTTACAGGTACAAATGCATGTGTTGAGATATGAACATGTGTATGATAGGTTTAATAATTATTGAGGGCATGCGTGCAAATATTTAGATCCAAGACAAGTTGAGACAGAAAAAAAGAGCGAGCTAGAGGAATGAGGGTTTGAAAAAGATTCTGTGAGTTGAAATTGTGATATCCATCAGTTTCAGCATAAATAAAATTAAAATATCATCATCATCAGGTGGTTGAGTTAGTGCTTGGTCATCTTGGGGGTTGTAGCCTCCTTTTGGAGTGGGTTCTTCACTAAATTAGGGATTGGTGTTCCTTGTAGGGTTGGTGCTCTACTAAACTAGGGGTTGATACTCCTTGTGGGGTTGGTGCCTCACTAAATTTGAAGGATGAAAAATAATGTTTATGTTTCATTTGATTTTATTCCCCATGAGGTTGATTCACTTAAATCTTGTGTCCACGAGATCTCTTTTATGTGTTGTGTTTATCTGAATGTATTACGCACACTAAATAAGATATGGTTGAATGTATGTGAATGAATGAATATTAATGGTTTTTGAAATTAATGGTAAATGAAATAAGAAATTTGTAGGAATGATTCACCTCCATCCTAGTCTATTGTTCTTCTAACACTCGTGGTTTAATCTCTTATGTGTAGGAGGAGCTTTGTTGTTGATCCATGTTTGTCACTTTGGTTTTGCATCAATATCACCGATTGTATGTGTAACCTATAAAATAAATGTCTAGATATGTATACCCGTAAAACACATCAATTACTAAAAATTAATATGTTGTATGTGGAGTTGGGATGACCTCGACGGTCATGTGAAGATTGAACTTAGTTCCGAGTGCTGGACTACATTTAAGAATCCATGTAGTTCTATGTATATGTGTGTGTAATGATACCCTAGGATGCCCTTGTGTAAGTTACATAATGAAAGTAGGATAGATCTAGAATGTAAAAATGTGTAGAATGTGTGAGATGAAATAGAATAAAATTTCCCTCCTATGTTGTGTATGTAAAAGAAATTATCCCTTGTACCTTGAGTGGATGTGCTAGATAAATGCTTTGTAATGTTATTGTGCCTTTGTATGTAAGATTAGGTAATAGTAGATAATGATAGTGCTTAGCCCTGAATTTGGAGAAGAAACTAAGTATACATATGATTCCCTTGTTTGAATTTCATAATTGACAACTGGAAGGCTAACCTAAATGTGTAAAATATTCCCAAAAGGTAAAGATACCCAAAAGATTGAGAAAAGAATAGAGAGGGTCGGGAGCACCGCGAGGGACAGGAGTGCCTAGGAACTAGTGTATGAGGCCAAAAAGATAAATAAGTTAAAGTCCTGATAGGGTGTAAGATGTGTAAGACCAAAAATAATTCAAGAGATAAAGAAAACAAGCCAAAATGAGTTGTCAACCACTAGTTTTCTTGCTTAGGAGTCATGTATACATTAATATGTTTTTAGGACCTAGAAATGTACCCAAGTGTGTGATTTTGTGTTTACATTTGCCTCCACTTTATGATATGAGTGAATACTCAATAGCATAAAGTATATAGAAGATCTGTAGCTTGTAATATTATGGAGAGGAGTGTTTCTAATAATGTTTCAAGTGGAAAAGTGAAGCGTGTAGTGATTGTAATGTGAAGCATGGATACTAGGAAAGGGAAGCAGACCGGGGTGAAGTGTATGCGTAGTACAATATTATTGGATCTTGTGCATGGTGATGTGAGATTATTCTTGTTGTGTATTAATGATAGACCTAAAAATAATAGTGAGAGAGTATTAAAAGTTTTGTATATGAAAAATCAGAGTAATATGTGTATAAGTATGTACAAAGTGTGTAAAGGAAAGTGTGCACCTGATATGTAAGAGAGTATGAGATAGAAAATTGTATTTTTTAGTTGGAGTTGCTGGATTTGAATGTTGATGGTGAGGTTCTTGGGAGATCTCATGTAAAGAGCACATTTTTGGGTGATCTCACACCGAGAGCAAGTGTTTTGGGTGATATCACACCAAAGGCCGAGATCTCATGCCAAGATAAGAGTTTTGGGGAGAGAGGTCTAAATTTTCTCTCCTTCCATAATGCTTCTTGAATAATCACCATTTCAGATGGTTTATCCCTGATTTATTCATGTTGGTCCTTTTATTTTGAATATAACTGAAATGTAACCAATAAATCGAATATCAGTAACTAAAGGCAAGTGCCTTCTACTAGAGAACTGATATGAAAATTGATTTAAACTATGTTGAACTAATAATTTGATTATTTTCCCTAGGATAGTAGTGCCTAATGGGGACATAAGTACCCAAAGCTATTTTATAGGATTGAGAGCTAGCATCGCTCGTGTTTTAGACCCAAGTTTGATTATGGGCTAGTCTCAGAATCGTGTTCATGTGCTAATTCTATATTATGTTGTTCGAATATCTAAGATAATGTAGGGGTGATTTGTTCTCCCAATAGATGCCCCCTCATTTGGGGTGCATGCGACGACTATAGTAGAATGTGGTAAAAAGAGAGGACCCAATCGATATGCATAATTGAAGTGGATACTTTGGGGGTAGGGGATGTGCATGGTAGAAACCAAGGAACATGCAAACAAGATAGGTTGCAAAAATAGCTAGCATGCAAGAGAATACAATGTAACAAATAAATAGGAAGACAATATGGATTATGAAAATGGGTTTCAAAAATGGGACATCGGTCACAATGTCACTAGACAATAAGGGTGAAGCAGCCAAAAGCATACAATGATCAAGGAATATATAAGGCATAGAGAAAAAACGATAGCAAGCAAAACATGATAGATAACCATGACCGTATTAATCCTAAAGGGAAAATTCTACACTTGAATTACTTGTTAACATGTTAGAAAGATAAATAGTATGTGAAAGAGTGTATAAATAAGCAAAAAACGAGTAATAGTGACTACAAGGAGTAAATATTGAAACAATAGGACATGTAGTGTGTAGAGTATGATAATAGTAAAGGTAGATAACTCTAAGATCCTCAACGGACTAGTAAAGAGCTTTGTCGAGAATTGTGCATCGTGTAAGAATATGTGAGTCTTGCATTCACCTCAAGATACCAAGTGAACACACATGTGTGTAAATAAAAGATAATGACATACTAAGTATCCAACTAGTATAGGAAATAAAGTGTAACATGTAAATAGTATAAGCTAGCAAGAGTAAATGCAATGAATATACAAAAATGTTGTGTGAGTGTGATGATGTACTATGAGATGCAAGAAGTGAAGAGAGGAGGGGAACATTAGCCTCTAACACATGTTCATGAGATGATGTTCATTTATATGTGCCCTAGAGTAAAAATGAACCATTGAACAAAAGTGTGTCATCAAGTAATGAGTGTGTTGTGTGAGAGTAGATGCTAGAAAAGATGTATCATGAAGAGAAAAGCATGAAGTGTGTATAATATGAGTTTCTTTGATGAAGTATGCTATAAATATTCAAGTGTGAATTATAGCACTAGAGTGCGTCATCGGGTAATGATGGTAAAATGTGTGTACCAAAGGTGTAGGAGTGCTAAGAAAGATTATACATGAAGCGCAAAAAGTGAAATGTAATAGTAGATACTAGAGACAACTGATAATGGTGTAAGAGGGGGAGAAATTGAGGTTCCGCCCAAGTGTATGAAGGGTGAAGAATCAAGTAAAATCATCAAGGAGATCGTATATGGTAGGGTTATAACCAATAGGATTTGGATTGGAGACCTGGTATGTGATAGTGTGAGGTTAATCATATAAAGAGCTTGTGCATTGTAAATTATACATACCCATAGCATATTATTCATCAATAAAATGGGTTACAGACAGTCATGTGCATACCAATGAGTTACATTTTTTATATATCCAAGGAATTAATCCTTGCATATAGAGACATGGATAAAGGGCATAGGAAACATGATATCAATATGATTCGGTCAAGAGTACCACCAATATAATCGAGAAAATATTGGCTAAGGTAGAGTAGAGAGGAATATAGTGTAAATGTAATAAAAATTGACAAATGGAAGACACAGAGGCCATAAGAAGCAGTAATGAGTACATATCCATGGTATAAGTGGGGAGAGTGAGATGGAGGGAGAATATCATCAAATGTAAATCCTAAGAAAGAGATACCTTCATGTGTGAAAATAGTGCCATGGCAAGTGGGATCAAATGGAATATGAGGCCAATAGGAGTCATGTAAGAATATTCCGCCTTACCACTCGATTCCATATTCCATTTTATTTTACCAAACAACCTAAGGCACGCCGACACATCACTCAATACTTTGGACAAAGTTAACCGATAAGTATTCATCATAAAACATCCTTACAAATAACTTGAAAAGGGGTCCTAGAAATGGAACCAAAGTGTAGTCTTTTATTTTACCAAACAGCCCAAGGCACACCGACACTTCAATCGACAGATTTGAGAGCTCACCTGAAGTGTGCAAGGGTACCATGTCCCTCTTTTATGGTAGCTTTGTCAAGGAGTTAGCATGATAAACACACATATAAACTAGATCCATAACAACCATTCAAAAGTAAAGCATAAACAAATATAGATCACAACCATATGACATAATGACCTAAAAACAAACCAAGATCAGATCTACCATGCAAAATACAATAAAAAGGTATTAATAACAATAATCCATCCACAAAACTCCATTGTATTAATCACCATAAAATAAAAAGTTGAATACATACATAAGAATATCATCACAAGTCATACGTGCTCATAAACATATAACATAACACTAATCGTAGACACCTAAATTCTACTTTTGCAATCTTATTTCCAAAACACATGTAAATCACTCTCAATCTTATCGATTCCATTATAATTAGTGATTTCCACTAATTGACTAACACTTTCCCTCTTTTCGGTTAATTAACGACACTTTGGTTATTATCCACCCTTTTCCACATTCAAGATGCCAATCGACGTCAAATCGTAAGTTGTTATCCTCTTCGGGAAACAATTAGCGTTATTAGCTAATTAAGCCTATTTTACCCTTGATTTGGTCAATATGCCCTAATATTGGCTCAAACCCCTCTTATGACCACTCAAAATCACCCCACTTTCCTCCACAACGTCTCAACAAGCTTCAAAATCTTATCCTAGCCTCCTAGTTGACCCTAAGCGGTTGATTAAGGCTCCATACCTCTTAATCACTTGGTAATTCACTAATTATGATTAGAAAAGATTAATCATGATTAAAAATTCTAAATATTCTTTGTACTTTTAGTCCCACATGCACCAAGATGCAAGTTTTCCTCAAAGGAAAAACTATAAATAATACTAAGTACTACCTTCCAACTTTACACCATGCTTTTATTAGTAGCCTCATATAATACATATGTTAAAGAGCCTAAACTCCTTAAAGGATCCACATGCTCATATTTTCCTAAAGCCTTCATTATGGTTAGTAGGAGGGTATTCAACATGACATTGTAGTCTTGTGTTGGAGATATCTTCTCACCATTTGTGGAGTAGTAACCATTCCTAATTTGATTGCTTCCTAGATCTATTTAGGTCTATTGTTTAGTAATCATCTAACATAGTAAGCATGCTTAGATATTAGATGTTAGTTTCATTTGATCTCCATTATTATGCTATTAAGCTTTGATATTTCATGTTTCATTCCTTAGCTTTCACAATTAGCTTTAAACTATGTGGTGTTAGGCTTGCTTTAAACTAGCTAATTTGTGCTAAATTTTTGGGGTGTTATCATTTGGCATACCCGATGGGACTCAAACCCCATTTGCATTCATTCTCTAGATTTTTAACATAGTTTTAAATTTTTTAGATTTCAAGTTTTCTTAGATTAACTTCCAATTCTTGGATTAGATTCAAGTTTTTATAGATTAATTTCAAAGTTTTCTAGTTTACTTTCAAATTTCTTAGATTAAATTCAAAATTTTCAAATTTTTTAGAGTAGTTTTCAAATTTTGGTAGTTTGATTTTGTAGCTAAGTAGTTGTTTCAAATAGATTAGTTGTAGAAGTTTTTTTCATGTTCCTTGCAGGAAATAAGGAGGTGAAGCCCTATCAAAAGTGCCTCAAAATATCAACGATTGGAGTTTTTTGAAGAAAGTTTTCTCAAAATTTGAATTTTGGCCATCTACAAGAAAGATCCACGCATGTTCAATGAAGATTGTGCTTGTGCATACATAGGCATGCCTATGCATTGAAACATGTACCTATGCATTAGGAAGTGCGCCTATGCTTCTCTGGCCACATTTGTGAAACACTATAATTTTTGTCTCTGAGTCAAGCTTGTGCATGTGCATTAGGGTCTCCGTGCCTACACCTCTCTGGCCACGTTTGTGCACTATTGACTATGTAAATTTGATAGAGCCACACCTGTTCTTTCAAACCCACACATGTGCTTTACTTGGCGTGCCCATGTTTCAAAACTCCGTTCTGTGCACTCAAGACTACACCTGTGCACTCAAGTAAGCTTTGTTCAAAATTCATTATTTTTAGTTTTTAGGATTCATGTCATTTTTTAGAGGATTTTAGTTGCTGTTTTTGTCAATTTATTGATTTTAGAGCAATGTTCCTAACAAAATTTACTTAGGGTTTGATAAGTAATTTTTGTTAAAATTGAATTAGGGTTTGATAAGTGATTTTTCATGCTTTATTTGAGTTTGGAATAGGGTGTGTATGCTCTTCCCTTACACTTAGTGTGATCTTGGGAATCAAAAGCACTTTTAGACCACTTTTTGCTATTTTAGAGTAAGTAAGAAAAATCATCATTCATTGATATGCTTGATCTTTTAGTTTAAGAGTTTTTTTCACTTAATAAAGAATCAAGGATAAAATTTGTGTATGCTCTTCCCTTGCACCTAGTGTGATCTTGGGAACCAAAAGAAATTTTAGTCTTTCATTAAGAAGCACTTGGATTAATTGGGAATAAACCTTACTTTACAAATTTTTATGGTAGTTAGTTGATTTACAAGCTTTTCATTTCTATTTAGTTGGATTATTTGTTGTGTATGCTCTTCTCTTGCACCTAGTGTGATCTTGAGAAACAAAAACAACACTTAATCCTCTTTCTATGATATTGTGAACCTTTTTGAACTACTAATCATTTGCTTGAAGGACCTAAAAACACTTGTCAAAGAAAGAAGGGCTCTCTTTAACCAAAATCTAACATTCACGTGTGTTGTAGGTTGCCATTGGTGGTCTAAAATAAATTGCTTAATCCAAAATATAAAAATACACCAAAACATCATTCAAAACACCATATTGTAGGTTTCTGTTAAGAGCTACGACTTGTACACTCAACTAGGACATAACCCCTTTGGCATAAGCCTTAATCTATAACAATGGGGGTGGTCCTCGGAGCCCCTAAAGTAGTTCAAGAAAGAGGGAACCTTGTCAATAAAACATGAAATTTCTTCACACTACCTACTTTTATAGTACACCTTGGTGAGATTAGAGTCAAAGATATCCATATAGTGACCCCAGTGAAAGTATAATTGAACGCACTTTAGTGCTCATTATATTGAAGGGGGTAAATTAAACCTAAGATATACCTTGGGAAACCTTGGTAAATCAAACTCACCTTAGATATCTTGTGATACCTAGAGAGAGAACCACCTAGGTAGCTTCACGGCTTAGAGACATTATTTTTGTCTTAGTTGTTATAATTGAGATCTCTCACAAAGTGATAACTTTGTTAGATTCAAAATCTTGTTTTTTGAACAAGGGAAAAAATATCTTAAAGTTGAAACCAAGTGATTTTCATCATGAACTTTACTTAGTGTCATTTTGTCCTAGTTTTTCACTTGTCTTAAGAGAAGGTGAAAATATGCCAAAATAACACCAAGTTTATTTCAACACCACTTTGTCTACACCGTTGTTTTCTTGGTGCCCATTTTTAGACAAAATGAAACAACATATATGGATACCGCTAGATATCGCATGTCCACCACTTTTGTATTCTACTTGCGTGACTAGGTTGTAATGCCAGAGCGCAAGTGTTGAAAGTGTGCATGGTACGTACTCACAATCTAGTATGCCCCCTTATCTCAAAGACCCATATTTGAAACTTATTATAATCATAGTTAGGTGATTTCATCCTTGTATTCTTTTGATTTGTTACACTGCCCACATTGTAGCCATACAATTGAGATATTTATGTCTTGTTTCCATTATGAAATTAGGCATAAATATCTATATTGTAGGGTTACGTTGCTCGCACGCATAACAATTTCTTGATATAATTAGATGTAGTTTTTACACCCTAGCATTGTCTTGAGTTTTTGAGTAGTGATGTTACTTTGTTAGCATCGCTATAGTGCCATTTTGATAGTAAAATCTTGCTTTCTCATAAAGTTTGATTACATGTCCAAATAGCATTGTTACACTACTCACATTTGTATTGTCCATTTTACAAAGCTTAGAATTTGTTATTATTTAGAAATTGGATTTTATTATATCTTGTTAGAAGATCACGCCAAAATTCTCTTATCATTTAGGCCTTGTTGTTTGCAAACTTGACCTAACTGGTTATATTGTGTTGTCACTATTTGGTTGCAAACCTATCTAGGAAAATCTTAGAGAGTAAACTATTTGGTGTAACTAAATTTTGAGTGTTGTACATCATTGTATTATTCTAAGGAAAACTTGTGTCATATATTACCTTTCCAGGATAGCTTGTTCATTATTCTTTAGTTCGTATATTAATTTTGACCTATCAATTTTATGGCTATTCTATAGTCACCTTGTTAATTTAGTTTCATTACACTTTGTAAAAAAATGACTAAGGTCCCTTTTAGTAAAACTTAGTGGAAATGTTTTTCATTGTATCTCCTATCTCGAGTATTCCTACTACGAGGATGGGATCATGAATATTAGGAACCAATATATTTAGAGGTGACAACCCTCTTATTAGTGCAAATCAGTAGCACCCCTAAATGACCTTTAGATCTACAAGTGAGAATTGGGTCATTTAGTGTGATTGCATAACATGGAATCTTTTCCCCAAGTGTGGGACTTGCAAAAATGGGAAAAAAGTCTCCAGATTGAAGGCTGGTTCCTCTACTCCTCTGATTAGATGTATGCATGAAATTTTTAGAGGTTTAACTCAAAATTCTACTCTAATTCTACCAAGGAGACAATGATAGAAAGAAAAGAAGATAAAACTAAATTGATAAGGTGATACACCAAAGGAGTGGTGAACATCTATTTCTAAATATTGACAAAAATTATGAAAAATGTAACACAAATCATGCAAAAATTGCTAAAATTGTAATGAAGGATCAAGATAGAGCAAACAACACAAGAAAGGATTGAAAATTCATTCAAAGAGCTTGCATTGTCATTTCCATCTTTAAATACAGTGCATTACAACAAGGAGGTAGAAAACATGTTCATAGTCTAAAAAGTTCGATATTCTACAAATTCACTTGCGGGGTGAAGGAGGAGCCCGTAGAACATAAAAAAGTCCAACCCTTTACAAAATGAGCCAAAACTAGCCTTTAACCATTGACCCAACATGAAAGAAAGAAAAAACGTGGGAAAATCAATTTTTAACTTCAACCACCAACAAGATTGATCTAAATGGCCTGCAAAATGACGGGTTTCCATAAAAATCTTATTCTCCATAGTACATTGCTTTACAAAGCAAAAAAGAGGCCCATACTTCATTAATTTTAGTGGTTGGAGTCATTTTCTATGTTTTTTGCATGCCAGAGACATTTTTCTATTTTTCTCCCACAAATCTCCATCAAAATATAAAATTGGACCTTCCATTATGTAGAGAATTTCACTAGATTTCCAATGAAACCAATAACGCAAAAATCTGAGCTTTGGATCAAAATTTATGCCCCTATGAAGATTTAGGGCAAAAATAGGGCAAACCTGGATTGGTAGACAAAAACTTTAAAATTTTCCCTTTTTTGAATTTGGGAAAATTTCCCCAAAAATTCCCATGGCTTGCTACTCTGTTGCCATGTGACACCTCCTCATTGGTTGATGGGATCATGTGGCACCTCTCAGCCCTTTGATTTTCCATTGGGAAAATTTCCCAACTTTCCCCACGCTCTACTATCTCTCAGTGACACATGTCACCCTCTCGATTCCGCAGCATGCACTTTGAATTTTGCTTTTGACGCCTGCTGACCACTTTCGCAAAAATGCCCAATAATCCCCATGCCCACGACCTCCGCTAAGAATAGGAAACGTGTCACCACCCTATTCACTCGCAGGATTTAACCAAAATTTCCATTTCCTCCTTGGCGGGCCTGCGGGCCAATTCTTTCCTTTGCGCCTTCTACTACTTTGGCAAAAATCCAAAATTTACTCCACCCTCCAACTCCTGCTACCCTCATGGAAAGTGGCACATTCTCATTTAACGTGGGGCTTCTAGGCCAAAATTATCTTTGCACCATTTTTGGAATTTTTTTCAACATACCCCCGCCTAATCCGACCTCACATTGCCATGTGGCGCCTCCTCATTTGTCGTGGACCTTAAGCCATTTCTCTTCCTTTGCGGGCCCGCGGAATTTTTTTTTTTCTTTGTGCCCCACCCACTCCTTGGCAAAAATTCTAAAATACCTCCGCCGACCTGCCATTCCACCGCCACGTGGCACATTCCTATTGGTTGGGGCTTCTAAGGAAAATTTCCTCAAAACTCCACCAAGCCATAACTTGAGAAATATAAGGAGTTAGGAGGAAAATTTTACCTTTCTGGGAAAGGTGAGGAAAAATCCTATCTGATGGGATCATTTCCAAAATATTTTGAGTACCTAAAGCATTCCAAAAATTCATTTAAGTGCCAGAAAAGGAGAAGAAGGAGGAGTTAGCCAAAAATAAGCATGGGGCTTATTTTGGATAACAATTTGGTGACTCAGAGGGGTCATCTTCTGCTAGATGAATGATCAGTAGCATTTAAAGCATCCATTGGGCATGGAGTCATGAGTTGTATCCTGCAAATTGATCTGAACTTTGAAAACTTCCTCTTTGAGCCACTTGGAAACCCACTAAACTAGAGTTGTTTTCACCAAAATGCCACTGAAATGGACTGTGCAAGAGCAAAACCAGCAGCACCAAAAACTATGTACAAAACTAAACATCATACATGCTCCAAATGGAACATGTAGAGTGTGCAAAAGCACTTCTTATACTAAAAGCAAACCTACCTTACTCTAATTGGAAGCAAAGGTGAGCTAAACAAACCCTACAATTGGTTGTGCAAAATAGCTTCCTTTCTTCAAAATTGGCTGCCATGAAAATGATTTGGCACTGAAAATTTCTAGTTGGATGAGTGGAAAATAAACAAGAAGTTGGTCTTCTACCCAAATTAGCAAGGTGTCAGCTAAAAGTAAATTGAATACCTCTTTTAGTTTCTCTACATTTGGATTCAAGAGGTATGTAAGCTGATCCTTGGTACTTTGTAGCTCACCCTCATGGTTAGAAGCAAGCATGTCTAGTTGTGACTTCTCCTTCAGCTCCAATGAAGCCAAGTACCTTATTGGGCAAGGTCTGATCCATTTGATATGCCCATAGCTCTGATTTTCAACTCCAAAAATGGAGTATTCTTGTAGACCTTCTTGAATGGATGGTGTGGAAGAAGTGATGAAGTTCTTCTGTTGTTTCCCTTCCTTTTCCAGTGAATAACATGGAAGATTACTATCTTCCAATAATGGTTCAAAGAGCTGTCACAAAACACAGGATGATGTTTTTCAATGTTCTCCTTTGTGGCAGCAGGATCTTGATTTTGACATTGAATGGTGAAGAAGAAAATATTGTAGTTTCATCCGGCTCTTCATCTAAAGATTCTTCTAAGTTTGATGGAAAATCAAACTCTTTAATGTCCTGTTATTGCAAGGTCTCTCCCTCTTATATGACGACCTCCAAATCTACATTTTCTTCATCATGTGTAGTTTCGTTTTCAAACATGAAACTTGTCAACTCAAACTCATCCAAAAAATCAGATTTTTGGAGAGATGAAGTGGGGGAGAAACATAAAATTTATTGTGCCTCTTGCTCAAAATTTGGACCTGTTCTGTTCACCTCCATAATGACTTCATCAATCAAATCAGTCCCTTCAAATGAAACCAAAAATGTATCAATAATGTTTCCTTCTTCTTCTGTTGCAAAAAAATCACTTGATCTCATCCATTTTCTGCTCTCCAATGGGATTTGGAGCTGGTTGTTCTTCCTCCTTTGCTTCTTGAAGACCATTTTGTTATTGATTAAACTCTCCCTCTAGCATGAGGTATGACAAATCAAACTCTTCAATTTGATGCTCTAGAGGAAAAGTTGGGGCTGTAAGATCTCTTTTAGAGCTTTCCTCCTCCAAGGCTGATTGTGCAACTTCTATTGGATCAGCATTCCCTTTGGGCAAAGTGCCAACATGGACACTCAACTCATCACAAACAAGCTGCTGTTTTTCTTGCTTCACTATTGTTATAAAATCAGCCTTGTTTTCCACTTGTTCTCAAATCCAACCTCTTCTGTAGTATTAACTAGCAAGGGGATCTTCTCAATTCCATATCTAAGAGCCAAAATTACTAAGCTCTTAATCATTCCTTCTTTTCTTGGCTCTTTCTCTTATTGTCCTTCATGACTGATTTTTGCAATTTCTTCTTCCCCACATGGAATTGGGAATGCAAGAGGAGGGGTGGATTGTGACTCAATTGATTTTGCAAATTTTTGTGGAGTTGGAGGAGGTATAAATTCTTGTTTCTTTGGAGGGAATGGCTGTTTGGAAGGGAAAAGGACAGAAGAATTGAGATGGGGTGGAAGACTAGGGAATGGAGAAATGGAATTAACTCTTGGGGCAGCATTGACTGGATTTAGAATTTGGCATTCCAAATGAGATGGTGCTACTTGAGGAATGGAAAGAGAAAAACCAGATGATGGTGTAGAACTTACCCATTGACAAGGTTGTTCAACACCAAGTTTATAGGCCTCTATCTCTGTTGTCCATTGTGCAAGTTGGGGCAACATCTCCATCATGAAGTCCAGCTTCTCCTGAGGGCTGAAGTGTCTTGGAAAAGGGCCTCCCCATGGACAAGGAGTCCTGCAACCAATTCTGAAAGCCTTCATTTGAGTTGTTGCTCTTGATTGCACCATTTTTACCTCCATCTTTTGGATTTTCTCCACAAAATCAGCATCTTCCATTTGATTTTCTTCATTGCATGCGTACCCTTTCTCTTGATATGCTTCACAACCAAACTAATTTTGGTATTGCTCATATGGGTAAGCATGTTGATCTTGAATTTGATCAAAATGCTGATTTGAAGGAGTTGTAAAACATGTTGGAGGTGAAATATATTGTTGCTATTGTAAATGTGAATTCCATGATGGAAATGAAGTCATGATTGCACAACTTCATGGAATGAAAGAAGATGGAAGAGATGGAAATAAGAATGGATGAAAATGGATGGAAAATAGGTCTACAACTCAGAGAATGAGTTATTTACCAGATGGAGTCGTCAGATGTGCTTTTGAATATGCCTCCAAAGGTTGAATCCTTAACAAGAACACACCAACCTATCAAAAATAAGGTGGAAGACCTCTAAGGTCCCACTGGCATGCCAAAACTGTTAGTGCAAATCAGTAGCACCCCCTAAATGATCTTCAGATCTACAAGTGAGAATTGGGTCATTTACTGTGATTGCACAACATGGAATCTTTTCCCCAAGCATGGGACTTGCAAAAATGGGAAAAAACTCTCTAGATTGAAGGGTATCTCCTCTAATCCTCTGATCAGATGCATGCATGAAATTTTCAGAGGTTTAACTCAAAATTCTACTCTAATTCTACCAAGGAGACAAGGATAGAAAGAAAAAAAGATAAAACTAAACCCGACAAGGTGATACACCAAAGGAGTGGCGAAAATATATTTTTGCAAATTGACGTAAATTATGAAAAATGTAACACAAATCATGCAAAAATTGCTAAAATTGTAATGAAGGATCAAGATATAACAAACAACACAAGAAAGGATTGAAAATTCATTCAAAGAGCTTGCATTGGCATTTCCATCTTTAAATACAGTGCATTACAACAACAAGGAGGTAGAAAACATGTTGTAGTCCTAAAAAAGGTCTGATATTCCACAAATTCACTTGCTAGGGTAAAGGAGGGAGCCTGCAGAACATAAAAAATGTCCAACCCTTTACAAAATGAGCCAAAACTGACCTTTAACCATCGAGCCCAACATGAAAGAAAGAAAAAATGTGGGAAAATCAATTTTTACTTCAACCACCAACAAGATTGATCTAAATGGCCTGCAAAATGATGGGTTTCCATAAAAAATCCCATACGCCATAGTACATTGCTTTACAGAGAAAAATAGAGGCCCATACTTCATTAATTTTGGTGGTTGGAGTCGTTTTCTGTGTTTTTTACATGCCAGAGATGTTTTCCTATTTTTCTCCCACAAATCTCCATCAAAATACAAAATTGGACCCTCCATTGTGTAGATAATTTCACCAGCTTTCCAATGACACCAAGAACACAAAAATTCAAGCTCTGGATCAAAATTTATGCCCCTCTGAAGATTTAGGGCAAAAATAGGGAAAAAATGGATTGGTGGGCCAAAACTTTAAAATTTTCCCTTTTTTGAATTTGGGAAAATTTCCCCAAAAATCCCCATTCCCACTACTCCACAGCCATGTGGCACCTCTTCATTGGTCGATGGGATCGTGGGCCTAAACCTACCTTTCGCCCCTTTGATTTTCCATTGGGAAAATTTCCCAACTTTCCCCGCGCTCCGCTATCCGGTGACACATGTCACCCTCTTATTGGCCGTGGGCATGCGCTTTGAATTTTGCTTTTGATGCTATTGACCACTTTGGAAAAATTCCCAATTCTCCCCATGCCCTTGACCTCCGTCGAGAACAGGACACGTGTCACCACCCTATTCGCTCGTGGGGATTTAACCAAAATTTCCATTTCCTCCTTGGTGGGATCAGGCCAATTCTTTCCTTTGCGCCTTCTACTACTTTGGAAAAAGTCAAAATTTACTCTACCCCTCTGACTCCCACCACCCTCATGGACATGTGGCACATTCTCATTCAATGCGGGGCTTCTAGGCCAAAATTTTCTTTACACCATTTTTGGAAATTTTTTCAACATACTCCCGCTAATCCGACCTCCGCCGCCACATGGCCTCCTCATTCATCGCAGACCTTAAGCCATATCTCTTCCTCCGTAGGCCCATCGTAATTTTTTTTTCTTTGTGCCCCACCCACTCCTATGCAAAAATTCCAAAATACCTCCGCCTGACCCACCATTCCGCTGCCACGTGGCACATGTCATCAGTTGCGGACCTTCCCTGAGGAAAATTTCCTCAAAACTCTGTCGAGCCATAACTTGAGAAATATAAGGAGTTAGGAGGAAAATTTTACCTTTCTGGAAAGGTGAGGAAAATCCTATTTGATGGGATCATTTCTAGAATCTTTTGAGTACCTGAAGCATGCCAAAAATTCATTTAAGTTCCAGAAGGAGAAGAAGGAGGAGTTAACCAAAAATAAGCATGGGGCTTATTTTGGATAACACCTCTTCTAGAGGATAATCTCATGGTTAACCATAATAGTGGAGAGGAAGATTATCCTTGTATGAACATAGAGTGTCCTCTCACTAATTTTTATGATTACATTTTTCAAAAAATACTTGAGGTTCTTATGCATGTTATGGAACTAGGAGCTAGGTTACCTCCCACAGTGGACCCTTCTCTCATTTCCACAATGGTTCGAGGGGAAGAGGAAGTGGAACATCCTCATCACCATATAGATGACATATTAAACCCAGGTCACACCTCTACTTCTGCATGAAAAATAATGAGGAAGTACCTTTCAAAAATGACAAGAGAATATCATTTACCTCCAATTAAATTTTTTTGCGAAGACCATGAAGAACATATTCATCATGCACAACCTCCCTAATGAAGATCATAACAAAATACCCATTCAAGAGGTTACATTAGAACAACAGGTCCAAGCCCTCACTCACTAATTGGCAAGTTTGGCTTCACATATACAAAAGGAACAACCAAAAGTTGTGAAACAAGCCATACCAAAGAGAAAACATAAAGCTTTTTTCAAAATTCCCAATAAACACTCCTCGATAGGAGACATGAAAGGATCCTTATGAGGAATTTTTCATTAAAAATAGGGGTGGACATACACCTAGGCTTAACCATTTTTATAGACCTATGCCACCACCCACGCAAGACCATCTCTTCCACAAAGAATGGTCTACTATAAAGAAAACCCTTCAATCATTTGAAGAGGGCCAAACCGCAGTAGAATAACAAGAACTATCGGTTTGATGAGTCATGTCCCCACCCATTCAAAAAAGCTATGTTATAGGTACCTTTCCCAAGACACTTTGATTTCCCAAAATTTGAAAAATATAAGGGAAAAGGTGACCCTCATGACCATATTAAAGAGTTTTATATGGCATGCCAAGAGGTTACATTAAGCAACAATTATCTTATGTGCCTCTTTTCACAAAGTTTGAGAGTAACAACACTAGAATGGTTTGTTCACATCCTTAAGGGATCCATATCAATATGGCTAGAACTAGCAGAAATTTTTGTATAACACTTACCTTTAATATAGAGAATGACATCACCATGTTGGATCTCTACAATGCCAAACAAAGAAACAATTAAACCATTTCTACGTTTTTACAATGATGAAGAGGATTAACTAGCCACTTTCCTTGCTCCATACCTGAAAAAAAGTAGATAGGCATATTTTTTCCCAACCTCCATCTAGACATCACGTTCCACCTAAAAATGCATTGTTGAAACACGTTTGAAGAGGTAATAAAAAAAGAGAGTCAAATTGAAAAAGCATTGCTAGCTAGGGGGACTCTAAAACCTTTCTCCCACGATCAAAATGATTCCAAGTCTAACGAAAAACCAAAGTTTGTTCATAATAAAAATAAAAACATTGTTGATGATGGAATAGTATATACCAAGTGAGTATAAGACATTCAGAACTACACACCCTTGAAACTTGCAAAGGGAAATCCACCTATTGAGTATAAATGATGTACTTTTACCCCTCTATTTGAATCCATATCATCCATATTGAAACGGTTAGAGGCCGTAAACATGGTAAATTACCATAAAAAAACCCTATGGGGACAACACACCTAAACTGTCATGGTTTAAGGAGAATGAATTCTACGGGTTTCACCATGTAAATGGTCATAAAATGGACAAGTGTTTAAGATTAAAACACTATATTCAAGACCTAGTCATCAGTGGCAATATTGAAGTAGATTTTGCTGCCATTGTAAAATATCCAAATGAAAGCTCAAGGATCTTCAAAGATCCTTTTCCTAATCATGAAGAAAGTAACAAGCTAGATCGGGGACAATCATCTTAGACTAAGAATTCCAACTATATGTCGAGCAAAGACCACTTTGATGCCTTGATAAGTTGTGTTAACACACTTGTTGAGAAAATCAATACAATTATAATTAAAACAAAAGAGTGTGCTATAGAAATGTGACAAGCTTACCTTGTTATAAATTCCAAACATACTCCCCCTCCTCCTCAAGAGATTCATTATGATGTGTTAGATCAACTAGAGAAGAATATAACCAAGATTTCAATCTTAGACCTTATAAATATTTCTAAAATTCATAAAGATATACTTTTTAGAACCTTACAGGGATAAGGAG
Organism: Taxus wallichiana var. yunnanensis; assembly: GCA_018340775.1. Lineage (NCBI taxonomy): Eukaryota > Viridiplantae > Streptophyta > Pinopsida > Cupressales > Taxaceae > Taxus > Taxus wallichiana. The sequence continues at coordinate 503,654,448 of CM031243.1, read as the reverse complement.
TATCTATTGATGTTGACCCTACACATTTACAAGACATTGTAGTGCAAACCACTCTCACAAGACACATAACCTTGATCGACAAAATTTTAATTCAAAATACCTCTCATAACCTACCCTTACATATTGAGGTAATAATCAAGCGTAATAAGGTCAAGAGAGTGCTTGTGGATAGTGGATCGGGTCTTAACATTTGTACTCTTAAACTAGTTCATCAACTAGGTGGCACAAAATTTAATTTAGAGATAAAGGTCGTCACCATAAATACATATGAAAATGAAGAAATAAAATTAGTTGGAATGATCACTTTCTCCTTAGAATTTGGTCCTATAACCCATGATACAAAGTTCCATGTCTTGGACCTGGAGCTCCCTTACAACATCTTGCTTGGTCACCCATGGATTCATGCCATGCAGGTTGTTCCATCAACATATCATCAGTGTCTAAAATTTCAGTATGAAGGAAAAAACTTACTATACAAGGGGATCCCCAACCATTTTCTCATTGCACAGATCATTTTTGGGATATTTTCCTACCATCTATGAGTATCCCTCTATGGAGATTATTGTTCCTATTTAGTCGGAGGCCCTCACTTCATGAGTGGACCCAAACACCCTGACTCCCAATGACAGTGGTGCATCTACATCGGAATATCCTTTTGCTACATGGGAGATGAAGGTCATAAACAATGGATGTGGAGAGTACAATATTTAGCAAGCCCTTATGATTCAAAACATTCCTCTATCATCCCTAACATGTGGTAGACCATGCTACAAATTCCAAATATCAAGTGAGAATTTCCCTTTTGAAAATTTCACTTCAGGTGGCTTGCTAGAAGATGAAAGAAACTTCAACGACATTATATATCATCCTCAAGATAATGAAATGGATTTATGTTACAAGTCATCTAGGTATGTTATTCCTAACAAAATCATGCTTACTATGAGATACTAAGGATGTGGTTGCAGCCACAAAGAACAAGGTCTATTAGAATCTCTTTCAATACCTCATTGCATACTGGGTAAATTGGGAATTGGCATCCATTTGTATGAATCTCACCCTTCGAGATAATGATTACGTTTCTTCTGAGAGTGATGATATTTTGTCAAAAATGAAAGTGAAACAAATTCTTGATGTAGTCTTTACGAATACCTTACCTCTACGAACCTATTCTCTAACATGGCTATCCTTACCATAACCCCTGTTACACCCACTATATCCCCTATAAATCAGACATTAACTCTCATCTACCCATCACTGGTGAATTAGGATCACCAAAAATACACACCTATTGATATGTTTCAGAATGATGAGGCTATTGGTGAGTTCTTAGGCATCAAAGACAACATTCCAAGAAATGATCACAAGAAGGGGTTATCCATTCAGCTTAATGCATGTGCATACTTTGGAGAGGAAGTAGAGTTATGTGAACACTTAAGTAAAAAAGTGAGCAAGGGAAAGAGTTCCAAAAAAATCCTTGTGGAAATAAAAATGGGAAGTCCTATAGCAAAAACCTCTTTGAGGCGCTTGTGGAAAAACAAGTAGAATAACCTATGGAAAAGATAGTGTACCCATATAAAGATGATGATCACCTCCTTGAACCAATTTTTGTAGAGGATGATCTCAATCTCCCACCTGATCCTATACACATGGGGGATGAGTTAAAGCTACTAGTGGAAGATATAATAGATTTTAACATCGGCACAATGGATCTCGCGCATGAGATAGTTAAGTTAGGAGCTTCACTCTCAGCCAAAGAACATAAAACATTCACATGACTCTTGAGAGAGTATGTAGACATATTCACTTGGTCTTATGCCAACATGTTAGGATTGGATCTTGCATTAGTGGTACACAACCTTGTTGTGCACCCAGATGCCAAGCCCATCAAACAAAAGCTCCGGAAGATGCATCCTCGTGTTGCCTTACCGGTAATGTCGAGCTAGAAAATTTATTAGAATTAGGATTCATCAAGCCTATCGACTACTCAGAGTGGATTTCTAATGTGGTACTAGTTCAGAAAAATCTAGTTGGTATCAAAGTGTGCACTAATTTTAGAGATATTAACAAAGCTTGTCCCAAGGATGAATTTCCTCTCCCTAACATTGACATGATCATTGACTCTACTACTAGTTATGAGATGCTATCTTTCATGGATGGCCTCTCAAGTTATAATTAGATAAAGATTGCAGAGTAATATAAAAACAAAAAAAATTAAAATCCCATGGGGAATGTTCTGTTACCAAGTTATGCCCTTCGGCCTTAAGAATGCAAGCTCTACATATCAAAGGGAAAGGACAATAATATTTCATGACATGATAAACAACATCATGAAAGATTACATAGATGATATACTAGCTAAATCTCAAACTTGGGAGGAGCACCCAGAGATTTTTTGGCATACCTTTCGGCACCTAAGAGACTACAAAGTCTACCTTAACCCGAAGAAGTGTGTCTTTGGTGTCCTATATGGGAAATTAATAGGGTTCATTGTATCAAGGAGAGGAATAAAGGTACACCCCAGAAAGGTCACAACTATCATAGAAATTCCTCCTCCTCAAAATATTAGACAACTACGTAGCTTATAAGGGAAAATTCAGGCCATCAGAAGGTTTATTTCACAACTAGTAGATAAGTGTCATATGTTCACACATCTTTTAAAGAAGGATGTTAATTTCACCTAGGAGCCGAACAACAACAATAGTTTTCTTTACTAAAAGAATACTTAGATAAACCCCCCATTCTCATGCCTTCCACGGTAGGAGAACCATTTTTGCTTTATATCTCTACTACACATTTTTTGATTGGGGCACTGTTGGCCCAGTATGATCAAGAGTAGAGAGAAAAGGTTGTATACTACTTGAGCAAAACATTAATAACATATGAGCTCAACTATTCGCATATCAAAAGGATTTCCCATTGATAGGGTTTAATTTCCGAAGAAGATACACCATTCTCTTCTCAACCATAAAGTCAAAATTATTTCGAAGATCGATCCACTAAAATACTTATTGTCAAAACTTGCACTCATAGGAAAGATGGCTAACTAGATCATCTTATTAAGTGAGTTTGACATTGAGTATGTTCATCAAAAGTTAGTAAAAGGACAAGTCTTAGCAGATCAGCTAGTAGAAGCTCCACTACCTGTGTACCAAACCCTTAAGTCTAGAACTACCAGATGCATCCATCATGTACCTTGAGGAATCTAGTGTTTGGAAATTATACTTTGATGGCTCCTTTACCTTTCATGGTTTAGGTGCTAGAGTTGTGTTAATTACTCATATGAGAGATTTGATACCCCAAGTGTTTCGACTTGAGCTCCCTACACAAATAATATATAAGAGCATGAAGCTCTCATTGTAGGCATGAAGTTATCCATCAAGTGGGATATCAAACAAGTTAAATGCATTGGTGATTCAATGCTTATCATCAAATAGGTCATAGATGAATACAAGGTCAAGGATGAAAATATTCTTCCATATAAAAGAATGGTCGATTCCTTGAAAGAATTATTCAAAAAGATAACATTTGAGAAGATACCAAGAGCCCATAATAGAATGTCATGGCTATGATAGGATCTATGTTAATCATTCTGCCAGGGAACAATGACATGCCATTCTTCATTGAAAATATAAGAACAACAACATATGACATACCAGACTCTATTTGGTGTGTGAGGTTGTTGGTCCCTTTTCACCGTGGTATGCTGAAATATTTAATTACCTTCATGATGGAACATTTCCCACTAACATTTCCCATGCTGAAAAGTGCACCCTCATCCAACGTATATCTCGCTATACCCTACTTGGGGGTACCCTCTTCCACCGAGGCTACAATGGTAATTTTTTATGATGTTTAAATTTGGATGAATCTATCCAAGTAATCAAAGAGGTACATGAAATAATTTTGGGGCTCACACTAATGGGATCTTCCCTGTGAAGAAAATTATTAGAGTAGGCTATTATTAGCCTACCATAGAGCATGATTTTGTAACCATGTGAAGGGGACTGGGCACTCATGAAGAGGGCCCTCGCCCAACGATAGCTTCTGCGGAGAACTATCGCATCGCCACTAAACCCAATCTGAGTTGGATAGGGCCCAATCCTCATACCCAATCCTCATACCCATGAGGGGATCGAGTGCCGAAACGGATCAGTGATTCGAAAAGATATAGAGAGGGCCTCTCGGAAATGTGTGGATTTTCAAAAGTATGGTAACTTGATACATGTGCCAGTGTAGTCCTTGTAGTTTGTCACAACCCTTTGGTTGTTCTAAAAGTGTGGTCTTGATCTAATAGGGAAACTTAACCCTTTCTCTTCAGACGGTCATAAATTCATCTTTACTTGAAATTGATTACTTTACAAAGTAGGTAGAGGTTGTTCCTCTCACCTATGTGAAGGTTCCAGATCTCTAAATTTATCACGAACAATATCATTTGTTGATATGGCATACCTTATGATATTATTATAGATAATGGTAAAACATTCAAGAATAAAACCATGAAATCACTCAGTAAACACTTTCAAATCTACCTCAAGTTCTTGACCCCCTATTACCCTCAAGGTAATGGGAAAGATGAGGCTTCTAATAAAACCTTAATTTTCATTATGGAGAAGATGGTGAACAAGATAGGCCATGAATAGCATTTATAAATTCACCCTTCCCTCTAGGAATTTATAACCTCAATCCGCAGCCCCACAGGTACAACTCCATACTTAGTATTTAGCACTAAATCCATACTACCTTTAGATATTGAGATCCCTTCTTTACATATTGAGCTAAGGGAATACAAAAATGAAGAGGAAGACTACATAGTAGCTTGAATGAAAGAGTTGGAGCTATTAGATGAGAGAATACTTCATGCCCTTAATCATCTTATAGTGTATCAAGATCGAGTGTGGCAAAGCTACAATAAAAGAGTCATACCTCGTCAATTTGAGGTAGGATATTTGGTGCTAAACAAGAATAAGAAGAACACCAATAAGGACAATGAAAATAAAGGGAAATTTCAACCCAATTTTCTAGGAACATATGTTGTGGTTACTAATTTTGGTTCAGGTGCCTATAAGCTAGCCCATGCGGATGGTCAAGAGCTTTGAGTAACCATGAATCAAATACAAAAGAAAAAAAGTATAAAAATAGAAAAAGAAAAAGAGAAATAAATAGGTGCATCCAATAGTGAAAACCACACAATGGTGGTACTTTGGACAAGTCATTTGGTTAAAAATGGTTTCTAATGCTAAGAGAGGGTCCATTGTTAAGAAGCATTTCAGGTTTAGGAGTATGCAAAATTTTTCCTAAGCTAGTTTTTTTCCTTAATCGACACCCTTGTGAACCTATCCTTCTTTGCCCTAATCTAACTAATTTTAACTCTTGAATGCAAAGAATTTAAATTTGAATGAACTCATCTCACACTCTGGGGAATCTTCACAAAGTCAATTCTAGCATATATCATGTGACATTCTACCCTTATACATCCCATTTAATCTTTGGGGTAATCCATGTTTCTTCATTTCCTTGAACATTCACTTAGAAAAACTGTTGAGAAAATATAAAAACATTTGTATAATCTGTTGGAAAACCAAAACATTCAAATATGTTTCCTAGAAAATTCTAAAACAATAGAAAATTATCTTAGAGATAAAATTAAAAATAACGCAAAACATCCCAAAACTTTCCCAAAACTATCCCACAAAAACAAAGTAGTAGTTTTCTTACTTTTAGTTGTTGGTTTGTATGGTTTTTAGTTGCATTGATTTTTCATGTTGTGTGCTTTAGATTGAATTCACTTGTTTACTTAGATTGAATGTTGTTTTAATTTGTAGTTCATTGCTTTGAGTTCATTTTATCTTGCATGCTTGTAGATAAATGTGTTGCTTTGATTAGATTTGTTTAACTTGTGCTTGTTAATTTTTACTTGTACATTGTGTTATCACTTCATCATCATATCACATATAACCATCACATCTATACATCATATATCAAAAAATTTCTAAGTTTACATCACGCATGTATGCTAAAGCTAATCATCACATACTATATCATCAATGGGGCAAGAGGGGTTACACATGATCACAAATCTATCCCCCCAACACCAATATAAAAATATAAACATGTTTTACTCAAATTATCTCATCAACATGTAATATGACATCAGCTAAGGCTATCTCATAAATTAACAAACATGTGATACAAACATAAAACATATAGATTAAACATGATATCTCATAAACAACATGTGATACATCAGTAATCCATCTATCATCATACATCATCAAATATAAATGTCCGTATACAAAATAATATGTCTCAAAAGTACATCCAATACAAATAAATAATAAAAATAATCGTACATCTATAAATAAAATTGCCTTCATCACAAGGCATGATAAAAAATAGTACATATACATCCATACAAAAGTATGCCTTCATATTGAGGTGATACACCAAAAATATACATCTAGTACATCAATCAATAAAGTCAGCCATGACTCGAGCCCTCTCCAGATGCCTGGTGTGGATCTGCCACTAGGTAGGGGTATCTTAGATGCTATATGTGTAGAAGGTGTTGTGCCATGTTGTACTAACCTATGCTACTCTAAAGCATGTTGTCCCAAAGGATAGTGTATAGATTATACTTGATCATGACTACCTCTGTGATCTAGCATGAGACAATCTTCCAACTATCCGACTATACTCGGGAACCATTTGATTGAATGGTAAAACCACATAATAATGAATCATTTAGTATGTAGCCTCTTCTTCCATAGCGGCATTGTTCCAAATCAAGTGTTGTAAACTTGAGGCGGTGTTGGCCTCTCTTTGCAGCATTACGTTTGCTCTCATACTAGCCAACCGTATCTGCAACATCTTGGTCCCTCTCTTCCTGTAGTTATAGGTTGTTTGTGGTCACATGATCTTGATCTATCATAGATTGTATCATCTCTGCCCTAGCCTAGTCTTACTTGGTAATGAGATGATATCTCTCGGTAATCACCAAGTCCCTCTTAGCTATGGCCTGGAGTTTTAGGGCTACTACCCGCCGTAGTTGCTGCTACAAGGTAGTTACTGTCCACCAACCAATATATCCTAAATATCCTCATCCATGTGCTACTCAACTACCTATTCATCAACCGACATATCTTCATCCATTTACTACTCTCCACCCTACCACCTCCTCCATCTCTCGGTGGACTATGTGGTGGACTCATGTGGGGGTTGATAGAGGTTTTTCGAAAGGGTTCCCATAATGGATCCTATCAGGAATCTGTGGTTCAATACATATGGTCATACTACTACTTAGGGCTGCACCAATACCTGTTGCTGCACTAAAACCTTCTGGTGAATGAATACCTGTTGTGCTTCTGTCCTCCTTGTGGATTCGCCTAGCCCTATGCTTGTGCCCTAGGTAGTGGACCTTGAAATCCCCGAGTCACCGCATCTAGTACCTCATGTGGAATAGTCAAATAATGAGGTGAAATTGTAGCATGCCAACCTGCATATTCTCGATGTAGTACCAAGATCCACTATATGTGCACGCTATGCCAAAGGATGAAATACCACATGTAAAAAGCTAGCACAAGCTCGGACCAACCTGATTTGAGGCCCCATATGAAATAATTTTCTGTACCTACGGGCATACCATATCTCGGCCCCAAGAATACCCTAAATAATTCAAAATCGACACTCGAACCTGGTCTACTTTATACCACTTCATAATGTGGCTCATACTCCCAAGAAGGAAGTGATCTGCCATCACAGTACAAATCTCAACAACATCCTTAGGCCATTGATATAACCTATATGGCCACCATGTAATCATATGGGGTTGTAGCTCATCAAACTCATGCCTGTAATAATTAGTGTCTCCTATATGACCACGTACACCCTCTCCAATGGAACCCAACCCATATCAGAAGGCTCTTTAATAAATCAAGCTCATAAAGCTCCCATAGGGTCGCTAATTGCAATATGTTCCAAAGCCCATATCTGCAATGAGTAAGCAGTAACCCATGGAATTATATCTATGGTAATATATCGATGAATATCCACATAGAAATGATCTAGTATGCACTAACCCTAGTAATAAACCTCTCCCTATAGAAGTCCGTGAATACCTCTAATTAGGCCAAGGGGAAATCGAGCACCGGTATTGTCAGGCAACAATATTTTGCTGACAAGAGCTAACAAGAATACAATAACTTGGCCTAGCCACCGATAGGCCATGCACCTCTTAATGAATACTATCATACCACTGGTGAGGTATATCTTTCACTCCAAAATTCATGGATATATATATCTCTTAATCTAATCTTAACGTCCATCATAACTCGATCAAACGACCCTGAATAGGAACTCACAAGATCCACCACACATCCTCTAAAGTAATGCTCATCTTGCCAGTAGGCAACCAAAATGTCTAGCTCTCACTCCACCATCTCTTAGCTAAGGTTGTGAGCAGGCTATGGTCTATGGTAATCTGGGGCATGTGAGCTATGTGTGCTAGCCCAGTCACCTCTAAAGTGATCTCCAAAAAAATATGGTCACATTGGCTAAAGGTCTCCTCATAGGCTCGGAGCCACACATGTCACTCCCACGTCTCTAGCCTATCTAGGTCCTCTTGCAAAACCAATCAGGTCATTTAATTATGATCCTATTATTCTATTCTAATATGTCATTTATTCTTCTACTCTATCATTTAATTTTTCTAGTTTACCACATTATTCTTCTATTTTTATACAAATATCATCTTTTCCTAACAACTAGGGTTTGCTAAAACCTATGGTTTTCTTCCAAAAAGGCACCTAAAAGTGACTTTTGTGCATTGACATACTCTGGCGAGAACTAGTGTACCCTTTGTGTACTAACACACTCCTTTGTGCACTGGCATACCCTTTTTTTGCAAGTGCATGCGCCCCTACGTAAGGTGTCATTTCAGCACTAACACGCCCTTTTGTTTATAGGTGTATGGGTGCCCCTACATAAAAACCAAAATTGGCTTAGGTGCATTCATGTTATGCATAGGTGCATGTGCGCCCATGCTTGCAAGACGAGACGCACCCCTAGGGCTGTGCCTCGCACATTTTCATCGCTAAAATACCCTAAATATACCCTTAAAATGTGTGAAAAATAATCCAAATTAAATGCTAATAATTCACAAGGGTAAAGGAGAGCTTTGTGTACCTGGGGTCCATCCAGTTGGGAGCCTCATGTAATCTCTCTCATGCGATCCACATGGTGTTTTTGGCTCCGCACCCTTGCCATCTTCTCCCATAGGTTAGAGCTCCGATCAACGGTAAATGGTAAGTGAATGTGGTAAATGAGTTGGCCGCGACGGCTTATATACCCATTTTTACCTCCCGCAATGCGTTTCTCACCCCGAGGCACCCTGAAACCATTGTGGTTCTTCTAATTTCTTCTAAATATTGGTCATGATGATTATTTTTAATAAATAATTATTTTAATGCCCGTTTGATTGCCCTGGAGCATGTTTTGTGTCCCGACGGCCTTTTCTACTTTGCTCTGAGGTATTTTTTTCCTCATGGTTAATTTTAACGTTTTCTTAAAACTTCGTTATTTCTTTTGGAAAAAATAAATTAAAACAATAATTTTTTTTTTTAAATCAACAAAAATCCAATTTTTTTGCAAAAATTTAAATTTTAAATTTTTTTTTGGTAAACATCATATATACAAGCTGAATCTTGTATCAAATACATTATCCTTGAACATAAAATTTGTCTTACAAAAACATATTTCTAAAGTTCTTGCTTGTTCGGTCTCAAACAACTTGCGAGATCATCATGATCTACCTCCATTAACAAAATCTAGAATACATGTTATGTTGGTCCTCCTATGTAACAATGAGTTGTGAGGATCGTGTGTCATAGTGTAAAAATATTTTCAATGGGACTACTTGTGTCCTCCATTATTCCCCTCTCATGTATCCTTTCTTGGGGCACCATTTTTAACCCTTGTTATTACAACATAACATTTAGGAACTATGACTCAATAACAAAAACATTGGTGCAATGTCTTAAAAGTTATTTGTTTGAGTGCATGCGATTGTATTGGTCTCTTTATTAGGTTAGTTGATTTACTTTCTTGTATTTCATTGCATTTTATATGTTTCATAATGCTAAATATCATTTTACTTTCTTATATTTATTACATAATGTATGTTACATGGAGTTATTTATTTTTAGCATAAAAAATTGTTAGTAATTTATCTTTTTATGTTATCTTACACTTTTGTTTATTTTAAATAAAGGTCAATGATGTAGATCATATGGGAAACGTGATGAAATAAGGTTGCATATTGAAGACCGGATATAAAGATGAGCATGTTCCTATTCTCCAATTTCCTATCTTATCACTACTAACTTTTCTTCCAAATCACCTGGGGCAATAAACAACCATGTTTATCCCTATCCTTTTCTCTTCTAAAATAACCAAGGGTTTTGTGCCTATTCTATCCTATTTATTTTATCCATTTCAATCATATTTTCGATTATCGATTGACTTCTTCTATCACCCCATCGACACTTGAGGGGGCATCCTTCATTCCACTAATTTTTATTCAAAAATTTACCTGTTTATGCTTGTCTACTATATTTGAAGTGAAGTCACTAACTTCACCTCAAATAGGGGCAAATGTAGACACCTAAATTCTACTTTTGCAATCTTATTGCCAAAATGCATGCAAATCACTCTCATTCTTGCCAATTCCATTACAATTAGTGATTTCTACTAATTAACTAACACTTTCCCTCTATTCTAGTTAATTAACGATGCTTTGTTGATTATCCACCCTTTTCCACATTTAGGATGCCAATCGACATCAAATCGTAAGTTGTTATCCTCTTTGGGAAACAATTAGCGTTATTAGCTAATTAAGCCTATTTTTCCCTTGATTTGGTCAATATGCCCTAATATTGGCTCAAACCCCTCTTATGACCACTCAAAATCACCCCACTTTCCTCCGCACCATCTTATCAAGCTTCAAAAGGTTGTCCTAGCCTCCTAGTTGACCCTAAGCAGTTGATTAGGTATCTACACCTCTTAATCACTTGGTAATTCAATAATTATGATTAGAAAAGCTTAATCATGATTAGAAATTGTAAATGTTCTTTGTACTTTTAGTCCCACATACACCAAGATGTAATTTTTCCTCAAAGGAAAAACTATAAATAAGACTAAGTACTACCTTCCAACTTTACACCATGCTTTTATTAGTAGCCTCATATAATACATATGTTAAAGATCCTAAAATCTGTAAGGATCAACATGCCCATCTTTTCCTAAAGACTCCATCATGGTTAGTAGAAGGGTATTCAACATGACATTGTAGTATTGTGTTGGAGAGATCTTCTCACCATTTGTGGAGTATGAACCGATCCTAATTTTATTTCTTCCTAGATCTATTTAGGTAAATTCTTTAGTAATCATCTAACATATTAAGCATGCTTAGATATGAGATGTTAGTTTTATTTAATCTCCATTGTTATGCTATTAATATTTGATCTTTGATGTTTCATTCCTTAGCTTTCACAATTATATTTATATTATGTGGTGTTAGTCTTGCTTTAAACTAGCTAATTTTTGTTAAAAGTTTGGGGTGTTATCTCTATCAAAATATGGATCCCTAAACCATGTGAATAAATAAATATATAGGAGTAGGGACTTTCCCTTCACTGCCTATGCATCCTCAAATTATTCTTCATGCTAAGAATAACCATAAAACACTATAAGATAAATACAAAAGCATGCAAGCTTGCTAACAATAAATTATATAATAATAACTACAGATTTAATCCTATTATTAGCCCAAAATTTGCATGTCGCTTGATCTCACACTTGTCCTAAATAGTATTTTATTAGTCTCCAAGTCTTCATACCTTTGTGTGTTTCACAATCAAACCTATCTTTAGCCTATCCAAACATAATGGATAAGTTTGGACCTCATACTTTCCTGTGCGCACTCTATTTTTCTACACCTCCACGTGTACCTACACACCCCATTTCTACATGCCCCAACATTATACGCCTTCAATACTTAGGCTGCAATTCATCAGACTAAAATTACCCCACACTTATTTCATTTCCATCCTCAGCAATGGGTAATCATGCCTTTTCTCTCCAACAAATAACACTAAGGAATAAAAGGATGTTTCATACATAAATAATGAATAAATACCATAGAATCTGGGCAATCTACTCCTCTGTTGGCTGTAGTAATTCAGGATATTCAATTTTGATCTCTACCTCTAACTCGCTTTAATCACTGAGTGCCTTATTTGTATTTTTAGGATATCTGCAAGTACTCCTTCCATTTCATCCATAGTCATAGTTTCTCCCTCATCTTGCATTACTCTAAGAACATTTGTAAGACTTGAGATCATCCCATCCATCACATCCATGTGTCGTGCTATCATCTTTCTGATCTCTTTTATCTTATCCTTATGAGGGTCTCGGGATATTGTGAGTGCATCATGTTTTTCTCGTTAATAATACCAGCCTCTCTACTCGCACTCCAAGTGTCTCATTATTTTTTCCATAACAATCGCATTATCCTCCACGCATTCCTTGTCTTGATTATTGCCTCAGGATCTATGCACATATTCAGCTCCAAATCTACCTTTTTCATCTCATCTTTCAAGGTCTATAGAAAATTCTCATAAGTTGTTATCCGATATGCTATTTTTTCTTTAGTCCTTTCTACCGTGCTACAACATCCTTTGACTTGAATCTACATTGTGCCTTCATCCATCACCATATGAACTAGTGTGCACAAATAATTCATAGCATATGGAAACCTCTTCGCCAAATTTTCTTACAAATGTGGCCTTGCATTCAAAATTTCATCATCTATTTTCTCTTCATGTAGACACTAATATTAGGTCACACTCCCTTTTGGTCCCTCGACGAATAAACACCCTTCATCACATTCACTAGCCATGACCCCTTCACCCCACTAATATTAATTTAATTAGTTTAATTAAATTAATTCATTATCCTCACTATATCTATTATTTAAATATCTTAATTTAAATAATATCCACACATATAGTTCACTTAGACACCTTACCAAGATAACTCACCCTATGACCTATTCTTAGTAAGTTGCCATAACTAACTAAGACTTAAACAAACCCTAAAAATCAATGCCTACATTCCCTCTAACCACATTCTCGCATGCTTACAAGAATCTCCGAGTCTAATCTGTTGGTTAATGACATGAGATCCGAGGAAATCAAGAGGATCTCCTTATTTAGTAAACCTAGGAAATCTTGCCTTAATCGATGCCGGTTACCCTAACCGTTGTTGTTAAGCTTAGGAATCTGCCGTCGATTAACTTTATAACCCCAAAACAACCTTATTCTCAAGGTTGGAAGTTGGAAGCAAAAAGGTTGGCAAGCATTATCACATCTCGAAAGATAACACATCTTTAGAGAGAAAATTCCGGTGAGACCACACATGCAAGGAAGGGGATCAAACATCTTTTTCGGCACACCATCCTAGCCATGATCTGATCTAACCAAGCAAAGAGAAGTGGACATGCAGCCCATACTGAGAAGATTTCCTTCAGTTGGTGATCACTTGCACCCTTCAAGCCTCTCATCAACACCTCCATCCTTCACACACAGCATCCAGGACCATAACTCAAGTAAGTATAATGTCATACTTCTATGTTTTATTTCACTTCATCATTATTTTATCATCTATTGCTTACCTAGCCATCTATTGACCTTCTCCAACATCTCCACATCCATATATTGATTAAAACCTTGCCGAAGCCTACCCTAGTCACCCAATACCTTGTCCTGACCAACCAAAGTCCTTTTTGTAATCATAAAGGAGACCTAAAGCTTGTTTTGTGACATTTCCAAATTCCACAAGAATGGCACCGGTCACACCTGACGTCGTTAGTTACCCTTGACCGACATTGGTCTCTATATTTTCTAACACAACCTAGAACAAAGACCTACCCACCTAATTTCACCTCACCCTCATTCACTTGTGATCTACCCGAGACCTCTATCAAACCTGCAGAACCTAGAACCAATCATTTGACCTTTGGATTCTATTCTAGCTTAGCTTGTTAGATTAGATCTATTTCTTATTGTGTTTTAAGTGAGATACCTAAATCATTTCAAATTACAATAGGATTTACTTTGTTTATAGCATTAAATTGTTTAAAAAAAGGTGAATGACCATCTAGGAAGTATCACACTTCCCAAGATCTTGCATATGCTAGGTAGTTCACTACCCATATTGTTTAATTCCTTCTAGTGGTCTTGATTTGCATTACAGGTAGTTCCTCCTAGCCAAAAGGAAAGCTATCACGATCTCTTGTGGATTCGAAAGTCATATGTGCAACAACCCATCAACCAACATTTGAACAAGTATCCCTCCTATGCCCGTTACCCTATCTGTTTTGTCAACACTTCAAAGAAACGATCTAAGAATAAGGTGAAACATTTTGGCACACTGGTGGGACCCATCTAGGGTTCCTTACATTTCATTCATTCCTAGGAAAAGTTGTGTGTTTTTTTCCCTTCTGAAAAGCATACACACTAATTTTCTTCCTTGGTAACCCACCTCTTCTTTCTATTTCCTCTAAAAGATACTTTTTCTTTTGGTGTAATTAAAAAGAACCATTTCTTCATGATTTCTGCATTGTAGTGAAAGAGCATCCCTCTTCCTCTTCATCTTATTGTGTCATCCAATTTCACATTTCAATTTGGGCTTAAAAATAAAGTGCATTCCATTCTAATTTATTACATTAGCTCATGTTAATTGAGGGAAACCTATACTGGAAGTTATGCCCAGTTGATGGTTGAAAAATGAATTGTAGAAAAACACTTCTTTCCTTTTCTCTCTCTTTGATTCTTACCAAACCTCGGAAAAATTCAAAATACATACATTCTTAAACATCCTACCTGGAAGAAGCTGTAGGTGATCACACAATCATGACACGATGGGCACCCAACTTGCTTTCTATTGAGTCATACTTCAAATCGAAGCCCACACCTACCATAACATACCCGAAACCTCACCTTTTAGATCTCCTTCTTTGTAGGAATCCATTCTCACCAAAAACTCTATTTCACAATTCATGGTCGGTCCTAAATAGCATAAGCTAAACAAACATAATAGAAAAGGAACTCCTAGGATCGTATTTTCTTAGTGTTTCTACTTGGCTTGTGTTTTGAGGTGAGAGATCACATTCTTCACTTTTTTGTTCATCCTTGCATGCTCCTCATCATAGCTGGTGTATTCCGGCTTCACCTGAGTGTGCATGGGCCATATCATCATCATTCTCAGAATTTTGGGTCTAATTCTACATTAGATTTTAATTCACAACTACTTTTCTTTCATCACTGTTTCAATTTCTCAAGAATCAGTCATCGGTTGTCTCTCTTTGTCATTAGTTATACCCAAATGACGTCGGCTTCTAGTCCTTTTGCTAACCTACTCAAAAGGAAATTTTATTCATTTTCTTCTATTTTTCATAGTCCCTATCATTGTCATCATTCCCATTGATGTTGTAAACATTATCGATTTGGCATACCCGCCGATTTTACCTTCCGCCCGGGTTTTCACCCACTATCCATTTTCTATAGTAACTAGTATTGGTTTTCCCTAACCAACATCGGTTAGCCTGTTTCACATTCCAACCACCATTAGGTACCTAATCCACTTTTTACCGCCAAATTCACCCGTTTCTTGTTGTTCTCGTGTCATTTACAGAAGTAGCCCCCCCGATCGTAATGTTTCACATGGTGTTGACCGAAGACAAGCAAGCACACTCATATTTCACATCATTTGTCAACCACTCCCACCTAGTCCTTCACCACCTTCCATTTTATCACATGCCATGCAGCCCATCTAGCCTATTACTATCGCTACTAGAGATGAGGATTTCCCATGACTCCTTGACCAAAACCCTACCGCCTTGCAGTTTTACCTTTCCCACTCATCCACTCAAGATGCCTCGGGTCAGTTGATATATGACATGCCCGTATCTATCCCCCTGACTCTTACACCCACTCCCGCATCAGACCCATTTGGCTCCGTGATACCTCGCATCTTCCTTACCCCCAGTCGTTTCATAGTTAGGTCCTATACCACTATGACTGCCACATCTGTTACCTCTGTGGCACCCATTACATCCACCGTACCCTCGACAACTACCCCAAACACAATCTCATCTACCCCTAATGTCTCACACATACCCATAGCTACATTACCACCTCCTAGTGTCGGTGACCCCTACCCCATTTCAGAATGTGGTCCTTTCCATTCCACAATCATTAGCCCCTATTACCACTAGCATTACCATGACCCTTTCACCCCCATAAATATACTATTAACAACCTCCCGTTTCATGCATTATACACACTAGGTACATACCCCTGTTTCACTGCCTTCTTCTCCACTAACCTACATGATGCCCCATACACTAGAGTGTCACCCCTGTTATATGCCCAAAACTAACCTTCTCATGCTACAAGAGGCATCCAATCATCACAACCCACCAACGACCTAATTAAATTGATGTTTGACAAGATGCAGACATTGGAGGCATCGGTTTATGGCTCCTGCAACACTCTCACCTATAGCGAGATTTACAATGAGCCCATTCACCCATCCATTCCTATCCGTTCATACCTCATGCATTGGGAAATGCCTAAATTCAATTGTTTCAATAGCAAAGAAGACCCGCAACAACATTTGCAGTCATTCAAACATGGGTGTTATCTAATCGCTCATGATGATGCCTTGCTCTTGAGAACCTTTCCCATGTCCCTCACTGGACTTGCATTAGATTGGTATAGTGGGTTACCTAAACACTCTATATTCTCATTTAATCAAGTAGCCCAAGCCTTCTTAGATTATTTCTCTATCAATATCATGAAGAAGGTTACCATGATCGATCTATATTCCACACATCAGTATGAGGACAAATCTATCATAGATTTTGTCACTCGCCGCGTAGCGTCGATCAACTAACTTACCTTTCAACTGCCACAAAATGAACTCATTGAGCTCTTCACATGGGCTTGTGCTAGGCATATCTCACCGACCTTGCAGGTCCAAACCTTCCAAACATTCAATGAAGCATTCACTATGGCACGAGAGTTAGATATTTGGGCCATCGAAGAGAAAAAAATCCAATTATGCAATAATAATTCGACATTCAAGTCGAATGATACCTCTTCTTCTTCCAAAACACAAACTAATTATTCAAAAGCTAAGGGAATAGCTAAGGCACTGGTACTCAAGGCCAGCCTAGCTCATCCATCAAATCAAGTTACCCCTTCATCTAATCTCTCACCTATCTAGACTTTTCAATTCAGACGAGAGTAGTGGAAATATACCCCAATTAGGGAGCCTTACTCTTTTGTCTTAGAAAATCTTATCAAAGTCGGAGCCATCACTCTTCCACCCATAAAACCACACACTAGTTTTGACCCTACTCGCCCCATGCCCACATGGTATAAAGAACATGATTTCTATAATTATCATCGAGTAAAGGGTCATAGTGATGGAAACTACATCACTTTCAAAAATATTGTCCAAGAAATGCTTGAGAAAGGTGAGTTAACTGTGGATAATCCTAATGCACCTGCCAACCAAAACCTACATATATTCAAGAAACCATTTCCCAACCATACTTCTTCATCTAATCAAACTGGTGAGACCTCAACTCATGATACCCATACCCACGAGGTTCACGTTATCTTTAATGATGTACCTGTCACCTCCCAATTACCCCATATTCCTTCCATAGAGGAGATCCTAGCCCGAAATCCTCCTTCCACATTAGAACCAACCTCCCTTGTTCCTTCACCAATAGAGGAACATATTTCATCTCCTTCATCACCTATGGAGGAGTCTTCCACTAACATTGAGACCATCTCACCCCTGGCTTCACCACTTAGAGAAACTTTACCCACAGTACCTCCTCCACCCATAGAGGAGCACCTATTACCTCCTCCACCCATAGAGGAGCACCCATTACCTCCTCCACCCACGAGGAGCACCTATCTATTCCTCCACTTATAGAGGAGCTCCCATCATCTTCTCCACCCATTATAGGCCTAGTTGAGATACCTTTTCCTCTTGGTGAGCATTCTCCTTCAGCTACCCAAAATCCTACAGACCTACTTTTGGCTCTCTTACCCACGGAAGCTGAAGCTAGCCAATTCCCTGTCTCTAAGACACATTTTATGGGAATTACCATTAGGTCCTCACCAACTCCACCTACAGACATTTTGTTCTCACGTTTGGCTGATCACTTAGATTATGTGGATAGGGCTCTACTATGGGGGTACCTTTTACTTCCCATCTCAACACAGATGTAGAGATCCCTTGTTGATACCTCCACTATCTACCCAAAAATATTTTGACCAATCAAACCAAACCCAACCACCTCTATCACAACCCCTTCCACGACACATGTTATAGCTCAAACCACACCCTTACCCATAACTCAACCTACACCTAAACCCAAACCCATACCTACCACATTTATCTCGACTAAACCCATTACCACTTTAGGGGTCACCCCGACCACCAGCCTTACTCATCCACCTATCAAACTGGATTTAGCTACATCCTCCAAAGTCAACACCATACCTACTCCGACACCCAAACAAAAGCACCAAACCCATAGAACTCATACCCCAGCCACACCAATCACACCTACACCTATCTCATCTGTCTTAGGATCTCAGCTTCCCCACATGGTCAAGAAACCTCCATCCATCAATAAACCAAAAACACAACAGTCTATTCCTTACTCACAAATCTCTGACCTACCTATATGCCTAACCCGACTTACACCCACACCTGTAGCCTCTTTACCACCCATACCTCCAATACCTCAGCTATTACTTCACTACCCATTACACTCCATCCCTGTCTCGTACACCTCAAGCACAACCCGCATCATCTACCATCACAACACCCCCGTTATCCCCGTGGGTAACTCACCCTCTTCCTCCATCTTATTTTCCTTCTAGACCTCATACAGCCACATCACCTTTACCCAAGAAGGTGCAACCAAAAAACAAAACTCCACTACCCCATAATAAGGTAGTCAAAATGACCACACAACTTCCTACCCGTCCATCTATTATACCCATACCTAAACAAACATGACCAACACCTAAAACCACACTAGCACCCAAACCCATTGCTTGACCCCCTCCTCTTCTAAAGATCGTTCCTCAACAATCACCTACACCTACACCCAAACCCACATTCACTTCCCATTGTGATCCACTAACGTGAGGTCTTATGCCAAAATTTTAACCAACCTCCTTAAGACCTATGTCATCACATTACCGCCACTTAGACCTTACGACCCTCGAAACCCAAGCCAAAATGGTTTGATGATACTAAAATTTACACATACCATCATGTGCTTGGACATAATGTGGAGAACTGCAAGGCCTTGAAAACCATCCTTATCCAATTGTGTCCACTAGAAACCAACTTTGACAACGACAACCTTCTCGATGAGGATCTTTCTTCATTGACACCCATTCCCACACTACCCACTCAATGACCATAACCTCCACCCTCACCGCTCCTAGAGCCACCCCCAAGATTTGAAATTAACATGGTTCACATCAGAGAACTTGCCACGCCACCACCCAAATGTCATTGCACCCAACTGACCTCATAGGGTTTTTCTCCTCCGGTAGGTTTTACCTGTCATGTCATTATACCACTCACCCTACACCTTCTCCATTTTCCAACTTCCCTCAAATCAACATGATACACATCACTACATGTGCACAAAAGGGTAAAGAAAAGGCAACTAACCCACCAACCAATCCTATACCCAACATACCATCTGCACCCATACCTAAAATAACTATCCACAACCCCACGTATCCCATTTCTAATGGCCTTACACATCGTACCATGCTCAAATAATTATGCCAATATCCCATCAAAATGTCCTTATATGACCTCATTTAAACCTCGGAATCCCATCATCAAGCTCTCATGGAGGTTCTCCAATCGATTGAGGTTTTATCTAATGACCCTACACCCATAGCCTCCATTATCACACCCCATCATGTAGCCTCTCTCACCAAATTACCACCTTCATCTTCACCTCACCTTGTTGACCAAGCAGCCTCCCTTAGCTTCTCAAAGGAAGAAATCGCACCACACAAAAACGATGACCTGACTCCAACCCTCTTCATCTTTGTCCACATCGACAACATACTGGTACACCTTTGTGTGATGATTGATGGGGGCATTAGCATTAACATCATTTCATCCCATGCATTCACTCAAATGTGCATACCTAACAATTACATGCATAAACACCTGGTCATGTTGTG
Organism: Taxus wallichiana var. yunnanensis; assembly: GCA_018340775.1. Classification (NCBI taxonomy): domain Eukaryota; kingdom Viridiplantae; phylum Streptophyta; class Pinopsida; order Cupressales; family Taxaceae; genus Taxus; species Taxus wallichiana. The sequence goes on along the minus strand of CM031243.1, from coordinate 503,634,085 downwards.
TTCATTCAATGACGCTATCACCTCTACACTAGGCACCGTCATCCTCCACATTCATGTGGGCCCCACATTATTCCTGAATTGTTTTATATTTTGGAGGGGGAATTACAATATAACCCGTTGCTTGGTAGACCTTGGATCCATGTCATGGGTTGTGTTCCTTCCACTTTGCATCGTTGTGTAAATTTTGAACATGAAGGACACACTTATACCATTCTAGCTGACCCATCACCTTTTAAAACATGCAACATGCTTTACCGACCCAATGATGTGCTCATACTTATCAAGCCGTCTACCTCCGTGACCACTACCGCTTCACCTACACCTCCACCTACCAGTATAGCCACCGCTTTCTACCCAGAAAAACCTCCTCCATTCCTACCACTTCCATAACCTCCATGGCTGCCCCATCAGCTTCCCAATCTGTTAACTCCACCTTCGCATCGAACTCGACACATTATCCATCTGCTACTTACATACAAACCACCGATCCTTGGAAGGTTTTTTTTTCAATGCCTCACTCTAGGGAGTCTTTTTTGCTATATAGTGTCAACACATTTCTTACTCCACAAGAGTATGGAAGCCTTCACCAACACCCTCACTATGATCCTTTGTATAGAGAGGCGCGACTCCTTTATGGTCATCCCCACCTTCGTACTAGTATCACCTATGGGGGACTTGATACTACCACTTACACACCTAAATGACCATCACAAACCCACCCATTTTCTGTTGACTTCCAATCACTTACCAATTGGCGTTTTACCCACACCTTCTTACATCGATGTGTGTGGAAGGGTTTTGGTTTTGGATTTTATGAGCAAGGTTGCCATACCGTTATTCCATGTACCACCCGCAAACATAACGACCGTAGTGGTATCGGCTTCCCCAAACCACCTACCAAATAGGCCCGCATTGAACTCATTAAGGACACTAGCCCTTCTCCACCTTCTTCACCTGCTCCACCTTCATCACCACCTTCACCAATGGAGTCAATGGATCCTGAATCTATCCCTCCTAAATTTTTTTCATAAACACCATTTCCTTGGGGCCTCTGACTTATCAACACATGAGGACGAGGCCTCTTCCACTCTTCCCTTCCTATATCCTGAGATGATCAATGATGACACACCTTCAATCAATGTCATTCAATGTCATGATGATTAATCCATACTCACCTACCTTGGTGCGAAGACTCATATATTCATTAGTCATTAGCTTATGAAAAGTAAACCATGTTGAATGAATTGACTATCAAGATCAACATTCATTCTCAAGATGACCCTAACAACCTAAAGATCAGACAATGTTTAGATGCTACTGAACAGGAAGCCATCACTTCCTTTCTTAGAGAAAATAATGACGCTTTCACTTGGTCTTACGCAGACATGCCCGGTATTGACCCCACCATAGTGGTCCACAATATCGTAACCATTCCCGATGTCAAACTCATCAAACAAAAGCTGAAGAAAATGCACCCTCATATTACTCTTATCATCAAAGAAGAACTTCAGCGCCTTCTTTCCATTTCCTTCATCTTACCCATTGATTATCCTCATTGGATTTCTAACATTGTCCCTTTTACTAAAGTGGCAAGGGGACTCCGCATTTTCATGGAATTTCATGACCTCAACCTAGCTTGCCCAAAATATGACTTTCCCTTACCCAATATTGATCAGTTGGTTGACTTTATCATTGGTCTGGAGATGCTATCACTCATGGATGGCTTCTCGGGTTATAACCAAATTTTTCTTGCCCTAAAAGATCAACAAAAGACCTCATTCATCACCCCTTGGGGGACCTTCTGCTATCGATTCATGCCTTTTGGCCTTAAAAATGCTGGTGCCACATATCAGTGGGCTATGACTTACATCTTCCATTACATCATGCATCACATATTAGAAGATTACGTGGATGATATCTTGGCCAAATCTAAACATTACTCGAGCACCTTACCATCCTTAAAACCATCTTTGACCACCTCATTAAATATTACGTCTTCCTTCAGCCTAAGAAGTGCGTCTTTGTGGTTCTTTCAGGAAAGCTCTTGGGATTTATTGTTTCCCTCCATGGTATAGAAGTTGACCCTACTAAATTCAAGGCCATTCTTGAAATGCCTCCACCTACTAACCTAAACAACAACTGTAGCTAGCCTGCAAGGTAAGTTGCAGTCTATTTGCCGTTTCATTTCACAATTATTTGATTGGTGTCAACCATTTCATCTACTCAAGAAGGATGTCTCCTTTAAATGGGATGATGACTGTCACAAATATTTTGAGGCCTTAAAACAATACGTTCTCCAACCACCCGTACTCATTCCACCTAAAGATGATTAACCTTTTTACCTATATATATCCACTACCGACCAATCCTTGGGAGCCATGCTCACTCATCGTGATGAACAAAATAGGGAGTATGTGGTTTATTACATTAGTCGTACTCTTTTAGACTATGAAACCTGATACACCCATCCTAAAAAACATTGGTTAGCCTTAGTTTTCATTGCCACCAAACTCCATCATTAGCTACTCAACCACAAAACCTATGTTGTGACCAACACCGACCCCTTACACTTCATGTACGCCAAACCTTATCAAAATCAATGTGCCGCACGATGGCTTATGATTTTAGCTGATCTTGACCTTGAATTCATTAATCAAAAGTCCATCAAGGGCTAAGCTATCATTAAACAATTGGTCGACGCACCTATTTCTAGGGATCAACCTTCTAATTTTGACTTTCCAGATGAGTCAATTACTACCCTTTCCCTAAACGAACCCCCTACCAAATGAAACTCTTCTTCGATGGTTCAAAATCTCAATGTGGGGGTGGGGCTGGTATTATCCTCATTCCACTTGATGGTAAGCCCATGCCTTTGTCTTTCAAACTTGATTTTTAATGCATAAACAACATTGATGAATATGAAGCACTCGTACTAAGTCTCCAAGCTGCCTACACCCTAGATGTCAAATCAATCAACATATTTGGTGATTCTCAATTGGTCATGAACCAAGTCAATGGTATGTACCAATGTTGTAAAGAGATACTTCAAAAGTATAAACATCATGTAGACATGCTTTTGACCACCTTTGATCATTATACCCCTTCAAACCATCCCACGTTCAACCAACAAATTTGTAGATACCATGGCCTACTTAGCTTCCCAAATACCCACTTCACCTGCTGATTCTATAATATTTGTCACTTTACAATGACTCCAATCACCTTCTTATTTACCTCACGATGTTTACTCTACGTAATCCAGAACCACTACCCCTAACCTGAGTGACCTTTGGTATAAACAATACTCCAACTACCTTTATCTCTCCATTCTACCTCCCGATCTCACCCGTAATCAGGACAACGTGCCTTTCTTAAAAAGGTATCTCATTATGTTATCCTAGGGACTCCTCTATAAGCATGGATTTGATGGTATTCTCTTACGATGCCTCACAAGTTTTGAAATTCCTTATACCATTAAGGAGGTTCATGATGGCATATGTGGAGGTCACTTTAGTGGCCTTGCTATTGCTAAGTGTATTCTTCGCCTAGGCTATTACTAGCCGACCCTTAACCATGATTGTTGCGACTACGTCAAATGTTTTGTAAAATGCCAACAACATTCCAACCTTCATCATACACCTAGTCATTCCTTACTGTCGCTCGATACCTTTGGCCCTTCTCTCAATGGGGTTTGGAACTTGTCAGAGAAATCAATCCCCATTCTTCACAATGCCATCAATGGATTATCATTGCTACCAAATAGTACACAAAATGGGTAGAATCCATACCACTCATCTCCACGAAAGCCAAGAAAATATGTGATTTCATTAACCACCACATCATTTATCACTTTGGTGTTCCTCATCGCCTCATCACCGATGATGGAAAATAATTCAAAAACAAAACATGTAAACACTTTGCGATGCCTTTGGAATTTATCTTAGTTTCTCATCACCCTACTACCCACAAACCAATGGCCAAGGTGAATCCACTAAAAAAACCTCAAAATAATTCTCATGAAAGTGGTTGATGATACTAGGAAGGATTGGCATACGCACATTCCTTTTGCCCTATGGGCATACCACACTAGTATTCGCACTTCCACTAGGCCACACCCTTTTCTTTGGTCTATGGTACAGAGGTTGTTTTGCCTCTCGAAGTCCAGATCCCCTCACTCTGTATTTCTCTCCATGACATGCTCACTGATGATGGCTTTCATCAGGACCGCTTAAGCATAGCTAGAGTTATTAGATGGATGTCATCTTAACACTCTAGATCACCTTCAAGTTTACCAACAACGTATCAAACGTGCCTATGAAAACGTGTTCATGAATGAACCTTCCAAGTCGATGACCTTGTCCTGAAAGAAAATCAACACGTAACCAAAGCAGAAAAAAGTAAACGGGGAAAATTTTCTCCTAATTGGCTTGGACCATACATCGTGACTCATACCTATGGATCAGGTGCTTATCGTTTATCTTCTCTCGATGGTAAACCCAAGCCTGAGCCCCTAAATGCCTTGCATCTTCGACCATTCTATTGTTGACTCATTGTCCTACCTCACCCTTTGTCTCTCTCTAGGCTCATCCCTTGAGTGCTACCCACTCCATACACCTCCCTAATGATTAAACCAGAATCATGTGAGTACCTATCACTTGTTATCTTCCCTTGAATATGTGTACCACGGTGCTGCACATAGCATGATTCTCATGGATAATTTTTGTCTACCTTTAGATGAGATCCCATGGTCGTTTCACCTTGCCTTTTGAACAAGAGTCTTATCCTCCACCTTGGTCTTGTCCATGACTTCAAAGACCTCACATGGGACCAAACTCCTTGAGTCAAAATTCTCATAAAAAGATGACTCCCTCAAAAGGACATCTTCCTCTTGAAAAATTGTTGCTATAAATAGACTGCTCCCTCAAAGGACAGCTATGTGAAGCTCTAAAAAAAAAAAAAATTGAGAGAAACCAAAGCTTCCCGCATCGATCATCTTCATGAAGACCTCAAGGAGTTCCATATTATTTATCTCATATAGACTTCCCGCATCGATCATTCTATCAAAACACTCAACCTTTTTGTCATGGACTTGCCCATTGTGACCTCAGATCTCTATCTGAAGTGCATGCTACCTCATACCATATAAAAATTACCTACTCTTCACCCTGTGAACCATGCCCACTCTCATTTCCTACTGCCTCAAGGGACTTCTTGGAACTTAGACATTTGGTGATCATGTGACTACTTTTCACCATAGAACAGTCCATTGTGCAATGTCTTTAGGGTCTTATGTTCATCACCTCCTCCAAGGTATGATCTACTTGGTATGATCCTACCCAATTAGGTGGATTTATTGCCCCCTCTTATCTTTTAACCATATTTGTTTACATTTTGATTACCTTATACAAGACTTGGTCCTCAACGCTTACCTTTGGGGTAATCCTCCTCTTTCACCATAATCACTTTCACCTACATCATTTTACCTACAATCTACCCACACCTATCAAACCTAAACCCACAACATGCCCAAACACCTACCGTCTCATTGTCATATTCTTCCCTAGCTCATGGGAGAACTACATTGGCACGAGGTCCCTTTTTTCCGAGACTATGTAGGTATCACTCCGAGGGCATTGGGACCTTAGAGGTTAGCTCGACCATTCTCTACCCTAAACAATTCATCAACCATGCCTAACCAACCTAACTCATCCATGCCTATAACTTGACTCAACCATGCCTATAACCTGACTCAATCCATGCCTAACAAACCTGACTCAATCCATGCCTAAACTGACTGACTCCATCATGCCTAACTCACCTAATTTCCATCCACATCAAAGTAACAAATCCATATCTCATCTAACACAAGCCATAAACCAATATCTCATAAACACATCAACAAATCACAAAATACCATGTATCTCATCATATAAATCAATCAATATGTATCTCAACATACATGCCCATCTCATCATGTCCATCATCTCAAAATGTTGGCACACAGGCCGATATACAATACAAAATGTCATCGGCACGCAGGCCGGTCTCATATATACAAAAAAGAATGAATCAATACAAAATATCTTTGGCACATAGGCTGGTATATGCTCAAAATATACAAATCACTCATACATCCTCACTGTCTTTGGCATGCAGGCCAGTATGTGATAAAAAATACAACTATCTTCGGCACGTAGGCTAGTATATATATCAAAAATAACTAATATACATCAAAAATTAGGTGACTACATATTAGGCATCTCACCGGATGTCCTCCATCTCTATGTCACCTATACCCTCGGCCTCCTATGTCCTGTGCGGCACCTCACCTAGCGCTGATTACCACATGTTGGTGGCCTCTCCTTGATCAGGCCTTAGAGATCATTGATCTCTGTGCTCTCCACACTATGAGTGTGGGATCACAAATCTCACTTTGGACACTGTTGTGCCCTGTTCTCGGCATAGGATATGAAATATATCCCAGCCACAATAAGTTGGTCCTGATAATATCTCATGTCACCTAGGACATTACGTAACCTAGATACAAACATGGTCTATGGTGGTCCCATAGGTCTCTATATGTACCCAAAATTGTAGGGTCTTTGCACCATCGAACAATGTAACACGTGCCCCAATGATGACAGTCTCTCGCAAGGTGTTTGGGATCAGGAAAAGCTCCCCAAGTATGCATTAACATCCTGCATGCCCTGCTTAGCCCCTTTGTCACTTTGTTGTTCTCTTTTCCTCTCTATTCTTTTCATTTTGTCCTTAGTTATGAAACCGCCACCCTGCCGGGAGGTGGTCTCGTGACCCCACCCGAGCGGCGGTGGTCTGTAACCGACACCTGCTAGGTAGGTGGCGGTCCTTCATGCATTTTCTAGAATGCTCTTTTAACATGAATCACGTAATTTTTCAACGTTTACCAGCTTTTTCACCACCTTTGGCTTGCATTAATGATTTGGTTCCCTGGAATAGTGTTTTGGCATTGTTTATGGTTTAAGAGATCAATTTGGTTTTTACCTTTGGGTAAATGGAAATGCTATAAATAGTTGGCTTGTGCTCAAGCAAATGGCCCCTCAAATTTGCCTCTCAATTTCTCATTTCAATAGCTTAAGTCTTCCATTTTGTATAGGATTCATAGTTTTGTTCATTACATGCTTAGTTAGTGTTATTTTGCTATTAGAAAGCCACATATCCATCTTGTGCAAGTGTTGTCATTACTTCATGCAATCCATTAAGGTAGAATAGTTTAATTTTTAGTAGGAAGCCATTAAAGTTGTAGGTTTTGCTCGTCAAAATAGGATAGTTTTAGGTTCTGGAAATTTTATGCTGCATGACTCGCAATAAATCCCACTAGGAATTGCATAAGCCAAGCTTTGTACTCTTGCGCTATCCCTCTCCTACTCGCATTGTATTCAGTCTGCATCCTAAGCTGCCTTTGTTCCAATATCTACTTTTTTGATGCTAGCATTACACACTTTCTTGGATCACGTGAGCACGAAGGAATGAGGAGATCACACTGAGGGGAAAAAACCACACACACCATCGGATTCGCCACTATTCTACAAAATCTAGGTTCAAGATTTCAAAATTCTAGTTAAAACATATCAAATAAAGTAGTCAATCATTTCATTTCAGCTAGTTTCACTTTCGATATTGCCAGGGAAGTTGTGAGGATTGATAGTTTCTAAGAAACTATGATTCATTCCTCACTTATGAGGTAGGATTGAGAGTCTTTCAAATAGAGTAGATCAGTTATCAAATTATTTAGAATAGATCTAAAAACTACACAGACAAGTAGCTATACTCGGTTGCTTTGTTTGTTTTAATTGCATTATTAGTTTAGTTGTCAATTTTAGATACATTAGATAATTGTTCTTTAAATTCTATTCAGTAGTTTATCCATAACTATCAGATTTAGGAATTTTCACGGTTAAATTATTTGTCATTAGTTAGATTTGTATAATTTCCTTTTGTATGACAATCACGGGACCTAGGGAACCCAGAGAATACATATTCGAGCCAATCGTGCCTCAACCCAATCTAGTCACAACAATAACCGACATAGATCAGAATCTTAGAATCTAAGTCTTCAAACAACAACAAATTTGCAATGCAGATCAGCTCACACGGTTGAGAGTGGGTTAAACATAGAAGACGACCAAGCGCATACGTTTTGGTCAAATCAGCCAAACTACAGATTATCCTAGATAAATATCCGCATGACTGTAGAAGGGCTTGAAAGAGAGAAAACATTCGATTGTGATCCTTTGGTCCCACAGCCAGACATAGGAGATACTCTCACAGACATAGATACTAGCTTAAGAATTCAGGTTGCACGAATGCCTGTGAGATACTCTGAGAAGATCACACAACTATTAATTTTGAATATAGAGGCTGAGAAAGCATATGACTATTGGATACTAGGGATTAGGGACTGATTCACACATGACCATAGTAGGTCCACAACAACCGTGAATCTACGGTTGTGACCCACAAATCCACACACCCAACGAATCCATAGGTGAATCAGATATAGATGTTGGCTTACGCACATTAGTATTCAGATCTACTCCACTTCCACCTATCATCATCGAACAGTTATCCTTGTTAGACGTAGCAGCTAATATAGCTAAGGAGTTCTAGACTAGACCAGATAATCACCCGTAGAATCCACTGTACCCATCATCCACCCTATGACCCTGTCTGGAGACATACACGAAACTATCCCAGGTCATTTTCCGCATATCCCACAACCCATAGACCGAATCATGCCAGAGCTCGATATTGATTGGAGCCTTCGAGCAGTCATCCTTTCCGATCGATCTATCACACCAATTAGGTTAGGAGGGCCTTCTTTGCCTTAGATTCGTAGTTTCCACTAGTGTGTGTCGAAGACATAAGATTACCTAACTAGTTTTGTCTGCATCCCACACATATTCCATCCCCACCGGTTGTCTCGGCATGACCTCGGGAGGTCGGGTGCGAGGAAGAGTTACTTGTAGATTCCCACGCTCGCTTGTCACTTTTCCATCGTACAAAATTGGTGAACCGATGTGAAACAAACAACTATTTCATCTTCTATACCTCATTAGCCTTCACATCAGCTTGACCAAACAAAATTGGTGAACCCGACGTGAAACACACACACAAATTGTAGTGTTTTTCCTTACCTTTTCTTCCACCTTCCCTCCTTCCCATTATTCTATGGGTATTCATATACCCCGAATATGTCAGGATTCGATGCATATGGCAGACCTCTCCTAGGTCTTGAGGCATACTACGCTCAACTGAATAGACAATCATCACCCTCGCTCTCAGTATGGGGTGACAATTATTCAAAACTGGTTATCAACGCCAACTCTATCTCAAGGACTAGATATAGCTCATCCTTCCAAACAGAGGAGTTGGATCAGCTCGCTCAAACACAACAAATAGAGCCTTCAGGCTCGAACAATATGACGTTCACAGGAGAATCTGGTTCGTCTCCTCAGATACTACTTAGACCACAAATTAGTAGACAATCAGACCCATACCTGGTTTTAGATGATGAACATTCAGTACGTTATGCCAGGAATGAACAATGCTCTCGGAGTATGTACCCACCCATAGGGAGTTTACAAACGCAACCCGAGGTCTCTTTTCAAGAAAATACCTCCATACCACTACATGTAGGAAATGCCCTTGGGGAAACTTGGTAGGGCAGCGATCAGTTCATAGCAGGTATCACAGGCCTATACAACATCAGGATATGCAACAAATGCCACTAAGGCAAAATATCGTGACTTCACCAAATGAGGTCATTTCAACTTTAGTAGAAAAAGTTAGGGGATTAGAACTTGCTCAAGCAAGTCAAAATTCACAATTTATGCAGGCAGGAAATTCCAATCCTCTACACTATCCTAGCCAAGTAGACCTACTCACAGGAATAGGCACATTGGGCATGCCTCCTCAGTATTCACAACAAATGCCAACTAGAACTGCCATTTCTAACACCGTTCCGATACCTCCCAATCTAGTACAAAATAATCCATTCCTGGACAATACCCCTTCATACTTAAACATGTACTCCAAATCACCACAAGGGGATATGTTCTCCTCTCCCGGCATGGTTGCTCAAACATAGGGGTTTCCTTACACCCTTGCCAATGCATACGCTATGCCATATCAATAACTCATTCCACCACCGCCCCCTCAGCAAGCACCATCAATGGTCGAAACCTATGCGATAGGAACTTATTCAAGAATATTTGAAAGAGCCCTTAGATTTCACCATACGAAGCGTCATGCTTCAAGACCTCTTCCTGATTTTCCCAAATACAAAGGTGAGGGAGATCTGAATACACATATCAAGGCTTACACCATAGCCATTCGAGAACTACTCCCTTGGGATGGGGTTGTTGCTAAAATATTCCCCAAAACTTTGGAAGGCATCGCTCTCGATTGGTATTATAGAATACCTGAGGCTTCCATCCATTCATTTAAACAACTCGTTTCAGAGTTCATTAAGGCATTTGACATGAACAAACTATTAAGAACAAGAATCAGGGAATTCTTGCACATTAAGTAGGAACACAATGAATCTGTCGCTCATTTCATCCAGAGGTGGCGTACAGTTCTTTATTCTTCAGCCAGTGCTCCAAATATGGACCAAATGGAACTATGTGATTTATTCCTTCATTCTCTCAATAGAGAAGTAAAGGAAGAAGTCCAAAAATTCCCACTAAGGACTTACGATGAAGTACTTGAGAGTGCTCTCCGAATAGATCAAGCGGTAATAGATAGCGGTCGTAAGACGTATGGAACAAACAGGAGGTTAATCACCTCCAATTAGAATACTATGACTTATCCTACTACCACAAATGTCAATCAAGGACCTAAAATCCTCAATAAAAATCATGGAGTGACAACAGATGGAGTAACTGATCAGGCTAAAAGGGTAAATGTTGTGAATACTCCACCACTAATGAACAATCAACGAAATAACAACGTTACCCCAACAATCAATGCAGTGGATTTCAATCATCCACAACAACAACAACAACGGCGAAACCCTACACACGGTCCAAGCCAAAACTCAATTGGTTGTCAAAACCAGAATCAAAACCAAAAACAACAAATACAAAACTTTAATCCTAGTAGACAATGGTTTGATCAGGGTTTTGGGCCACAATATACACCAAACCAACAAACTAGGAATTACAATCCTAACTTGTATTGTGGTTTCCACAAAATTTGAGGCCATGACACTAGAACGTGCCGTGACTACAATAAATTCATGCAGCGTTTGCCAGAGGAACAAAGACAACTCTTCATAGATATGTTCTTGGCAGATTCTTTGCGTCACCGGCACCAAACACTTTTATAGGGGTAGTTTCCCCTCAAAATGCACCCCTTAAGATCTTCAATGATCCACTCCCAAATCACAACAACAACAGGTTAAATCCAAATGGGACAAACAAAGGTGTAATGACAAGAAACAATGATCATGAAGCCTCAACTTCACTAAATCCATTAGTTGCGCCACAATTAGGAAGTCAACCATGACCCAAGATAGTCGGTTTAGTGGAGTTAGATGCCGAACTACCCATGGAAGCTATAACAAGGACACGAGAGTATTCCTCTCAGCCAAGTCCAAGGTACCTGCCAGAGACAGATAACATCCAACAAATATTGGTAAAACCCATGGGTGCCTATGATTTAATTAGTGATCTAACAAAAACCTTCTCGCACATTTCTTTTTTGGACTTACTAAAGAACTCTCCTGCCCACAGGGCTGCTCTTTTAGAGGCATTAGGTTTAGGTCATTTAATTAACATCACTCCACCTCCCGAAACATAGGTAAACCATATAGACTTTGATATCCACCCTCCGGGGCAGCCGGATAGGGATACCGAATTCATATTCAAAATAAACAAAATGCCAACAGACGCTGAGATTGCATGCCGAGGTGATCAACCTTATATTTGCAAGTATGGGTTTATAACAATTACGTTAAACACGTAATGGTTGACGATGGGGCAGCAGTTAACATAGTCCCCTTCTCTTTCCTTCAAAAGCTAGGGTATGGAGAAACGAATTGTTCCATGACTCAAAATACACTAAGAGGCTATGATAGCCTTAAAGCCATGTCGATTGGAACTATAATACTACCGGTCACCTTAGGACCCAAAACAATCCTGACTGAGTTTTATATTATAGATCGGGAAACCAACTATAATATGATCCTTGGCGACCATGGATACATCGTATGAAGGCAATCCCTTCTACATTATTCCAAGAAGTAAGATTCTTGCATTTAGGAAAGGTGTTCGTAGCCAAAGGTGATCCAAAACCATTCGATATACACCTAGCTGACTTAAAGAAAAGACCAGGTGTTCACTCGGAGTTTGAACTCCCAACAAACCAACTTAATAAACCCACCGACGCAAAACCGGAGGAAAAGTTGGTACCTACGATAGATCTTGAGACTATGAGCCTAGTCAAGATGATCCCAGCCCTCAAGGATGAGGCTAAGATTGTAGAAACAGTATCATTAGGAACTACTGCAAAAATCATTGAATTGCTAGAACAGGATCTACCAATGTTCCTACCATTTGATTCTGTAGGCATGGGATATACCCTAGGTGTTGGTTCTCTTCCAGTCAGAGGATCTCTGCATGGTAGAAGTAGAATATGTTAACACAACAAATATCCCAATGCCCATATTCTAGCTAAATATTGGACTCTCCATTTCGATGGAGCTAGATGTCGTTACAGAGCTGGGGTAGGTGTAATCTTTACTTCTCCCGAGGGAAAATTTCTACCATTTCCTTTAAACTAAATTTCAAATGTACAAACAACGGAGTTGAGTACGAAGCCCTCCTCCTTGGCCTTGTCTTAGCTAAGAGGATTGGTGTTAATAACATCAGGGTGTTAGGAGACTCACAATTAGTAGCAAACCAAGTCGAGGTGTATGAAACCAAAGCCGAACACTTATAGCTCTACAAAAAACAGTTGTATTGAATTTAAGCAAAGAGTTTGACTTCATATCAATTGAAGCAATCCCACGAGAACAAAATCTTCTCGCTGATTCAATAGCAACCTCAGCATCACGCTTCACTCCAAATAGTGAGTTGGAAGATACCCGTTTCATGGTATCCCTTCATACTGAACCATTGGTAAAAAAGTTGTCAAACCCTCTTTTAACGAACATAGTTGAGGAAAAATCTATTGTCCTAGACCACATTGATGGTGATAGAACCACTCTTGATTACTTAAACACCTATGGTGTTACATCTCACCCATCACGTAGTAGATTTATCCTTAATCCCGCATTCATCTTCCTACTTTGGAAATCCCATGACAGAGCTTCCCCACAAAAAGACCTTACCATATATACAAAGTCGAGAATGGAAATGATTGGAACTACCTCCAGCCCCGCTTTGAGTTTGAAGAAGGTAACACATCTCTAATCGAAGAAACAATCGATATTAACATGGAACAGGAGGATGAACCAAGGATATTGAAGTTAGGATCCTCGTTAACTCCATCAGAAGTAGAAATACACACTCGAATCCTCAAAGAACATCAGAAGGCTTTTGCATTTAATTATAAAGAAATGATAAGGGTTGCACCACACATTGCGGTACATAACCTCGTCACTAAATCAGATGCAAAGCCGATTAAACAAAAATCAAGACCAATGAAACCCAAGGTAGCTCTCATGGTGAAAGAAGAGGTAATAAAACTCCTCCAAGTAGGATTCATCAAACTAGTCGATTACTCTCAGTGGGTATCTAATATCGTTCCTATTCTAAAAAAGAATGGGAAGATACACATCTGCATAGACTTTCGAGACATTAACAAGGCATGTCCTAAGGATGACTTCGTTACCATCCATAGACGTCATTGTTGATGCAACAACTGGATTTGAGATTTTGTCTCTCATGGATGGATTCTCAGGATACAATCAAATCAGAATATCCGAACAAGATCAAGCTAAAACCACGTTTATAACTCCTTGGGGAACCTATTGCTATGTTGTTATGCCATTCGGTCTCAAGAATGCAGCACATACCGGTGGGCCATGACATATATATTTCATGATCTTATTCATAAAATTGTGGAATCTTACGTAGATGACTTGTTGGCCAAGGCCAAGAAGCGTTGTGACCATCGGAAGTGCTTCGCGTCATTCTTTCACGTCTAATAGAATACGGAGTCACGCTAAATCTAGAAAAATGTGTCTTTGGTGTAACAGGGGGGAAGCTCCTAGGTTACATTATATCATCATGAGGGATCGATGTTGACCCAACCAAAATTAGGGTTGTTCTCGAAATGGTCCCACCTTCGGATGAATCTGGAATCAAGTCATTTCTTGGAAAGCTTGGTGCAATCAGAGATTCATCCCGGACTTAAGCTTTCACCATTCATCCAATCAACAATCTACTCAAGAAAGATTATAGTATTGATTGGACCGAAGACTGCAATGAAGCCTTCAATGCCATTAAGTGTTTCTTGTTGTCACCACCTACGCTAATGCCACCTAAGCGGACCACTGTTAATTTTATATTCGCGAGCTGAGCTATGTCTCTTGCTTTGTATGTTGGCTCAAGAAGATGATGACAAGAGAGAACGCGATCTATTTCATTAGCCGAATGTTGCTCGACTATGAAACACGTTATACAAAGGTAGAACGAGAATGTCTTGCCATAATCTTTGCAACCAAATGCTTAAGGCATTATATGCTAAATCAAGAAATAAGGGTCATTGTAAAAACAGACCATTTACGAACTTTCCTCACACAAGGGTCCTTGTCTAAAAAGGCTGGATGCTTTATAACCTTAATGGGGGAGTTTGAATTAACATTTGTAAATCAGAAATCTATTAAAGGAAAAATCATCACGGATTGGTTAGCTGATAACCCACTAGATGGAGGCAATCTAGTAGATCTGGACTTTCCTGATGAATGCGTATACTACATCGAAACCAGACCTCCTATCTCTGAGTGTCCTTGGTATATTGATATTATTAATTATATCATGGACCATACATATCCAGAAGGTGCTACACCACAAAAAAGAAGGTGGTTACACGTTATCATAGCTAAATACGTCATTATAGAGCAGGTGCTCTATCGTAAAGTGTTCGATGGAATGCTTCTAAGATGTGTCGACACAGAAGAATCCAAGAAGATTCTCCACGAATCTCATGGTGGAATGTGTGGAGGCCACTTCGGTGGCCATGCCACCACTCATAAAATACATCGGATGGGCTATTTCTGGCCTACTCTAGAACACGACGCAGTAGAGTTTGTACGAAGGTGTCATAAGTGCCAAGAATTCTCTCACGAGATCCACATGCCGCACAAGCTCTACAACCAATCGTTACTCCATGGCCCTTTTCTACGTGGGGCCTAGATTTGATAGGGAAATTCTCTCCCTCATCTACAGATGGCCATAATTTCATAATCACGGCCACCGAATATTTTACCAAGTGGGTAGAGGCCATGCCTCTTACTACTGTACCGGGTTCTGTAATCACCAAGTTCATTTTGAACCAAATCATTTTACAGGTACGGTGTCCCGCAAATCATTATCTCGAATAATGGGACTTCTTTTAAGAATGACGAAGTTCATGAATTGTGCAATAAGTTTAAAATAAGCCATCATACGGCCTCCTTGTATTACCCTCAAGCCAACGGACAAGCTGAAGCAGACAAACAAAACATTAAAAGCCATTCTCCTTAAAACTATGAAAGAAAACAAACGAGATTGGCATTTGAAGTTATATCCGGCCTTGTGGGCCCACCGAACCTCAATAAGAACACCAACAGGAGTGACTCCTTTCTCGTTAGTATTCGGGGCAGAAGCAGTTCTCCCGCTTGAGGTTGAAATACCCAGTCTCTGTATCTCATTACAGGGGATTCTGGATGAAGACACTTACAGAGAAGCACGTCTCTCCTAACTAGAAAGCCTAGATGAAGCTAGGCTAGATGTTGAACAGTGGCATAGAGTCTATGTTGACCGGATGTCTGGCAAGTATAACAAGAAGGTCTATGAATGAGACATATATGAAGGTGATCTAGTTCTAAGGCTAGACAACTAGATCGATAAAAAGACCGGTGAAGGAAGGAAGTTCGGCCCAAATGGTTGGGCCCATACCGAGTCACGAAGGACTATGGAAATGGTGCATATCTCTTATGTACACTAGAGGGTGAGGAATTTGGTGAAACAGTCAATTCCCTACACCTTAAACAATTCTACGCATAAGCGGGCAGCATTATTTGTATAAATATATCTACATTGCATCTTCATATAGTTAGGTTCATTTTGTCTACTTGTTTCGTACAAATTTGTGATCAAGGAACTCATTCTCAAAGAAATTCATTACAAACTTCTGATGGTATTGGCATAAACACTCTAATCATACTTCTTCATTTTTACAACGTCATCACCTATTTCAGAATCATTTCATCAAATAAAGCTAGATATGACAAAGCCTTGATGGTAACCATACCAAGGTCTGCATGTTTGTTCTCACTTTTGGTTTCTTCTTAGGATAGGTGTCTTGCCTATGGTCTATTCTAGAAGCTTCATAGTGTCACATCTATCCCATACATATATCTCTTTGGAAATAAGAACATGCTGACATTTTGCTCAAATAAGCAAGTCAAATATAAATCAAACAGAAAATTTTATTTTACACATTTCCTTGCCCTACCAACCTTCGGTGATGAGCTTACGTCTCTTACTAGTGACGTAGGGTTGGGAAAGGATGGGAATGCCCTTACTCGCTTGTGCCTTGTCCATGGTGATAAGCCCACACTTCCTACTAGAAGCATGGGGCAAGGTGCAGGGAGTTCTCTTGACAATAAACATTGAAGGTCATCAGCAATCAAATTCAAATAAACCTTTGAAATCTTGAGTCAAAAACAAATGAATCAGATGTCCAAAGTTCCAAGAGAGTTCAAAACCCGAAAACCAGATTTTGTCAACCATGTGGCCATCTACGGATCTAAGTCTAGATAAACCACAAAGCAAGTTGCATCCCAAACTATGGAGTCACTCGAGTAGAGTAGGCTTGTAGCATCCTAATTTGGTTCCATCAAAGCTTTTTCTATCTCTCATCACTATCATTTCAACACATTTCATAACTTGTGCCCTTTCTAGCTCTCGGTGATGAGCCCTCGCATCTTACTAGTTGCGTGGGGTTAGGAGTGGGGCAAGTTTATCTGCTCATCATACCGGTTTATCATCACACTTTGTCAAAACAAACATGAAGTATCAAAATTGCTTATAGAAACTAAAGTTCAAAATCACATTGTGCCTACATTATCACATATCAGCATCACGAAATACAAAAAGAAAGTAAACATTTGTATCATTTGTTCTCCATTGCATACATTCTAAAAGGCATATAAACATAACATCATAGTTTACATGTGGAAATGGAAACAAAGTCATAATACCAAGAATCTGATCCAAAAGTATATATATATATATATATATATAAATGATCAAGTTTCTGTACAATGCCATCATGTGCTAAGCATGGTCAAAATGCTCAAAGAGCCCGGGAGATACAAAATACATCATAAAATAGTCTAGGAGAGCCAAGTGGCTTCTCAATCCCTATGAGATCCCTCTGAGGGTGCACGCCCATGCCTAGGACTCGGCTACGCCGGCGCACGAGAGTGCACGGAGGGCTCACGATCTGGGGGCAGCTGTGGTCTCACCATGAGAATGACTCCTCATCAGGCGCTCTGCTGTCCTATACCCTGCCAGCTCGGTACGGAGGGTAGATACCATCCTGGCCACATGCCAGATAGGGGAAAAGATGTCGGTATGTCTACCAGCTGTTGAAGGCTCCCCTGCATCCATAGATAGCTCTGCACGGGTCTTCTCCATAGGGATCATCAGGGTATCGGTGCATACCCTGTGAATCAGGTCTCGCCACTCATCGGGTAGTCTCTACAAACAAAGGAGAAAATAAATTAGAAATAATCAAGAGATAAAAATAGATGTAAACAAAGGGAGAGATAGCAATTAAGGCAATCCTAACTCAAAGCAAACATTAAAAAGAAGGAAGATAACTCACTCGGATCGTCGGGCCTCCAAGATGGATCTCTAGGGTCAGCACCTACCACAGATGCCACCACTAACTGAGGTACTCCTCCCATGGCTGGAGCAACGTAGCATCCCACTACTGGACTCATCCTCCCCACCAAGGCCCTGGGAGAGTGGCTCCTCTAAAACCAGAGTCACCCTCTCCGTGCTCTGCTCGCCCTCTCTGCCTGTAAAATATCCTGAGTGTCATGCCACTCAGGATCGTTGTCCTCCTCTCCACCTGACTCACTAGCCTCAGCCTCGGTCTCCTCCTCTGTCTCTCCCCTGTGAACTCCTCAGACTCGGAGTCTATGTCAATGGGGTCATCTGCTACTGTGGGCGGGACCGGTGGCAATTTGAAGTAAGGGTGCCTGAGGAGCACCGGCTCTCCCTCGAGCTCGTACTACTCACCTAGCTGCAATAGGAACACCAAGAGTAGCAACTATCCAACCCCGGCCTCTAGGACCTCCCCTGGCCTCTCAAACTGATCTATATACTGGCACCATCGGGGAAGCATACCCATGTAAGGCAGGCCAAACTGCTGAGGAACTCGGCAAAAGGATGTATCTCCACCCTCCCTACCCTATCAACAAGCTGCCCTGTGGTGGAGTAGGAAATCAAGGTAAGAGCCTCCTCACCCCATAAACCTGCCATGGCCTGATACGGTGTGGCCTCCATGTCATCGGTGGTCAGGGAAGCAACTGGCTGGTGAGGTGCTCTGAGCACCGACATGTCTGTCCATCTGGCTGCCCTCACAGCTCCGGGATCTACCACCTCTACACCTCTGCCATAGGGGATGAAGTGCTCATAAACCCTAGCTCATAACCAGGGTCGGGTGGCTCAAAGACTACCCCTATAAATGGACCACCCTGTACAAATCATGGTAGGTAGTCCCAAGTATGTCGGCTCCCCAGGTGTAAATCCGGCCATGTCCCTCAATCTATGTAATGATGGGGGACCAACAGTATAATAGAGTGTCTCCTCCCTTGTCCCGATCAATCTCGAGGAAAGGATCCCCATAATGGCCTGGTGAATCAAGGGGATGGGCAGGCTAGGAATAGATCGGACCCTCACCCCCTTCTTCGAACCAGTGGAGATAATTACATCTCCCATATAAGAGGCCCCTTTGTGCTATCTCGAGCCCGTGAACCTCTTTGTCTCAAGAGTAAGACATCTCTCGATGATCGGGACCCCGGGATATGGTAAACATCCTCTAAAGTGATGGTCCACTCACCTCGGACCCCCCAGTAATCGGAAGGTGTTCGATTAAGCATCCCAATATGAAAATAAGTCACAAAGTATGTGATTTGGATGGTGTAACATGTGGGACGCGTGATATACAAGTATGCCCGCCCTCGAAGAGTGTCTGCTCATCTGAGAAAGGGCATCTAATACTGCTGGGAGCCAATCACACACTCTCTCTCTCGGCTCCATCGAATGTACTCCTCCCTCACCTACATACACCCAAAAACACACAAAACAGAGCAAGTTAGTATCCAAATGACATTTGAAAAATCATGAAACCACATAAAAATGCTAAAAATGCAAAAACAATTTCAAACAAGTGTTCTTTTGGCATTCTGTGAAGAACCGCCACCCTGAGTAGGGCGGCGGTTTCGCAACCGCCGCCTTAAAGGTGGTGGTCTTGTAACCACCACCCTGAACAGGCGGCGGTCATGTAACCGCCACCCTGTTAGGGGCGCGGTCGTGTCCCAAAAACCCACGCGGGTTTTGTACCCTAAAAAGGCCTAAAAACACAAAAAATGACAATTTTTAACTAAAACAAAGCCTACCCAGTAGGCGCCCCCTAGATGAACCTATTAAAACTAACATTTTCAAAAATAACCCCACGACAAAGATTTTAGCATTTTAAAATTTTGGGAGTAAAAATGGTAAATTGAGAAAAACTAACTTGTGATCTCGCGGGTCGATGTTACGCGCTCGTGAGGCATGATCACTATCTCGTCACAAACGTTTTGACTCTACTCTCATCGAGAAACCATCACCGTGGGTCCCAGAGCTCAAAATCAACCAAATCAACATGCGCAAATGAATAGGAAAATGGGCCCACTTTTACATATATAGCAACCTGACTTGTTTTGAATGCCCCTTTCACGTAGGTTTGGAGCGCTGACGGAGGTAAGTTCTTATCCCCGCACAAATGGTACGTCCTCATTTCATATTATTTTAGTATTTATTTTTCGATCTATTTTGTCTATCTGCACTTGAGTTCTCTTTTCATTTTGCAGGTGGCGGGAATTTCGGATGGCGTCATTTCGACACATGGACGTATCAGGTATAACTTCTAACTTCCCATTTTTGGGACCGCCATACTCGGACCCACCATTTTACACCTCTTCATGGCTAAAACGCTTCTCGAGGGGGCAATATGTACGTACCCAAAATTGTAGGGTATTGCACCATCGGAACAACGTAACACGTGCCCCAATGATGATACAGAGTCTCCTCGCAAGGTGTTCGGGATCGGAAAAGCTCCCCAAGTATGCGTTAACATCCCGCATGCCCCGCTTAGCCCCTTTGTCACTTTTTGTTCTCTTTTCCTCTCTTTTCTTTGTGTTTTGTCCTTTGATTCTGAAACCGCCGCCCTGGCAGGCGGCGGTCTCGTGGTCGCACTGCACTGCAGGCGGTGGTGGATGGTCCTATAATCGCCCACCCTGCTCAGGGTGGCGGTCCTTCACGCATTTTCCAAAATGCTCTTTTAACGTGACTCACGTAATTTTTCAACGTTTACCACTTTTTTCACCACCTTTGGCTTGCATTAATGATTCTGGTTCCCTGGAATAGTGTTTTGGCATTGTTTATGGTTTAAGAGATCAATTTGGTTTTTACCTTTGGGTAAATGGAAATGCTATAAATAGTTGGCTTGTGCTCAAGCAAATGGCCCCTCAAATTTTCCTCTCAATTTCTCATTTCAATAGTTCAGTCTTCCATTTTTCTTAGGATTCATAGTTTTGTTCATTGCATGCTTAGTTAGTGTTATTTTGCTATTAGAAAGCCACATATCCATCTTGTGCAAGTGTTGTCATTACTTCATGCAATCCATTAAGGTAGAACAATTTAATTTTTAGTAGGAAGCCATTAAAGTTGCAGGTTTTGCTCGTCAAACAGGATAGTTTCAGGTTCTGGATGTTTTATGTTGCATGACTCACAATAAATCCCACTAGGAATTGCATAAGCCAAGCTCTGTACTCTTGCGCTATCCCTCTCCTACTCGCATTGTATTCAGTCTGCATCCTAAGCTGCCTTTGTTCCAATATCTACTTTTGTTGATGCTAGCATTACACGCTTTTCTGGATCCACGTGAGCATGAAGGAATGAGGAGATCACACTGAGGGGACAAAACCACACACACCATCGGATTCGCCACTGTTCTGCAAAATCCAAGTTCAAGCTTTCAAAATTCTAGTTAAAACATATCAAATAAAGTAGTCAATCATTTCATTTCAGCTAGTTTCACTTTCGATATTGCCAGGGAAGTTGTGAGGATTGATAGTTTCTGAGAAACTATGATTCATTCCTCACTTCTGAGGTAGGATCGAGAGTCTTTCAAATAGAGTAGATCAGTTATCAATTTATTTAGAATAGATCTAAAAACTGCATAGACAAGTAGCTATACTCGGTTGCTTTGTTTGTTTTAATTGCATTATTAGTTTAGTTGTCAATTTTAGATACATTAGATAATTGTTCTTTAAATTCTGTTTAGTAGTTTATCCATAACTATCAGATTTAGGAATTTTCACGGTTAAATTATTCTGTCATTAGTTAGATTTGTATAATTTCCTTTTGTATGACAATCACGGGACCTAGGGAACCAGAGAATACATATTCAAGCCAATCATGCCTCAACCCAATCTAGTCACAACAATAACCAACATAGATAAGAATCTTAGAATCCAAGTCTTCCGAACAACAGCAGATTTGCAACAGATCAGCTCACAATTGAGTGGGTTAAACATAGAAGATGACCAAGCGCATACGTTTTGGTCAAATCAGCCAAACTACAGATTATCCTAGATAAATATCACATGAATGTAGAAGGGCTTGAAAGAGAGAAAACATTCGGTTGTGATCCTTTGGTCCCAACCAGAGACGCAGGAGATACTCTCACAGACATAGATACTAGCTTAAGAATTCAGGTTGCACGAACACCTGTGAGATACTCTGAGAAGATCACACAACTATTAATTTCGAATATAGAGGTTGAGAAAGCATATGACTATTAGATACTAGGGATTAGGGACTGATTCCACACATGACCATAGCAAGTCCACAACAACCACGAATCTACGGTTGTGACCCACAAATCCCACAGCCCAACGAATCCACAGGTGAATCAGATATAGATGTTGGCTTATGCACATTAGTATTCAGATCTACTCCACTTCCACCTATCATCATCAAACAGTTATCCTTGTTAGACATAGCAGCTAATATAGCTAAGGAGTTCTGGACTAGACTAGATAATCACCCGTAGAATCCACTGTACCCATCATCCACCCTATGACCCTGTCTGGAGACATACATGAAACTATCCTAGGTCATTTTCCACGTATCCCACAACCCATAGACCGAATCACGCCAGAGCTCAATATTGATTGGAGCCTTCGAGCAGTCATCCTTACCGATCGATCTATCACACCGTTCGGAGTTAGGAGGGCCTTCTTTGCCTTAGTTTCACAATTTGCACTAGTGTGCGTTGAAGACATAAGAATACCTAATTAGTTTTTCGCATCCCACATGTATTCCATCCCCACCAGCTATCTTGGCATGACCTCGGGAGGTCGGGTGCGAGGAAGAGTTACTTGCATATTCCCACGCTCGCTTGTCACTTTTCCATCCTACAGTCTCAATCCCTATACCTACCCTATAAGCAACCTACCCTGCGCCTACCTATTAACTAGGACCAGCTCTTGGTGCTGTGGTGGTGCCCCCTACCCCTATGCCTATATCTAGGCATGTAAGGCCCCAATCTGTGTCTAGGCTATGGCCAAATGGCCCTATAAACCTACCACATAAGCCTGTAAGGTTACCACCTGACCACCCCCTGACCATCTCCATCTCCTCCATCCATTATCTAGTGCTACAGGCTGGTCACTGTACGTGTAGCTTTGCTACCTCTACCTCCAAACCCTCCAGCTATGTCTATAGTATACCCAACTGGGTAATCAATGTAGCTACCTTCCCTGTAGGGCATCTCTCTACACTGTAATGGTAGCTAGGTCTGGCTTCCCGGTCTGGGTGGTATGGCTCATAATTGAGCCACCCACCGCTGCCTGTACCTGTCTCTACATCCGGTGTCATCTATCCACCGATCCACTAGCTTCTCCTCCTCCCCTATGGGCACTATAGGTTGTGGTAGAGGTAATAACCTCTCCACGTCATCTCTCCGATACTGTGGGAAGGGTGGAGGAATGTCCTATAAGAGCCCAAACTACTGTCAGACTCTATCTACCGGGATCATCTCATCCTCCTCGACATGGTAACCCTGTATCCACCTCTCTAGCTAGAGCTCAGTTAGCTCCTCATGCATATGCCTATATGAGGGGAATCCCACATATGGCTTCCAGATAATGTCCACTCTAGACAATCCCTCCAGTAACTGTTGAAAATGGGCCACATCATGTGTTGGCATATATGATCTCCACTCTCCTATCATCGGAACCCATCTCCTATATCCAACCCACACAAATCTAGCTAGGAATGCATATGCTCGGGGCATCCCTATAGGTCACACGCACACTATGTGCTCGTATGCCCAACAGTGTAGTATAAATGTATAACCTAGGCTAAACCTGTGTAGCCGCCCATATGCCCACAACTCTCTGTATAAGCTACTCCAAGATCTGTTAGTGCCTGTAAAGCATGTCTCATGAACCATCATATCGTGGAGTACCCCCATCAGTGATCGGGGAAAGCTTCCACCCTCTGTATGTAGAAGTGCATAGCAGCACACTACCTCCATCAACAGAACCACTAGCCTCATCTCATCTGGACGGGCTAGGTACATCTCTCCATATCTCAAACTAGCACTATGGAATCTCATATCAGCCACCCCCTAACCAAATACTGTCCCAATCAACTCCTTTGAGGCCTCGAAGGAGATAAATTACACCTAGGAACCTAATATGGGTAACCACAAAATCTAGAACACGTCCTCCAGGGTGATATTCATCTCACTTGTCGGAAGGTGGAACGTGTTGGTCATAGGATCCCATCTATCAATGAGCACGACCATCAAGTTGGGCTCTTGAAAACATGGTGGTAGTGATGAATCCCACTCAAGCCCATTGCCTCCACATGTTGTAGCTCCAAAGGGGTTGCTAAGCCATGCAATGTCACTAGTAGAGGTGGAACCTGTCCTGCATATGTAACTTTTCTCTCCCCTGCATCCAATACAAACACAACATTAATTTACCTGTATCAATCCCTATTCACCAATTATCATTTTCCTGCACCCTATTTTCACCCTACCCATCTCAACTACCTAGCCCACATCACTTTTGGACCCTTGTGCCTCAAATCCCGACCGGTGCCGGTTTATCCTAACCGACTCAGTCACCCTTAAACCGGCATCGGTCACCTCTTTGGTGATCGATACCGGTTCACCTTTACCAACCACGGTTACCATGTAAGCTGGCATTGGCATTGGTCATCACCTGTTTGGTGATTGATACTGATTCTACCAGCCGATGTTGGCCAAACTTGACCGACACGGTCAACACATCGTCACGAGAAAATCCCATGACTTCCCAAAACCCCCATTTTCTAAAAATCACCCCCTTCCCCTTTTACCCCACCTACAATGACCTAAACTACCCCTAGACCTCTACCCACCCACCTATAACATTTACTACCCTTCCCCTCCCTCTTTTTCTCATTATTCCCCCATACCCAAATTTTATTTTTACCCACCCATAAAAAAAAAAAACCCACAAAAACCTAAAATAACAATTATCCAAACCTCTAATCTACCCAATTAACAATGTAGATTTGGGCACTTACCTCATCGCGCCACCGTTGTCTCGGTGGCACATCTAGCCACTGCGTGCGGTGGCCCACCGATCCCTCTCCAACCTCTGCCATCATCGAATAACTCCTCGTAACCTCTGCCCAATCAAATCTCTCACCCTAATCCCATGGACATATTGCTCACCAACCTAACCTCGTCTAATCACACCGCCAACTCACCGTCCTGTTTCCTTTAGACACTTTTTTCTCTTTTTGTCATTTTCTCTCTTTGTAAATACAAATGAATAATTAAAATGTGGATTTTTTGTTTTTATAACCAATCTGACCTAACCAACATTGGTTACCCTTGACCAAAGATCGGTTCGCGTGCCCTACCTCACCATTGTCATTTTTCCTATACCAACATCGTTATTCATGAAGCGCCATCGCCATTATCCTCTCCTTCACATTGCCCTCAATTAAGCTCCTTTTACCCCACCCTTTACCTTGATCCTTTACCCCACCCTTTACCTTGATCCTTTACCCCACCCTCACCCTGATCCTTTACCCAACCCATTTACCTTACCTTTCCTGACCTCCTCACTTACTACCTCCATTTTTCCTCCTTTGGGGACTCATTATTTTACCCCTACCTTAGCCTTACCCATGCCGTGACCTAGATATTTGGACCTGGACCATCGCTAGTGACCTTTGACCTCATGTATTCACTATACCTTACTAAGCATCACATGTGTTGATTGACCTAATGCCCTTACCTAGCCTATCAGCGTGACCATTTATCGACCTACCTACCTTTGGTGTACCGAAACATACCTAAACGTTCATTCACCTAACCTTCATTGTGTTTCCTGACCATATCCTATACCTTGGATACCGGATTCACTTCAACCTTGTTTGGATAAACCTATCAACCTTAGACGATGTAGAGTTTTCCTACTCTTCAACCCGGTAGTGTGTTGTAGTTTATTCGTGTGCATGCATTTGAATGTTGCTACCTTTGACCCAGACCCATTACCTAGATTTCCTGAGTAGACCTTTAACCCTTTCTCCCCCATGCCCACCTACCTCTTCCTCCCATTTACCTTTTATCAAACCACTCACTGATTCTCCCTTCTGCCTCATCAGTTCCTAGTTTGAGGGGGATCACCTTCACCCACACATGGGGCAACCACATCTTATTTTGTTAGCATCACTTACCAATACAAGCTATGTAACAAAAAGGGGAAAATGTAGACACTAAAATTAGGTCACACTCCCTTTGGTCCCTCAACAAATAAACACCCTTCATCACATTCACCTAGCCATGATCCCTTCACCCCTCTAATATTAATTTAATTAAATTAAGTCATTATCCTCACTATATATATTATTTAAATATCTTAATTTAAATAATATCCACACATACTGATTCACTTAGACACCTCACCAAGCCAACTCACCCTAAGACCTATTCTTAGTAAGTTTCCATAACTAACTAAGACTTACCCAAACCCTAAAAATCAATGCCTACATTCCCTCTAACCACATTCCCACATGCTTACAAGAAGCTCCCAGTCTAATCCATGGGTTAATGAGACAAGATCTGAGGAAATCAAAAGGATCTCCCTAGTTTAGAAAACCTAGGAAATCCCACCTTGACCAACGTCGAGTTACCCCTAACCAAATCACTTGATTAAGCGAACCACCGCTTTGCGGTTACCCTTTTAACCCCAAAACAACCTTATTCTCAAGGTTGGAAGTTGGAAGCAAAAAGGTTGGTGAGCATTATCACATCTCAGAGAGATAACACATCTTCAGAGAGTGAATTCCAGCGAGACCATGCATGCAAGGAAGGGGATCAAACATCTTTTCCTACACAACCATCCCAACCATGATCTGATCTAACCAAGCAAAGAGGAGTGCACATGCAGCCCATGCGAAGCTTTCCTTCAGTTGGTGATCACTTGCAGCCTTCAAGCCTCTCATCAGCACCTCCATCCTTCACACACAAGCATCCAGGACCATAATCCAAGTAAGTATAACGTCATACTTCTCTGTTTTATTTCATTTCATCATTATTTTATCATCTATTGCTTACCTAGCCATCTATTGACCTTATCCAACATCTCCACCTCCATATACCCATTAAAACCTCGCCAAAGCCTACCCTAGTCACCCAATACCTCATCTTGACCAACCAAAGTCCTTTGTGCAATCACAAAGGAGACCTAAAGCTTGTTTGCGTGACATTTCTATATTCCACAAGAACTCAAGCACCGGTCACACTGACCGCGTTGGTTGCTACCCCGACCGACATCATCTCTGTATTTTCTGCACAACCTAGAATAGAGACCTACCCACCTAATTTCACCTCACCCTCAATCATTTTCGATTTGGATTCTATTCTAGCTTAGCCTATTAGATTAGATCTATTTCTTATTGTGTTTTAAGTGAGATACCTAAATCATTTCAAATTACAATAGGATTTACTTTGTTTACATCATTAAATTGTTTAAAACAGTGGACTGACAACCATCTAGGAAGTATCACACTTCCGGATCTAGCATATGCTAGGCAGTTCACTACCCATATTGTTTAATTCCTTTTGGTGGTCTTGCTTTGCATTACAGGTAGTTCCTCTTAGCCAAAAGGAATCTCTCATGATCAGCTGTGGATTCGGAAGTCATACGCGCGCAATAACCCATCAACCAACATTTGAACATGTATTCCTCCTACGCCTGTTACCCTATCTATTTCATCAACACTTCAAAGAAATGATCTAAGAATAAGGTGAAACATTTTGGCACTCTCGATGGGACCCATCAGGGTTCATTTCATTTCATTCATTCATACGAAAATTTGTGTGTTCGTTTTCGGCTCTTCTTTCATAAGAGAGTTTCTAGGTGACCTCCTTGGTGGTTTTGATGGCCCTAGTGCCCGTGCCTTGAGTATTTTTTCTCCTCAATTTTATCCTATATTGATTCTCCTTGGCGCCTCTACCAAACCTATGCCTACAACACCTATTTCCACCCCTTTTTTTCATCGTCTTGTTCTTTTCCCTGGAGGAGTTGGATATCGCATTCACTTATCACCTACAGTTGATTACCTTCTTCTACCATGTTCTAGTCTACCACTATCTTTCTCGTTATTTCTTCCCGCTCCTCTTCTCCCTCATCATCAAGGGGAAAAGTAGACTCCTCATCCTACAATGTGCCCATAATATGTTTCCCCTTGGGAAACTCAAGGAGCTTGAATTTTTTCTCAACGTATTTTCCATTCTCCAACTTGGGCTTAAGGTAGATGTATACCATAGCCATTCTAGCCTTCCCAATTTCCAAACTCATAGATTTGATATTAATATCATCTAAAATCAACTTCTCAATATAAGAAGACTTACCCAGGTAGACATATGTCTTCTAGAGTATATGGTAGTCATAATCAAATTTTTCCGCATTAGATATTAACCCACATACGTTTGAAAATCTTCGCACAAAGTGAAGGCATTTGGGATCTTGCACCAAGGGCTCCACTTTCCATCCTTCATGTCAAAATGCCCTATGTAAAAATTTTGATAAACAACAAACTGAACTTGTTTCTCCAATACCGAAGGAATATCCTTGGGTATTCTCTACTCGTATTCAAATTCAATGCGTAGATGCTCATACCAGAGTTTTGTTCTCTACTTGTAGGGTCCACTCATGGATTCATCACATGTATACTTTGTAAATCTATCTACAAGGGATCTCTTCTCTTCAGGGTATTTCCAAATATTATCTTTTGGCCCATCGGGAACTCTAATCTCTAAAAACACAATAGACAAAAGGATAATGCTAAAACTTATCTTATCCCCTTGGTGCGCCTCTGTAATGATAGTCTCAACAATGAAGTTAGAAAAATTATAGATCACTCTTGTCATCTTCTTAGCAACATGCAACCACATTTTGTTCACTTGTGACCAGCACTCTTGATTGTTTAGCTTGGTGAGGATGTAACATCCTCATTTTTAACTTTAGAACAAGTGAATTTTTTTTTTTGATAATTGCATCGGTTCTAAATACATAATTTAGAACTCACAATTCAAATAACCATTCATATAACAAGCAACCATATGCAATGTAATGACTCGGAGTACTTCCGATCTATTCATTCCATGACTTGGTAATCTACCGATCTATTCATGAGTAATAAGAGTCGGTGTTTTTATTTAACACATCACTCTTGCGGTTCTCTTCCCTAATCTGGGAATTCAGAATGCTCTGTCCAAGAAATCTAACTGAATAACTGTTACCATTATTCATCGGCATCTCATCCCTTAGACTAGGTGAATCAGGACAACGCAATCAGCTTGCGATACTTTGGCCAAATATTTAAAACATCGCTCAGTTTCATGTCTCGTATTCCTTAACGGCATACTCGTCAATCTGGAATACGTCCTTCACCCCATTCATATGTTATATAGAATGTCTTATACTGATTACTGTCAGTCCTTTCTTTCACAGCTGAATCACTCGGAGGCAGATTAACAAGGTGATAATGTTATATGGATGCCTACGAGGATTAGGGATATGATGACATACTGGTTCAACCTTGCAGTTCAACCAGTGTGTCATGACACCCCAAATCTTCGAGGCAGTCATATAACATGACCACGTTCTTAATCGGTCCCTGGGTAACTCGTGCGAAATCAAGTGTAAATCTCAACGATCAATGCAAGGGGTGTCGCCATAAGTCACCTGCATTGTTGTAACTTCGAGAAGATCCTAATCTTCTCGGAGGTACAGCCCTGCAGTCGACTTTATGCCGTCAACCTTTAGATCCGCCTCGAGAAGATCTACCCAAAACAAGCGTTACGCACTAGAGTTTAAATTACTTCTTAAGACTTTTCCCTAAGGTTAGCCTTTGCAAATCCCTGGATTCATTTTCTTAAGACGACCCTCCTCTATTATTCCATTACTTGGTAGAGGTATTATGGTCTAGTTTCTATCAAGGAGTCATTAGAATACATCTGATTCTAAGCAACAGATTCAGACAATATCTCATAACCTATGCTTGAGATTGCCACCTGAAACTCCATTGATTGCCTATCAGTTCTCTTAACTGAATTCATATCATACCTTTCATTTTAAAGCTATGAATGATTAAGAATCCAATCTACTATTGTCCTATTATACTTAGGACTAGGGATTAGTAATTCAATCCAACTTGTTTAGCGTTATCTTTTAGGCTCAATTTTTAACCTATCTTCTAGAGAGACAATATTTAAGTTAAAATATTGCATTATCCAGATCAAATTAGAACTACTAAATACTCATAAGAATTTAGTCTAATTACTTACAAGCTTTCATTATCAATCACAAAAGCATCCATATTATACAAAGATAACTATGCCTCTTCGTTACGTAAACCGAAGAAGTTCATCATTCATAATAGAATACAACACATAAGTATCAAACACTTATTTTCATTCCTTTCGAAACTCGTACAATTACATTTTATGCAACAGCATACTTGATATAATGCTAACGGAAAAGAAACATCTTTTCTCATATAGTACATCCATAAAATCAAGCTGTAATTCATAATAAATCAAATAAACTATCTGATCGGACTGCAGATCTGCATTGTATTTACCTCTTACGGCAACCATCTGCAAAAATAGTCAACATGAGTCAGTTCAATGAACTGAGCATGATAAGCACTAACTTTTAAAACAATTGCAATCCATCAATTGTTTCCATTAAACACCCTGTTTAAATGAGATCAAATATCCAAATAAGAAAACATATTCAGGCTATGTCCTTGTAATACTAAATGATTACAAACATGTAACTCTATCATTGTTACAGAATAGTCTTAAACACTTTCTAATTTTTCATCAGATATTAAAGAAACAAGAACGAAGGCATATAAACAATCATTGAATCCAAATCGACCTTTAATGGTCGATTGTTGCATTCTTTCAAAAAAAAGGAAATAACATAACAATTTGGAATCCTACCAAAACGTTACCAAATTAATTTCCTACTGATAGTTCATTATCAATAATATTAAATAAAGGAAGAGAAAGAATCAATCCATTCTTACTTCCCTTTTTACATAAGTTCATCATCAGATCGCCTTCACTTATGAGAACAATAACCAAGATATAAATGAACAAGTTAGACAAGCCGAAATCAAGATCACTGCTTCTAAATCACGAAAATAGAAACCAAAGAAATCTCTTCAGACAGCAAAGAACTAACACATCAACTATCCATAAATCATCGATGTCCAAAATTAGTTTCACCTAAACACAAGTAAGGCTTTCGAACCAAGTTCGAAAGCAAGAGCCTCAAGCGTATTTCTTGTAACCAACAACTCTATAACATTGAGCCTTTTAAGGTTTCCAGAAACTATGCAATGATGACCACACATTGATTCCAATTCATGTTTCAATAATCGAATCAACAAACAAAAGGAACTTAGCATACTTATACTTTCTGTCTATTTGAACAAACGGAAAGGAACACCATCAATCGATCCCTACCTTGGTGCATGCAAATCCCTAGTGCAACTCACCCAAACAGGGCCAGAACACGAAAACAGTCATCAATGACGCATATAAAAATCAGACAAACAATCAAGCTCTTATTTCAACCAAGAAACCCGATTGACTCTGCCAATAATTTAGCACAAATAGAACAGGTTGAATATGTAGTTGATCACCTAAGGAATCTGTACCACCAAAGCAACATGCAACACAAAGTACTCCAAGAAAATACAGAGGTCTTCAGTACAGATTTTCCCTTCAAGTCACTGGATCAACACTTAACAACTGTATATACACATTTTAACTTGAACGGTGACCAAAATAGAAATAGAACATTGAAACGTCTCCTCACACTGCGTCGAATTAATCTAATAAATCCACTAATTCACACTACATACGATAGCACGGTTTGCGCCATAATCACAAACCCAACAACAAAGTATAAAAATAGAATTAATTGATAAATCCTTCCATGCCATTCAAGACAAACATTCCGAATGAAACAAGTATAAGCAAATCAATATACTCATTCCAAAACAATGAAATAAACTGAGCTGCTTCGAAACCTTCGAACAATTTTCGCAAGGAAAGGCAATACATCCACAAAAAGTCAATACTCAGTATTTACTACAATAACAGTAGCCACAAAACCTGTCTTTTCCACAAGGCTTCCACGACAATATAATAACAAAACTCAAGATGAATCTACATTCACAACAAGATGATTCACGTAACGATTCAATCATGAAATCCACTGAGTCGTTAAAGACTACGGTAACTCAACAGTTGCCTATTCCAAGCCAGAAATTAGAAAACAATGAAACCCACAAAGTATCATTAGTCGCTGTTAACAAAACCATGACAGAGCTTCGAAAATCTTCAAAAGCACAGAACAATCAAATGGTACACCGGTAAGATCATTCCCTCTTATCCACAACGGCATTGACGATCGAAAGTCGGCAAGAAAAAAGTTGATCTATACCCTTCACAAGTATATTCGACGCTCTCGCTTAAACAGCCGAGCATTCAAACCTTTATAAATATAAATCTCTCATATTTAAACCAGAAGGAATACACAACAAACAGAGTTGAAGTTCGATTTCAACAAACACCCAACAAGCGGAAATTGCCAAAAATCGAACTAAGAAGAGATCTGAGGCCAAAATCAACTAAATCTTCATAGGAAAATTTATCTAATCTTCACAAACAAATGAACAGAGTTGTTTTAATGAAGACATTTGAAAGACAGCAAAATATTTAAAGGATAGGGCCTAACATGCCTGTATTTTGATCGAATTTCCGAAGAAGACAACAGGAAGAGCTCAAACTTCCTTTTCTTTTTTTTCCCAAATACGGCGACCAACAAAATTTTTGTCCGTTTACATAATATATCCTCCATGGCAGAGAAAAGAGCCGGAGAAATTCATTCTCGTATGCAACTCAAAGAGAACTGGTGCGAAGAACCAGTAAACTAGCAGAGAGAGAGAGAGTAGACCGAAAATCGCGATACACCAAACAAACCTTCCAACTTCTCGTTTGCATGCCGTTTCGCGAGCTCCGGGCTCGACTCCCTAAACAATAAATGCCATTAAACCAATTTTCCCGCCTAATCTCTACTCCCACCGACCGCCAAAATTGGCGACAGTCCATCAAAATCTCAAGTTCATTTCAAAACTTAGTAATTGCCAAGTCTGCCAAGGTTAGCCGCCGCCTAAGCCTCCGCCATCTGCCTGTCCCTCATCCTTATCCTTCCCATTTATTGCCATAGAGAATAGCGCCCATGGTTCGCCACCCTTCAAAGGCCCCTTCCCATAAACTCTTAGTTAGCTAGGTTAGTATCTTAGGTTAGAGTTTTAGGGTAAGAACCATGCTAACCATTTTGCACTTAGTTATTATTTTAGGATCATAACACATAGCCTAGGTCTAGGTTAGACTAACAATAATCTAACCCCTAGGTTAGGTTATTGTTTTAGGTTACTAACCCTTAGTAATTCAGTTTGGTCCTTCTCCTGAAAACTCGGAGAGACCTGCATCATACTTTCTAGAACAGAGCCACTCCTGTTCTTATTACAGAATTGTATGTCAATGAATTATTACCTGGTCTTTAATCGAGACCTTCCAGGATATACCGTATATCGGGAACCGTTTCATTTCTCAAGATCAGCTGAGTCATACTCTCGACCCGACTACTTTACCAAATGCTTCCATACCTTTGCAACCTATTCAAGGTTCGGGATATAATTTTATCACTTCACAAAATTAAAGCATTACTTGGATCAATTCCTCTGGTCCAAGTCTAGATATTATTGATGAATACCTGTATAATTTCATTCCGTGATCAGATTAATATTCAGTCACAAGATGAAATAAATAAAAGAGTCTATTAATATTTTGACTACCAAGATCTGCAATCATGAAATTTAATACATATCAAGCATGATTCCGAATCGAGGTACACAATCCATTTACTAGAAATCACATATCAACACTTGAATTCTTAGGAGAAAGTAACAACGAGTTCAGGGGTGTTACAGGAGGAGGTGTGTTGCTGCCTAAATCATAGTATTTATCGAACTTAAAAGTATTCATTCCGTGCCCTCCCTTCACATAAGATAATGTTTTTATGGTTACTTTTACGCCCTCCTTATCGGTAATATCACTACTTGATATGGATGCTGAGCTTCTTAACCCTTTCAATCTCTAAATTAGGAGTGAGGTAAGTCTCATTTACCACCAAAAAAGTAAAAGAAGTCCTCATGGACTCGGCTCATCAGCCACTAGTAAAGCTTCTTTGGATTTTCGGAGTATGGGATCGCATAGAGATGTAAAAATCCCAAATTCAACATCATCTTCTCTCTTACATCATCATATCTTGCCATGAAATTTTTCATTTGCAAGTTTGTCTTTACCAAAAATATCTTGTCCAATTCATCCTCATTTTCTTTAGTCCTATGATTGTAGTGACTCACTTTACTCTGCATGATGTGTGAGTCCCAATCACAACCCATGAACACACCTTTGGTATTGCATTTCTAAAAATTAACTTTCAGCGATATCTTCCACCTCCACTTCTACTTCCTTTTTCTTCCTACCCTTTGTAGTCACTATAGGTACTCCTTTGTGCCATAATGACTATAAAAGGGTGTTTTTGCAATCAATCAAGCTCAGTAAATTAAAACCTCGCTTGCCCTATATTAAAACTCACGTTCCCTAGCTTTATACTTGAACCCTAAATTTTGATTTGCTTCTCCGCACAACTTTTCTTAGATAGAACACTCTATTTAATGGAGCATCAACCAATCCTATGCATAAATCCATCTGGTTCAATCTCTATCACAATTATGTTCTCGGTTTTCACGTAGCTTTGCTCTTAGCTCACTCTTCAAATCGCTCTTTGAATCGATCGATTGTTTCAAAATGCAAGGTGAAAATGATAATGTAGGCCCACATTTTAGAACCTTTGCAAATTAATTTCACATGTATTTCTCTCCACCTACCACCATACTCAACATTAAATGGCATTTTTTTTTTCGTGCTGATTTTTACGTGCCCTAGTCATAAACTTTTGGTGTGCCATCTACTTCTTGGCCACATATTCCTTTACACGAGCCTTCATGCACTAAAGTACTTACCCGATGTACCTCAAACAAAACAGTTTCCAATATTATAGCCTACCTCACATTAGACAAAGTGCATTCATTCATCCTTACGTGGTCTTTATCCGCACCCTTACTTCAAGCACTTGCACAACATTTCTCTATGCATACCCATCTTCCAGAGAACGTTCAAACTTGGTCCATTTATCCTGTATATACTCCACCCCACACTAAAATTATGTGTGGTCCTCTACACATGAATTCAATATATAATAATTAGCTTCTAGCACACAAACATGCTTATTACAAAATAAACACAAAACTAAATTGACAAAGCATAAAAATGCCTTGAAAGGAAACACATATAAAGGAAATGCATTAAAGGAAAACCTAAACTAGATGGAAAAACTACCTTATTACAAACACCAAGAAGACTTATTTATAGTAGGGCTTCAACCTACTCCCATTGAAATAACTAGGAAACCATGTCCCATCTAGTGCTGTAAATAGCAAACATCGAATCAAGTATATAAGTCACAAAATATGGTCCCAACCAATGCACTTGGAACTTTCCAGGATGGTGCAAAAACTTTGAATCATACAGAAGAACCATCTATCCACCTTTAATCTATTTATTCTTAATATTCCGATCATGTCATGCCTTCTTCTTCCTAGCCTTTTATGTATTATGATTCCATCTAGCAATAACACACCTTTCATTCAACTTCATCGGTTTTGGCAATGCTCTCTTCAATGGTTTTTCATCATCCAATGATCTTGTGCATGTAATAGAAAGGGAAGGTAACATGAATTCCATTGGTAAAAAATCCTCCACACCAATAACCAAATGAAATGGTGTGGCATTATTAAACCTATTATAGGTTATCCTCTATGACCAAAGTACAACAAAGACTTTATCATCCCAATCCTTCCTTCCAACATAAAATATATTAGTCAATGTATGTCCCAACATCTTGTTAAATGCCTCACTAGTGCCATTAACCCGTATGTGATAGGGTGTTGTTTTATGGTGTGACACCATAAATTCTACCAATAGTATCTCGATAGTCTCGATTAAAAAAGTGAGTGCCCCTATCACTTGTTAGACTATGTGGACATCTATATGTACCGATTATATTCTCCTACAAAACCTTGCTCCCATAGCTTTCATACAATCCTTTGTAAGTGTTACTTCTTCCTACCTTGTAAGATAATTTGTACAAGTTATAATGTAGCATGATCTAAACCTACACGTGGGTGGGGAAATAGGAACCAAAAATTCATCTACCCACTTTCTAAAAGGTTTTTCACTAGAAATAGGCCTCAAAAGTATTTCATCTCTATGCCTAGAATTTCCAAGGCATAAACAATTGTCACAAACCTTACAATATTCTATACAATCCTTATAAACCATTTCCCACCAAAGGCACGCCAATAAAATCTTGCACGTGGTAACTTTTCTGCATGATGGCCACATGCAATTCCACCACGAGCTTCCTCTATAATAGTAGTATGCTCATGATCCAATACACACTGGGGTAAAACCTCATCTCGGCATAACTTGTATAAATCTCTGCTACTTAACATGTAAGGCATGACATGTATAAAATACTATTTCATTTCCAAAGATTTCATCCCTTCAAACGCTACACCTATATGCAAAAATGCAACAATATCCTCTAAATCATAGGGCACATGGTTCAATATGAACAACTATGCATTCAACATTATGTCCTCAATGCTCTGCATGTCCTCATCAGAGTTAATCCTTGACAAATGATCTGGTCTGAGTTACTCTTTCCTAGCTTCACCACAACTGTAAAATCAAACTCCCGAAACAAAAGAATCCAATGGCATATGCACCCCTATAAAATGGACTTGTTCACGAAATACTTAAGTGTCATGTAATCTATATATAAAATTAAAGGAATTTCCAAAAGTATTTTTGAAACTTATGCAATGTGTAAATCATGGACAATGCCTCACACTCTGTAATTGTATAATTCTATTCAGTTGGGGTCGATTTCCTATTTGCAAATAAAATAGGATGATCAAAAATACCTTCTCTAGGATGGGATAAATCCACGCTGATGGCCATGCTAGAGGAATTTATATGCACATGGAATGGTTTGGTCCAAGAAGGAAAGGTAATAAGTAAGCCTTTCCTTCAATGTCTCAAACACTAGCGGTTGCACTTCACCCCATTGTAAATTTCCCTTACTCTTTAATAATTCCTTTAAGGGCACAAAAATCCTAACAAAACCCTTTATAAAATTCCTATAATAACCTGTGTGCCCCAAGAATCCATGCACCTCACTCTGGTTAGTAGGTTCCTCTAAGCCTAGAATAACAACAACCTTAGCAAGGTCTACCAACAAGCCTTCTTTACATATGATATGCCCATAAAAAGTCCCAAAGGTAGTAGCAAAAAAACACTTCTTAATGTTTAAGGAGACGCTCAACTATTTGCACATTTCGGACATAAGTCTTAAATGATCACAATGATCTTTTAATAGCCTATAAATAGTCCATTCATCCAAATAAACCTACAAAAATCTATGAAATAAGTCTTGGAATGCTTACATAACAATGCATGAAAATACTACAAGTGCATTCTTCAATCCAAAAGGCATAATTGTGTATGAAAAAATTCCCCACATAGTGGTGAAAGCTTTCTTTTCTTGATATTCTTTAGCAATCCGCACATGATGATATCCAAAAAATTCATTAGTGAAGGAGTAGATTTCACACCCTGTAACGCCTTCCATAATCTCCTCTGTAAGTAGTGTAGGAAAGGGAAATGTTACACAAGAAACATTCAACTCCCTATAATCCACACAAATCCTTATCCTTTCATATTTATTTATGCTTATCACCATAGGGCTAACCCACTCTAACTCCTCAATGGGCTCAATGATTCTAGACTTTAACATCTTATCAATTTCTTCCTTTAACTTGACGCATAGGTTAAGATTCATCCTATAAGGCCTCTTCCTAACCGGACATGCCCCTTCCTTTAACTTGATCCTCATCTCACCCAAAGAGTGATGTACCCCTTTCAATTCATGATAGCCTCTAGGAAATAAGTCCTAGAAGTCGCGCAATATCTCAATTATCTTTGAAACCTCACGAGTCATACTTGGTAATCTCCAATGATGGCCTCCTTAGGTTTTTAATCTGTCCTAGTGTTGACCTTATTTGTCTTTATAGGCTCATGATACATTCCCACTGCTCATCTGCACTATACAAGACCTCGCACATACCCATAACATGATTAACATCAAGATTTTATACTTCCTCATCATCAATCATGTAAACCATTTTACCTTTTTAATTTTCTACGCGGGCATGCATAAGTTGTTGTTCATTTGTCTCTTCCTCTTCAAAGAGTGCCTTAAGATATGACTCTCCTAAAAATATTGAATAAGTTCCTTAGCCTTTCCACTATCTCCCATGTTCAAGTGTTTCATTATATGTAATGTTTCATTCACTAGAGGTTTAGTAGAAAAATAGTCAAAGGTCTAAATCATACCTGCAATCAATTCTTTCCAATTCCCTGTTTCTCTATTCAACTCCGCATAAACATACCATGCACACGCACAGCCACACAAAGTGAAGTATAACTTGTGCACCCATAGTGAAGGTGACAAGGCCTCCTTCTTATCTATCCGAGTCTCTCACATTCTTGAAGGTGGTGTGAAGAAGAATCCTTCACATGAAATTCACATGTCTTGGTAGGCACATTGATCCTATGAAATCTAGTAGATAAGGTGATTATCACCTCATATAACTCTAAAATACTATCTTTGTGTTCCATCCACCATTTTTCTCGCTATCCCACACAAGGTATATATCATCATATTTCTTCTTTGCACTTGATCCTTCCACCAGGCTTCCATAGTGCATAAAAATACTCCAGTATTTCCTTTGGTAGTGTACCTTGGTACCTGGGTACTTCCTAAACACCTGACACAACACATTTAACTTACATGAGTAACTAAACTCTTCATCTCATGTCGAACCATTTCATAAGTCCTATGCGTACAATTATCACAAGCAACACTTTGGTTGTATCGGTCATAGATTGTGCATCATCCCTTTGAATTAATCCTTCCTTTGATGTCTCAAGCACTTCGGGATTTGTAATGGTGTATACATAAATTTTGTTCAAATCCTTTTCACTCAAAGGTTCTAAATAAGGTATAGCTTTTATCTGTTAAAGGAATGATCATGTGATCTTGTTTGTTCTAGAAATGATATAACCTTTATTAAATATCAGATCATAATTGCTCGCGTAGCACCAAGGGTGTTGAAGTAAAGATGGAAAAATTTCTACTTATGTAAGCACCAAGACCTCAAAGTATCCAATAAATTTGGCCCCTTTATAGTAATAGTGAAATCCTTCAAGACTCTAATGTGTGTGGCTTTATTTCTATTAACCATATACATCACATTTGAAGACGGTTGTAATGGTGGCCTCCCCATCCGATTCCATGCATTCAAGGTGAGTACATTAACTTAAGCACTTGTATCGATCAAAATATTACTAAAACCCCATCCATCAACAATGGCGTTAAATACGATCTCTTTGTAATAATCAATACTATGATGAGGTAAGTTTGCATGTAATATCTATCTCTTGCGCTCAATTCCAATATGTGGTATCTTCTCTCGTAACTATTCCCTAAAAAAGGAATGATGTTTTCCTAGTGAAACATCTTACAAACCTCCTATAAGTCATCACCATATATATGAGGAAACTCAATTTCCTTATCCTTCTCTAGCTTTCGCAACTACTCCTTCAATCATTCTATCTCACCCTGTAAGTTTAGAATAACATCCATAGTCTCTTGATAGACTTCCTTTTAATGGGTAGGATTTGGATACTTTGCATGTAATACTTCCTATTTTGTAATAATAGGTTTTTGCTTTGGGGTCTCACGCATGCTCGTAACTTAAGCGCATGTAGTCACCAACATAGGTATTATCTCAGGGTCAGGTGCTAACTTTGACATCTAATGATCTTCCATAGTGTGTTGTACTCTAACCATTCTCATGCCCTTATCCTGCTTGTGTTTCTTTCTCATGTGCTCAAACAAATATAGACATTCTTCAAACTTGTGATTCTTTCCACACCATTTTCAAATAATGTTATGAGGGCATTCACGCTTATAATTATCAGGGGATCCACATGTGTAAAAGGTTCCTCATGGGAACTCACCTCTTCCACTCTCGTGACCTCAACTTGAGAATCCTCCATGGTAACTTCTACCTCTACCACTTGTTATCCATTCTTTCCTTGGGTTAAAATTGGAAAACATGGGTACATTGGACCTTGGGATGGGAAGGGATTCATAGAAGAACTTGGGGCCTACATGAAAAATTTTGTGCTTTGAAGAATAGTTACGGTGTTCTAGGAAGGTTCAGGATCATTTTTAATCATCTTTAGTTATTTTTCCCTCTTTTATGTCTCAGAGGCTCAAAGCTTGCTCAGAGTACAAAAAGGGCCCATAAAATTCAAAATTTAGATAAAATTAGTTTTGTAAGGCTCAAGTAACACTGAGCTAGAAATAGCTCGGCGACAGGTTTGGTGAGCTTCTCGGTGAGCTAACATGAGTGAATGACCATGGGAGGCCCTATAAGCTTTGATGAGTTAATGCTTTCTTGTGGTTTCTAGTTAATGATTAATGGATCAATTGTAAACGTGAAGGAATTGATGGGCTACAATATTGGGTGAGGTTGCAAGACAAATGTAACTTGGCCCGGTTTAGTTCATATCTCAATATGAGCTCATTTTACTATCTCACGAGGTGCTCGAACTTAATGTGTAATATTAGGATCTCGCCCTTTGAATCATTGAGAGATCTTGATATGACTCGGGAGGAAAAAATATAAACAAGGATCTCGACATTTAATATGTTGACTCAACATTAGGTCATGGCAGAAATCAGGAAATCATGATAGAGAGGAATGATCGAAGGCATGGATAGTGTGACTGATTCAAACATGCAATGTCAAATTGAATCAAGCTAAGGACTCATGGAGAGTGTTGCATCTGGGAGAAGCTTGGATGAATTGTCAAAAAAAAATTATTCTTTGGAAAGGTGTAACTCAACTTGGTTGGAGATCAGGGGGAGATTTAGGAAAACATCTCAAGCATTGGCTCATTGGTTTGGGTACCTAGGTATATTAAGCCATGCATAAGAAGATCACAATCATGTTCAAAAGAAGCTCAGTTGATAGATGAGTAAAATGACATTGGATTTTTGAATCTCATTTCATGATCTTACTCAGTGAGAAGCAAAATCAGTGAGGTTCATGTCATGGAAAAGGGATAGCTTAGTTTCAAGCTCACTAAAGTGGAAAATGAATGAAGCGAGTCGGGATCATTGACAACATGGTGCTTCATCCATGGAAATACATAGAGCTATAATAAACGAAGAAACTTTCAAGAGTTTAGCTTGAAAATAAGGAACATGATAGAGGTGAATTGGTTGACAGAAAAGGTTGGTTAGCCAAATGAAACAAGCTTAAATTTGGATCGGGCTTGCTCGGTTGCATGCAGAGTTCGAGTGTATACAAGTTCTATGTAAGAATGGAAAGGGGCTCATCAAGTGACCTAAATGTAAGCCAAGGAAAATTCAGTTGAGCATCTCACTATGAAACTCAAGCATCAATGCTGGACATAATGATGAGTGTCTCGACTCAATGTGTCAAAACATCGACATGTTGGGTGATAAAGGAAAGAAACCAAATCATTGGAATAAGGTGAGCTTGGTGATTAATCTTGGTGAGAGAGTTGTTTGAAGATGAAGTTAGAGAGCTAATATATACTTGAAGGAACTTAATTCACTTATTGTTGGCTCTATAATTAGGAATGTAAATGCATGGACATACACAAATTTTGGAGATTAAACAACATCTTCACATAGCTCAATCATAAGAATTGAAATCTAAAATGAATAGTTTCACATGATTGAGTCATCAAGGACTCGGGCTTGTGGAAGATCATGATCTCCTCACCAAAGGAATTTAGCTTGGTACCTACTGACCCACAGGAGGTCCAACACCATGACATGAAGGATCTCGACATCGAGCTAATCCATTGGTTTAAGGAGATTGCTCACGAAGGGAAATGTAACTCAGCCTTGACACAAATGAGTTGAAAATTAAATGAGTCGGTCAAGTTGAGATCTAATAGGAAAGGAAGGATTGTTTTGAATGAAAAACTCATGATCAAAATCTCATGATACTATAAAGACTAAGTTAAATTCGTTTGGAGTTTGAACATCTCAAGGAATAATAAATCATGTTTGATCTTAGGAAGTTTGGAATTAACATTGCGAGAGAAATCCATTTCTTTGAGTCACAACCAATCCATTTAACGATTAAAATGAGCTATCTCAACATCAATAGCTCAAATCATGACTCGTGGAGATGAACATGAACTCAACACAAAATTTAAGAGAATTCACAAAGAGATCAAGTGATGAACTCACACGAGAGATAGCCCGGCTTCATAAATAAGTTTCTCATAATGAAATGAGAACGTCAGGTCAAGCTTGACACAACAAGGGAATGCTTGGAGTTAACTCGGGCATGGAAAATTTTTAACAAATTATGAGTTGAGGTATCATGGAAGAAGTGGGCTTTGGGAAATTTTGGGTCTATAGCATGGTCAAGTCAGAAAAATGGCACCAAAATCCCACACTCCTTTCTCCTCAAGGGAAATTCATAGAAGCATGACATGGTGGAGGTTTGAAATGGAAGGGCCAATGTTTTTACGTGAAGGAGATCGGACTCACTCGAAAATGTGGGAGAAGCAGGTGATATGATGTAACTCTCCAGGTGAGTCATTTTGGATTTCCGATGGGAAAATTCAAGTTAGGATTGTAGGGATTGAGAGCCAACTCACTAAGATTTTTGAATTGTCAAAATAATGTTTAGATTCCCCACCCTGAGCTAGCATGTCAAAATTATGGTCAGGTTATGAGATTTTGAGGAGCCACTACATAGAGATATGCATGGAAAACAACAATTTGACCTCTGAGTTAGTCGAGCCAACATATTGGGTCGCCTCGGAGCTTTTCCAACAAGTGGGAAATACAATGGAACTTGCCGGTGAGCCGTCTCGGGGAGAAGGAAATGGTTGGGGTGGTTTTTGAGTTGAATGTCAAAGCACATGTAGTGATGGCTCATTGAGATCGTAGTCTAATGTTTTTCCACCAATAAAGGTAAGTCTCAAGTCACAGGGGAGCACATGTATTAGCAATTTTGACTCGATTTGGGAAGAGTAAAAACATATGTGTCAAAAAACTAATGATTCACCATGGGACACATGGGAGGAAAATATAAAATGCATGGGTGTGTCTCGAAGGACTCGATCAATGGTTCAACGTAAGTAAGTTCATAGCTCGACATAAGTTGGCACGACACGTAAAGGCATAATGACAAGGTCGGAGGTCGAGGAAGTGTGATGCCAAGGACATGGAAAATGGAGAGTGTGGTAGTTAGAAATGGAGAGCTCGACATGATGGAAAAGGAGACCCGATCAAACCAGGTTATCATTACAAAATTGAATGAAAACCAAGCTACGTGTCAACTCAACTCGATGGGTTGAGCTAGTGGTGGAGACCGAGTTAACATATGATATGTGAGAGACCAACCTAATGGATCGATGGAGGATACGAGGGTTCCACCAAATGTAAGTTTAATTTTAATTAAAATATATTAAAAATATTTTATTAAAAATATTGTTTTAAATTAAATAAGGATAATTTCAATTTTTGAATTTATTGTGCATAATGGGTAAATACAATTAGTGATGTAATTAAACATGGTGGCCATCATGTGCCATGATTCATGCCCCAAAATTTAGGTTTTCTCCATCCTTTCTCTTCAATTAGGTTTTTCTATAAATGTAGAGGAGAATATCATTTCAAGGGGTTGGACAAGGTAAACATCCTAGACAAGTGTATATTTTTAAGGATCCTCTCTCTTCTGCAAGTTAGATTTGTGGATTGGGGAACTTTTAAGCCTCCTTTCCAAGACTGTAATGGAAACCATTTCCTCTTCTGAATGTAATGATGCATTGTGCATGTTGTTGAAGAAATAAAATGTGTGTTTTGTGACTACTCTTAGTCCTTTCATCATTCTATACTTCTTTGTTCCTTTCTCATGCTTGTAGATACACTGTGCAAGTTCAAAGTTTACATTGCAGGTCCTTGGAGTTCGTGCATGTCAAGTGGTGGAGTATTTCTTACAGTTGAGTTATGGTGTTTATTCACCCTTCTTAATTTCATCCTTCTTCACTGGAAGATTGA
This sequence comes from Taxus wallichiana var. yunnanensis, assembly GCA_018340775.1. Classification (NCBI taxonomy): domain Eukaryota; kingdom Viridiplantae; phylum Streptophyta; class Pinopsida; order Cupressales; family Taxaceae; genus Taxus; species Taxus wallichiana. The sequence goes on along the minus strand of CM031243.1, from coordinate 503,589,579 downwards.
TATATTGTTTTTTTGATTGAGTTTTAACAAAGGGAACACATGCTCTTTAGTTTGTGGTATTATGTTTACCCTTTCCAAGTTGTAGTAGGTGAAGTTGTCTTGTGGTGCACAACACCCTCTTCAAATTAACCCTTCTTGAGTCTTGTAAAAACTTTTATTTGGTGTATCACCATCTCCCAATATAGTTTAATTTCTTGCAAATATATTTCCCTAAAGCCCATGAAAATATTAGTATAGGTCTAGATAATCATTTTATTACACTATCAGTAGTATAATACTTAGTTTAGGAAGAGGAAGTTGGCCTTCTCCGAAGGTTCACCTCAAGCCCAAGTCCCACAACTTGAGAGGTGATCCCATGTTACCAAATCACACCGAATGTCATGTTCACATTCTGGCCATTCGAAGGGTGCAGTGATTTGGTGATAATAGTTTTTGGCACACCTAGTAGGACCAGATTTGGTACTTCTCTTCATACTTGCATGAATCAAAGTACCTAATTAATACATATCTCTGGATTTCGTATCTTAGTGTGTTAACATATGTGAAGAATTTAGATAAGAGATTCTGTGAGATGAGAAGGAAATTATTAGCATATTGAGTTATCCTTGTCTCCTCTAAGAAGAAGAAGAGGCATTTCAACATCACCAGTTACAACGTCACCACGTAGAGGTCATTCAACTCCTCCTTATGGAAGGTTCCCTCCACCTAGGAATAATTATCCTCTTGGTAGAATGGCAAGGAATGAAGGTTTTCTTACATTCAATAGGGGAATCCCTCTTCTATTAGCCTAATGCGATCATTTACTCCTCTTTGTAGTCAATAGTTTACCCTTTTACATAGGGGAAACTCATATTACTCATGTGGAACATATTCTTGATGTGGCCAACATTTGTGTAGTACATAATGTTATAGAAGACAATGTTGCAATCAAACTCCTGGCTACTTCCTTCAAGGGAAAATCACTTTAGTGGTTTTGTGGGTTAGAGGCTAGAACTATTACCACTTGGGATGAGTTGGGGAGAAGCTCTACAAATAGTTCAAAGACAAGAGTGACCACCTGTCACTCTTGGAACAACTCACTACCATAAAGAGAGATCCCTAAGAATACATGAGTGATTTTAACTTCCGATTCCAAAGGACTTGGAATAGGATTCGACACTCATAAATCCTTCTCCAAATAATGCATTATTGTACTATTTACGAGCCTTGAACAATGATGTAGCCGTTATGATCCAGTTCATGGGAGGGACTACACTACCTGATGCGTATGAAGTTGTCATAAGAGCGGATAATTCCTTGATTCAGGATGGAAAGATAGCTCCATGACTACCAATGCCATTGTCTCTACATCTTACAAACACTCAACCTACCATTAATCCTATTCAGCTGCTTCCAAGCAACTAGTTCAGTCTACTGCCCCTTCAAACGATCTATTTAAAGTCAAGTCACTACTGTAAACTTTTGGGAACTAGCTCATTGCATTCAAGAGGCAAAAATTCAATATAATTGTCCATAACAAACAGAAAATCAGCGGTATTAGGCTAATCATCTATATTTTCAAGGAAATAATCAATCGCAAAATCAAGATACAAATAAAGTTGTGAATATCAAGCCTTTAAAATTTAGGAATAATCTTGTGCTAGCTCTTCAGAGCCCTTGTACTGTCCAGAATAATCTAGTTCAAGACTACGAATGGTGTTATCCTTGTTCTCAACCCCAAAATCAAAATATTTTCCCCAATGGAGTTCTTAGCTAGGACCTTATGGTTCAAAGCATATCTACCCCTCCAGAGCCAAAAAAATTTCATCGTAAAGGAAATAGTAGATCAACCGTAGGCACTTGAAGAAACCACTTTGATAAATTGGAAAGCAGAAGATTTTTACGGTTGAATACAGATTCTTCATTAGTGGCAGCAAACACTCGTTCCAAAAAGAGAGCAATGGAATCTCAACCTTCCAAATCTGATCAAGTATCCACTTCACAGCCTCAGCCACAAGTGGCGGTTGATAAAGATGCGGGAAAGAAACCACCAGAAACACATGCTAACCAAGCTGCAAGGAAAGAATATTCTTCAAGCATCGTGGTACCCAATAAGAACTTCCCAAAAGAGGATTCTAATGCCAAAATAAATGTCAAAAAATTAGGAGAAATTCAATTTAGTATTGTATAAAAAATGAAGAATACCATCTTGAGTGTTATTGTGTGGGACACACTATCAAGTCCTTATCAAAGAAATTTTTTCAGAGAGGCTTTGAACAATTTTGTACAACCAATGGATCATCGGGTTGTGGAGAAAGAATTAATACGAGTTTGTGTCAACTGGAAGGGAAAATTATTCCTAAGGAAAAAAACCACCACCATTCTATATTTCCTTGATCATTGGTGATCATTTGGTACATAATTACATGATCGATTTTGGTGTCAGTAGCTCAGTTATGCCCAAGAAAATTGTAGATATGTTAGGAATACAATATACACCAGTCTCTAGAGGATTTTTTCAGTTGGATGGTACAACATTTTAGACCATTGGAGTCATCAAAGGACTCCATATTACTATCCATGCATGTCCCAGTTTGTCATTCATACAAGACATATGAGTGGGAAACCACCTTAATGGAATCTTCTAGAGGTTTCGTATCGGTCATCAATCTTCCTCCTCTCTTCCATTTTCCTATCATGAGATTTCACTGCCAAGATGGGTGGTTACCTATCAGCTAATTGGTTACATATGATATTTAGGACTCAATACAGAACTAAAGTAACTATAATGGCAAAAATAATTTGTCATAATCATGTGGATCCCTATACCACTAGTCCTATAAATGGGAATTATACCATCCATGATCGAGAGGAAGAATTTGTTGATCATGAACCAACCACTCTTATGGAAGAAGTCCCTGATATTGTGTTAGATGAGGTAAGTTTAGATCATCAATATGATCCCTATGTTGAGGCATTTACTAGAAGAAGAATATGGTTTGTTGTTTTTAGAAGAGACGGGATTGGGTACATACTATATTCATGAAGAAGGTACGATCATACCACAACTTTTCAAAACACAAAACAATTTTGAAGGACTATGGAAATTATTCTTCGATGGCTCGAGGAGTAAGAATGGATCAAGTGTTGGTGTTATACTAATTTATCTAGAAGGAGATAAGTACTTCTCATATTTTCATTGCACTAACAATGTTGCTGAATATGAGGCCCTTGTTTAAAGAATTTAGCTAGCTCAAAGAAGAGAATCAAATCCCTAACTATTTTTGGAGATAGTGATTTAGTTCTTCATTAAGTGACAACACACAATACATCCAAAAATGATCTTTTAAGATCCTACAAGAACTGAGTATGGGATTTGATTAAATATTTCTAAGCTTTTGGGATCCACTGGTTCCTCGAAATCAAAATCAAGATATTGATAGGCTTGTTCCGATTTTCTCACAATATGACATACTTGTTGATATCACAAAAGAAGGACAAAAATATGTTAAAATGGTGGTTTGAACTTGTTTTCCTCTCAATTTTCCGCACCCTTTCAAATCTAATTTTATGAAAATTAGAGCCCTGCCATAGAAGAAATTCATGTTTTAAACTCCTCAGATGCTCGTTTTCATTTCCCATGATGTTTTTAATCAAAATTTCCTTAGTCTACTACCGTTAAAACATTTTACCTATTTTCAATGGATGGGAAATGATTTTAGTTCTTCTTTTATGTGTTTGGAATGTGTGGGACCTTGCATATTTCATTTTTAACCTTTTTGTAGAGAAAGAAATTCTTCATCGGGAGCAAAAATGGTGTTTTCCCATTTCTGTAACTTCCTACATTCTTTTCCCCATCAAATTCTTTCTCGGAAAGGTGAAGCTACACATTTGTTTCCCATTGGATGCGGCCAGACAGATCCTTTTGAACTTATCACTTTTGGTGATTTTGGAACAAACGTCGATTTGCCCCACATCCTGCCGGTCCCTAATTGGTTGGAGTAGTTTCAGTGGAAGTTCAGGGCGATGGATCCATTTTATTCTCTAAGGCATTATGAAAAAGGGTGAAATTTTCTAAATTGACCTACGGCCCCACCCATGCAAAAGGATAAATTCCGAGTTAAAGCCCACAGTCAATCAGAAAGGGACACATGTTCATGTTGAAAAGTCAATGGCGGAGGCATGGAATTTCGGGGGAAAGGTTAGAATATTTCCATTTTAAAATAGATAAAAAAATGAAGCACATCCCCACAACCAATCAGGTGATGTCACGTGTTGAAGAATCGAGAAAGGGACACGTGGCCATTTTTAGTTCATAGGTGCTTTGGCGGACCAATGGAAGACTTTAGGAATTTTAGCCTTGTTTCCACAAAGGGTGAAAAGTTATAAAATGGCCCGTGCCCCTGCCCATGCCAAAGGGAAAATTTCTAAGTTGAGGCTCACAGTCAATCGAAAGGGACACATGGCCTACGTTGAAAATTCAATGGTGGGGACACGGACTTTCGGGGAAAAGTTGGAATTTTTCCCCTTTTCAAAAGTAGATAAAGTATAAAACTGAAGTGCATTCCCACACCAGTTAGGTGATGCCACGTGTTGAAGGATGAAATCGAAACAGTGGGCCCATGGAGGAAATTGAGAATTTGATCCTTTTTCACCAAAGGGTTAAAATGTTGCAAATTGAGCCACGACCCCTTTTTCCAATCATGGTGTGCCATGCGTTCATGTTGAAAAGTCAAAGCGGGCCAGTGGAGGTTTTTGAGAATTTGATATTTTTGTTAAAAAGAGTTTAAATGGTAGATTTGAAGCTGCATTTCCTTAGCCACTCGAGATGGTGCCACATTTCCGGAGTTTGGCGGAGTTGTGGGAGGCGAGTAAAATGAGAAATCGTGCTTTTTCTCCCAAATGTCAGGAAATGCAATTTTTCCCCTAGGGTTGTCGTTGCTTGGATCTTGCCATGTGTAGGGTCTAAATTTGAAGGTAAAAGGGGGAAAAGATAACCAAATGCACTAATCTAGTTTTTAACACCATTAATGAACCAGAGCTCTCCAAAATGTAAAAATCAATCATTATTCATTCTTTTTCTCTGTATTCTTGTCATTTCTCCATGAGATGCATTTTTAGTTTATTATGGAGCCAATTCGATGAGTTTGAAGGGGTGTAAAGTTTGATCATCAGAAAATGGAGTTTATCGGGCTTACGCGATAAAAAGGGAGAAAACTTACTAGTAAGCACTTGAGTGTTATGAAAGTGGTTAAAAGGTAGAAATGGTAGGACCACATGAAGAAGAAAATCATGAGATACCCCTGCTAAAGTAATCATGCTCGAACTGACAAAATATTTACCTTTTTGAACCTCCGGTTTTCATGAGTGCGTTTGTTTCATGTCACTTTCCAAAATCGGATCTGCAAAAAACATTATTCCTTTTGGATATTATTTTCTTGGGGACAAAGTATGGATGTATACGGATTGTTATAAGAACATGGTTTTGGCCACAAAAAAAAGGGATTCTGGTTTTCTAGGAATGTTGTAAATTCTAAAGTAATTCAATACAGAAGTTATTTCTTTCTTATTTTCCTCTGTTGTATCTCTATCTCCTTGTTCGATTCAATGGATCATTTGTTTTGCATTCTGTTGGTGCCCATTTTGACCCTCCATTGTTTTGCAATTTTTTCCCTTTCCTCTACATGCCCTTAAACATTTTTTTCCTTTTTTAGATTGATGATGTGAAGTTTCGCTTCAATTTGAATGCCTTGAATTGATTACAAGTCCATTTGTAAACTCTTTATCATCCCCATTTGAAAGAAATCTCCAAGTTTGCCATGAACGTGCCCTAAATTTTTCAAATCTATGAGCTCTAGCATTTTTCTATGTTTTCCCAACCTTTTAGAGTTTAAAATTGATCGATTTTTAATTATTTTCCCTCAAAAATCCCTTGCCATGGTCGTAAATTGCCTAAAATCACTTTCCATTTGTTTTTTGACCAAAAAATCCTTCACCCACAAAGAAAAAATTGATTTAGGGCATCCTGGAAAATTCTATGTTTTTTACGGTCATACGGGTGTCCTTTACCCATCAAAATTAATCCCAAGCATCCCCTCATACATGGCCATTTGTGGTTAGACAAGGTTCGGTAGGTCTCGCTTGAAAACTTAACATTTGTTGTGCTTTGGAAAAATTTGCAAGTTGCCCCCATGGGCCCCGGGAGAAGACACGTGGCGGGGAAGGGAGAAAGGTGGAGTAGTTTGGAAAATCTCGCCCTTTGGTGAAAAGGTATTATAAATCAAAATAGGCCCATGGGTCCACCAAGCCAATCAGGGGTGGACACGTCGCAGGGCGGGGTTAGAGGGGAGTGTGGGCCGGTGGAGGAAAGTTGTATTTTTAGCCTCTATTTGTCAAAGGGGTAAAAACATTGAATGAGCCCATGTATCCTCAGTGATTTAGAAGGTGACAAGTGGCAGAGAAAGGTGGAGGGGCGGAGTGGTGGAAGAAAAGTGGAAAAATTTCCTTTGGTAAAAAGGGAGTTAAAATGTGAAATGAGCCCGCAGATCCTCATTGATAGAGAAGGTGACACATGTCAAGGAAAGAAGTAGAGGTGCGGGGCCACGAAGATTTTTTGGAAAAATTTCCTTTTTCCAAAAAGGATGGAAATGTGTAAAATTGAGTTGCGATTCCAATGGGACCCACCTTATGCCACGTGTCGCACTAAATGTCAAGGCCGAGGGGCAGAAAAAGTCAAATTTTTCAGCTTTTCAAAAGTGTTAAAAAGTCAAAAGGTGGTCCCAAATAAGTTTCCAATAACATTGTGACACGTGGAGGGATCAGATTGAAGGGAGAATGGAAAATCAATAAGTAGCGAGAATTTTTCAATTTGGCCACCATTTTTGCTCCAGAAGTGTGGAAATGCATTTTTTGCATCGATTTTCATCAAATTTTGTATGGATTCATGTCATTTTGGCTTGTATGATTCAAATCAATCATTTTGGAGGGTCAATTTGTATATACAAGGAATTTTTCAAATGAATTTTTACTTAGGCTCGAGAAAAAATGTGAAAGATCAAATCCAAAGTTACAGAGTCAAATTTTGGAGGGATAAGGATGAAATAATGAAAATAAGGGGGTGTGCATGCTTTGAAGATGAAAAACATGCCTCCAAAATGGATAATGATGTGAATTTTGCAATGATTCACCTTTTTAGGCACCTGGCAACTTTTTGAATGTTTTTCTGTTAGATGTCCCTTTCTACAAATCATGGGAAATTTTTGTAACAAATTTGATGTCTTGGCATATTCTTTTCTTGGGAAAGAAGGATCAATTGTAATGGAAAGTTATATATTGCATGAATTTGTCATGCAAATGGTCGGAGAAACTTAGAATTTCACGGGAAAATCTAGGAAGAAGCCCATTCTTTGAGAAACCACCTGAGAAACATTTCTAATTCCTTTTTGCATCAAATTTGTATCATGTTGAGTTGGTTTTAGTTGTAAAGACATCAAAAAGATTTGAGATTGTTCTTATAACATTCCCCTGTTGATAGATTTGATCATTTCTAGATTATTTTGTGTTGTCTCTTGGAAAAATTTGCATACACTTATGTTCCAGAATGTTTTCAATTTGTGTTTCTTGCCCCTATTGCAGTCTTGTGTTTAAAATCTCTCTTGATCATACATGGTCTCATTTATTATTGATAGTTTAGTGGAATTTGCAATCTCACATTCAAAAGAGCTTTCATCTGATAAAGAGATAAACAAATTTAAAATCAATTTACCTTCCTTGAATTTAGAGATTATTTGTAAACCTTTGGGTTCACATTAGGTCATGATAAAATAGAGGTTTCTGGATGCTTTGTTGGTTCATCTACTTCAATATTTTGTGGCAGGTTTTCAAATATTGTGTGTAAGAGTGTAGATGTAGGCCTCCATTTGGTGCACATATCCTGGTTGAAGGAGTACCTTAACCCCTTTGAAAGCATTTTGTTGTTTAGGTCTTACAAATTTCTTGCAAAGGTCCTCAAAGAATTTGACAAATTCTGGTTAGTCTTGTCTAAAATATCTCACCAAAAATTCATTCAAAATAATTAAATCCTAACCCGTACTACCCTTGCATTGCATTGTGTGTCAATAAAAGAATACAATCCATTTACAAAAATTCACAAAGCAAATTAGGATCATACAATGTCTTCAGTAACCCTTTCCTTGCATTCAAAATATCTCCATAATCTGAGAGTGACAACTTGTGAAAGTCAAATTTGGAGTGTTGATCATATTTTCCCAAGGCCTTATCATACTATTTGCACAAATTGAGGGATATCATCATCTCCTTCACCATTTTAGGGTTATAAAATAGGTCCTCTTACCATGGTTGAAAGGCACAACCTAAAATAGTTAGGAAAAGATCAAGTCCTATTTGAGTTCTATCCATCTCTCCATAAATCTAAGTCCTAGTTAGATCACACCCACGGCTACAAAATGAAACACATCATGATCTATTTATCTTAAAGCTTCATGTCATATTTTTATGCTTCTCAGACTAAAAAGGAGAACAAATTTGGGAACCAACACTTTTAGCTTGTTTGCGGGGGACTTGTTGAAAATATATGAGATATTTGAATGCATATCAAACCCTGGTAATGTCCCTTGCAAATTCTACATGCAAATACATTGTTGAAGCATCATTTTATAATCATATTTGTAAGGATTAAGTGAAGATATAAGTTTTGCCTACAATTTTATCAGTTTCTAGCAGTAGTTGCACTTCATTTGCATTTGTGGTTGATAGATTCAAGAAAAGGAAGGTCTGATCTATAAAGTTTTGCAAGATTTTCAGTGCTAATAGGTATTTGATAGAGTATTTTAGTGCATTTTCACAACTAGGGTGAAAATCCTTAGTGGCGAATCCATGCTGATTTGATATTAATAAATACCGTGCCTTAGCTTTCTGTTATTTATTTTGGTGTTGCTAATCTCTGTAAAACTGGAAGGAAGAATATCTCTCTTCATTAGAGACTTTGCTAAGAAGTTGTTTTCAGATTCAAGGAACTCAGAGTTAGAAGGAATAAGAGTTTGGAAAGTTATTATAGGTTAGACATCAAGAAAAGATATATCCATTAGTGAGAGAGATCATCCTTTAGTAGAGGATTATCACTCTTCTTCTAGTGATTTGATTAAATGTAATTTCATAATAAACTTGTTTATTTCAACTAGTAAAGGTCCTTACTGTTATACCTGGTGAGTTCCTTCTTCAATCGCACCTCGTGTTTCAATTCAAATAAAAATTTCCAAGAAAATCAGCACTTAGATAATACCAATCTTGTGAACCACATTCTTGAGCCCCAAAGACCTTGCACTCCTCATTAGGTTATGTCACCTCTAGGATCACCTCCACCAAAAAAATATGGCTTAGCCTAAACCTCTATTTTTGTTAACACCTTTGGTCTCATAGAATTTAGAGGAATGGATGGTTACACAAATGTTGTCCCTCAAGATGTCGAAATAGGTTGCCAAAATTCCAAGGTAACAATGTTTAAGCTGGTGATCGAGAATCTCAAACTTTTTGTTAACATGATGGGGATTTTAAAATAGAGTTTGAAGATGTGTATGTCAAATTGTTCATTCATACATTAGAAGAGTATACTAGGGATTAGTACAAGGCTCTGCCTGATAATTCAATTATTTCTTAGATTGAAATGAAGAATGCATTTAGGTTGAAATATGGTGACAAGAATGATCCTATATTTCTCTTGTCGAATTTGAGAATATCAAGAAGAACCCCAATGAATTAGTTCATGACTTCAACACGAGGTTTAACAAAACTTTGAGAAGGCTTCCGAGTTAAGTTGAGGCCCTTTGATCAATCTTGTTTAATCAAATATGAAGATGCATTTGATAAGAAGGCAGCCTACTACTTAAGAGATAAGAACCCTACCAATCTAAGGAAAACTTTCACCATGGCACTTAAAATTGAAAACAATATAAAAGCAAATGAGAAACCTCTCAAGATAGATGGTGTAAAGTTGATAAACCCTGAAAAGCCTCAAGCTAGCAAGGGTGCTGATTTGGAGGAGGTTGTTAAACTTTGGTAGGGAAATTTGTCAAAGAGATTTCGTACAAGTTAGCCCGGGAAGAGAAGGGAAGTGGGTAGACTTCAAAAGGTCAACCAAGAGCACAAAACCATGACAAATTTTCCAATCATCCTAGGGGTGATCAAAGACCTAATGATAGAGGGAAAGGACCCATGGGGTCTGCAAATAGACATCCTCAAGCACATGAAGGAAGAGTGTTACCTGATCCCCTAACTACTAGGGTACTGCTGTTGAAGAAGTTGTTAATATTGATTGGCATGATAGGTGTTTTCTACCCCATCCTCAATGTGAAGTGGATCAACAAGATGGAAAATTTGATAATGATGATGATATTTGCATGGTGGGTTATCCCTAGAGCTCACAAGAAGGAGAAAAATCAATTGAGGTAATAAGTGCAAGGACAGTTATAACATTTTGGGATTACATCAAATAGGTACAAGTCTTTCTTCCCCCTCATACTCTTGAAGTTTATGTAGTGCAAGCTTTTGAAATTCCTAACAATGACTTTGAATACTTAAGAGATTTGATGATTAAGAAGTATGATGGTGGTATCCCTTTGGAGGAAGATAGACAATTGTTGATGAATGTTGTTGTAGCTCAAGAGAAAGACTATAACACTAGGAGAAAAGTTGTTAAGGGAGTTGGGTCTCAAGACAAACCTAAAAACCCTTGCTCACAAGCATTCCCAAAGAAGCTCCTAGGAGAGAAACACCTGCCAAAAGCTCTGTTGTCCCAAGAAAAAATTATAATCCTCCTCATGCCCAAGATGCCAAGAATCCCATGCCATCTGATGAATCTTCTTGTCTCCCTTCCAATGCTGCTTTGCCAAAGAGTGTTCCCTATGACATAGCCCAAGTATTGATCCGAATAAAGTGAGTGTTCTAATCATTGAGTTGCTTAGTATTCTGAGCATAAGAAGAGAGAATTTGAGTACCTAGGTTTGAAAGAAGAAAGGAGTACTCCAATTAGAAATGTAAATGTTGTTGAAACTCCTCCTCAGATCATCGCAGACCTTGAGACACCACCAAAATTAGAGGATCTTGGAGAAACACTTGAGGTATACTTGGGGACATCCTTAGTTGATTCCCAATTGAATGTTGATCCTTTTTTCACAACTTTGATCATAAAGGTTAGTCAAATTCACAATTGTATGTTTGATTCTTGTGCATCATGTAATGTCATGCCTCTAGAAGTCATGAATGAGTTGGATATCAAAGTGACAACAGCCTATGGAAAATGTAATGCCATGGACTCAAGAGAAGTGTCGGTAGTTGGTTGTGTGAAGGGTTTGGTGGTGCAACTTGCATCTTATCCTAGGAGGAATTTAAAATTGGATGTTGTGATTGTTGATTGCCCTGCCAAATGGGGTATGTTATTGTCAAGAAAGTGGGCTGCAAGTGTTGGTGGGAGTGTCCAAATGGATATGTATTTTTCCACCATTCCCATTGAAGGAAGCCTTGTCAAGATCTATGGAGAAAAGAAGATGTTGCATCTAATTGAGGATCCAAACAATGCTTCTTATGAAGTATTATTTGTTGATGTTGATGTTGATAATTTTATTGGGTTTGCTGATGGAAAAGAACAAAAGATGGATCAGTTAAAGTTCCTTGAATAGGTAAGTTCTCCTTGGACCTTGCTATTTGATGAAACTTACTCCAAATTTGGAAATGGTGCTGGTATAATTATGATTTCTCTTAGCTTGTAAGAGTTTGTTTTTCTTTCAAGATTAATTTTGAATGTACTAAAAACATTGTTAGTATGAAGCCTTGTTGTTGGGTCTGAGAATTACATGGAAGTATGGTGTTAAGGACATCATTGCAAAAGGAGATTCAGAGCTAGTTGTCAAACAAATAAGAAAATTATATGCTATAAAAAATCAGCAGATGAAATAGTACAAACATGTAGTTTGGGATCTAATTGAGATGTTTGATTCCTTCAACATTGTGCATCATGACAGATGTTTCAATGATGCTAAAGACAAGTTGGTAGTGATGGGGTCAAGATTTGGAGATTGCACCATTTCACCTTATTGTGAGTACAATTTTGAAGTGTTAACTAGGCTAGTTGTCCTTGATAACATCAAACATTGGCAAGTGTTTAATGATGATGCTCAAATGCAAAGGTTCTTACAAAATCAAGGTGAGTTTTTGGATCAACATATTGATTGGGAACCAATGGTGTGTGTGACTGAAGGAAGAGAGACTTTGTTTGGAAAAGATATTATCCAATTGAAAACTAACACCATTCCTAGAGGTCTTGTTGCACTTGAGTCTAATTTTGACAATGTTTATTACATCATCAATAGAAACATGTCTACCTCAAGGGATGTGGAAGAGCATAACTTGGGAATAAAGGAAAAAACAAGGAAGATTTGGTTAGGGAGTGGTTTAAACAAGGAAGAAAAATGGTCCTACCTCTAATTGTTGAAACAATATCAAGACTGCCTTGCCTAGTCATATTCAGAGCTGAAAGCATATAGAGAAGACTTATTCCAACATAATACCCCTCTTGAGAAAGGTGCCAAACCATTCAAACAGAATAAGAGGCCAATTAATCCACTCCTCTCCATGAAAATGCAAGATGAATTGAAAAAACTGAAAGAGGAGGGATCATTCTGCACACAAGGTATTCATCTTGGGTTGCAAACCTCATGCCGATCGAGAAAGAAGAATGGAGATATCATACTTTGTGTAGACTTCAGAAATCTGAATAGAGCTTCATTGAAAGAAAATTATCCTTTTGCCAAACACGGAGAACATGGTGCAATTAGTAGTGGATCTGAATTGTTGTCCACCTTGGATGGTTTCTCTGCTATAATCGGGTTGTTGTCGAGGAGTCAGAAAGATTTAAAACTACCTTTACCACTCCTTGGGGAACATATGTTTATGTGAGAATTCCTTTTGGTCTCATGAATGTTGAAGCTACCTTCCAAAGAGAAATGGATGTTGCTTTTGCTGGTTACATAAATGACTTCATTGCAGTTTATCAGGATGATGTGATTGTGTTTTCAAGGAGTAGAAAAGATCACTTGCAACACTTAGAAAGAATGTTGATCAGATGTAGAGAATTTGGAATCTCTCTCAATCCAAATAAGTGTCACTTTGGGGTGCAAAAGGCCAAGCTTCTTGGTCATATTGTTTCAAAGGCTGGTGTCATGATTGACCCTGAGAGAGTAGAAACAATCAGCAAGGCTCTAATTCCAAGAACAAATAAGGGCATCCAATCCTTCTTTGGGTAAATCAACTTCATTAGAAGGTTTGTGTCTAATTTTTCTGAATTGACTCTTCCTATTACATGCATGTTAAAGAAAGATCAAGTTATCAAATGGGAGGAGTCTATTATTTAGGATTTTGAAGGAATCAAAGAAACACTTAAACATGCACTGTCTTGTGACTCGAATTATAAAGCCTTTCCAAATTTTCTCATTTGCTTCTAAAAATACTATTGCATCTGTTTTGCTCCAAAAGGATGAAGATGGGACAGAGAGGCATATTTCCTTCTTTAGCAAAGCTTTACAAGTTGCTGAGTTAAAGTACACAATCATGGAAAAACAAGCATTTTCCTTGGTGAAAGCAACAAAGGTTTTTAGGCCTTATATCTTAAGTTCAAAAGTTGTTGCTTATGTTCCCCACACCATGGTAAAAGACATCTTATCAAAGATAGAGATCTCAAGTAAAAGGTGTAGATGGGTGAACAAACTATAGGAGTATGATATGGACATCCAAACCACAAATTTGGTATGAGGTTTGGGTCTTGCTAAGCTCATGGCTGAGAGCAACTTGTAGATTGTGGAAGTGAATGAAGTAGAGGAAGAAAGGGAAGATGTTCTTGAGAAATTGGTAAGTTTTGAGTGGTACAAGGATATAATATTTTACATCATACACCTATGCTGCCCTGATCATTTGAATAATAATAAAAAAAAAGAGCCCTCAATTGGCTTCTCAAAAATACATCATCAGCGACTTTGGTGGCTTGGAAGAACCCTGAAGGTGTCCTCTTGAAATGTGTAACTAAAGATGAAACTCCCAAAGTAGTTGCTGATTTCCATGGGGAGTTTTGGAGGACACTTTGCTGGAAGGGTTAAAAAAACACAAGGTTTTGAGAGTGGTTATTGTGGCCTACTCTCTTGAAAGATGAAACCATCTTTGGTTAGAAAATGTGAATGCTACTAACATTTCTCTAGAAGAATGAAAGCTTGAGGCTCCCTTCCTTTGTAGCTTGTATTAATTGAAGCTCCTTTCAAATAATGGGGATGGACTTCATTAGTGAAATTTCAAACCCTTTTAGTCTTTGGACATAAGTAAATTCTTGTAGCCACAAATTACTTCACTAAGTGGGATGAAGCAATCCCCACTAAAAGGTAACACACCAAGTTGTTATGGACTTCTTGTTGAATCACATCATATGCATATTTGGTTGCGGTAATTTTTTTCTGATAATGCCATGTGTCTTAGAGCTAAACCCTTGATGGCAATGTGCAAGGAGTATGGAGCTGATCGACTTATGCTTCAAACTATAACCCTCGAGGAAATGGACAAGTTGAGTCCAGCAATAACAACTTGTTAAAGATCATTAGGAGAACCTTGGAGTTAAACAAGAGAAAGTGGGGTGAATAACCAAAATTTTTAGTTTGGGTGATAGAATCACTACCAACAAAGCTACTTTGGAAAGAGCCCATTTGAGTTGGTGTATAGAACTCAAGCTCTTCTACCCTTACATCTACACTTATCTTCATTTTAGTTTGTTCAATAACTTGAAGATCGGGAGGTCGATCCATATGAAGCAAGGATTAATTAGATTGTTGAGTTGGGTGAAGAAAGAAGAGCATCAAACTAGAGGCATGTCAGATTTAGAGAGAAGTTGAAGAGGTTGTTTGACAAGAAGGTCACTCCTAGGGCCTTCAATATTGGAGATCTAGTTTTGTTATGGGATAACATAAATGAAGATAAGGAAAACATGGTAAATTTGATGCATTATGGATGGGCCCTTACTCCTTGATATTAGAATTGGTGAAAATACCTTTTTCTCAAGGACTTAAATGGGGAATTGCTTGAACTACCTATTAATAGCAGGCATCTGAAGCATTTCTTGGATTAATCCCCAAAGTTGAGATATGCACGAACTTGTACGAGTGTATAGTGTCCGGCTTTTGCTCTATTTTTGGTGTTTTGGTGGTTCTTGGTTTGCCTTGGTGTGTGGTAGCCATTTTTGTCGGTTTCTAGCTTGGTTCTTAGTGGTTTTGGCTCATGACTCCGTTTTCCCAATGGATTATTTTGGAACTTTCTCTACTTATTGTCCTTTTAGTACTCACTAGGAATACCCATCCCTAAGTAGGAGCTGATGTTGGTGCCCATTTTGACCCTCCATCATTTTGTAATGCTTTTCCCTTTGCTCTACATGCCCTGAAATTTTTTCCCTTTTTGAGATCGATGATGTGAAGTTTTCTTCCATTTGAATGCCTTGAATTGATTACAAGTCCATTTGTAAACTCTCTATCATTCCCAATTGAAAAGAAATCTCAAAGTTTGCCATGAGCGTGCCCTAATTTTTTCAAATCCATGGGCTCTTCCATTTTTCTATGTTTTCCCGGCCTTTTGGAGTTTAAAATCGATTGATTTGTAATTATTTTCCCTCAAAAATACCTTGCCATGGTCGAAAATTTCTTTAAATCACTTTCAATTTGTTTTTCACCAAAACATCCTTCACCCACAAAGAAAAAAATCGATTTAGGGCACCCCTGAAAAATTCTATGTTTTTTAACGGTCATACGGGTGTCCTTTGCTAGTCAAAATTAATCCCAAGCATACCCTCATATGTGGGCATTCGTGGTTGGATGAGGTTTGGTAGGTCTGCTTGAAAACTTAACATTTTTTGTGCTTTGGGAAAATTTGTAAGTTCCCCCATGGGCCCAGGAGAGGACACATGGGAGGAAGAGAGAAGAAAGGCGGAGAAGTTTGGAAAATCTCACCCTTTGGTGAAAAGGTATTATAAATCAAAATAGGCCCGCGGGTCCACCAAGACATTTAGGGGTGGACACGTGGTATGGCAGTCGAGAGGAGTGTGGGCGGTGGAGGAAAGTTGTGTTTTTAGCCTCTATTTGTCAAAGGGGTAAAAACGTTGAATGAGCCCATGTATCCTCATAGATTTAGAAGGTGACACGTGGCGAGACAAAGGTGGAGGCGGAAGAAAAGTGGAAAATTTCCTTTGGTAAAAAGGAAGTAAAAATGTGAAATGAGCCCGCAAATTCTCAGCGATAGAGAAGGTGACACGTGTTAAGGACAAAGGCGGAGGTGCGGGCCCATGGAGATTTTGAAAAAATTTCTTTTTTTCCAAAAAGGATGGAAATATGTAAAATTGAGTTGTGATTCCAATGGGACCCACCTTATGCCACATGTCGACACCAAATGTCAAGGGCGGAGGCGAGAGAAAAATGTCAATTTTTTTCATTTTTTCAAAAGTGTTAAAAAGTAAAAAGGTGGTCCCAAATACATTTCCAATCACATTGTGACATGTGGAGGGCTTAGATTGAAGGGAGAAAGGAAAATCAATGGTAACTGTGCATTTTTATGTTTGGCTACCATTTTTGCTCTAGGAAGTGTGGAAATGCATTTTTTACATCGATTTTGATCAATTTTTTTATGGATTCATGTCATTTTGGCCTATATGATTCAAATCGATCATTTTGTGGGGTCAATTTGCAGATCAAGGCATTTTTCAAATGAATTTTTACTAAGGGTCGAGAAAAAACGTGAAAGATCAAATCCAAAGTTGCGAGTCAAATTTTAGAGGATAAGCATGAAATAATGAAAAGAAGGGGGTCTACATGCTTTGAAGATGAAAAATGTGCCTCCACATTGGATAATGATGCAAATTTTGCAATGATTCACCTTTTTGAGGCACCTGGCAACTTTTTGAACGTTTTTCTATTAGATGTCCCTTTACGGGAATCATGGGAAATTTTGTAACAAAATTTATGCTTGGCATATTATTTTCTTGGGAAAGAAGGATCAAATGTAATTGAAAGTTATATATTGCATGAACTTGTCTTGCAAAAGGGGGAGAAACTTAGAATTTCACGGGAAAATCTAGGAAGAAGCCCATTCTCTAAGAAACCACATGAGAACCATTTCTAATTCCTTTTTGCATCAGATTTGTATCATGTTGAGTTGGTTTTAGTTGTAAAGCCATCAAAAATCTCTGAGATTGTTCTTATAACATTCCCCTACTGATAGATTTGATCATTTCTAGATTATTTTGTGTTGTCTCTTGGAAAAATTTGCATACACTTATGTTCAGAATGTTTTCAATTTATGTTTCTTGCTCCTGTTGTAGTCTTGTGTTTAAAATATCTCTTGATCATACATGGTCTCATTTCTTGTTGATATTTTAGTGGCATTTGCAATCTCACATTTAGAAGAGCTTTCATCTGATAAAGAGATAAATAGATTTAAAATCACTTTACCTTCCTTGAATTTAGAGATTGTTTGTAAAACTTTGGGTGCACCTTAGGTCATGATAAAATAAAGGTTTCTGGATGCTTTGTTGGTTCATCTACTTCAAGATTTTGTGGTAGGTTGTCAAAGATTATGTAAAGAGTGAAGATCTAGGCCTCCATTTTGTGCACATATCCTAGTTGAAGGAGTACCTTAACCCCTTTGAAAGCATTCTGTTGTTTAGGTCTTACAAATTTCTTGCAAAGGTCCTCAAATAATTTGGCAAATTCTGGTTAGTCTTGTCTAAAATATCCTACCAAAAATTCATTTAGAATAATTAAATCCTACCCCATACTACCCCTACATTGCATCGTGTGTCAACAAAGAATACAATCCATTTACTAAAATTCACAAAGTAAATTAGGATCATAAAATATCTTGATAACCCTTTCCTTGCATTGAAAATATCTCCATAATTTGAGAGTGACAACTTGTGAAAGTCAGATTTGGAGTGTTGATCATATTTTCCCAAGGCCTTATCATATTATTTGTACAAATTGAGTGATATATTCATCTCCTTCACCATTTGAGGGTTACAAAAGAGGTCCTCTTACCTTGGTTGAAAGGCACAACCTAAAATAATTAGGACACGATCATGTCCTATTTGAATGCTATCCGGCTCTCCACAAATCGAGTGCCAATTAGATCACATCCCCGACTACAAAAGCGAAACACATCATGATCTATATGTCTTCAAGCTTCATGCCATATCTTTAATGCTGCTCGAGTGAAAAGGAGAACTAATTTGGGTATGAACACATTCAATAGAAAATTTGTGTTAAGTACATGTAATCTTTAGAACTTTGTGTCTGCAAATTTGCATCGGTGGTGAAGTAATTGATCCTTTCTATATTTCTTGGTTCAATGTGAGTAGGGAGATACTCTGCTATCTATATTTCCCACAAGTATTGTTGTTTTCTTCCTTCTCCCATCTCTTTATTCTTCCATCCTTCTTATTGATAATCTTTTAAGTATGAAAAAATTCCGAATATCGGGGTCCAAACATTGAGAGTTGTATATCTGTACATTTGTTTTTCCTACTTTTAATAAGGGAACCTTTCCCATTAAAGAGGAGGGACTTGTTGTCCCTGACTTTGGTTTCAAACCATGTTCCATTTTGAAACCTAATAGACCTGCATTTCTTGATAATGTTAGTACGACAAGTGTTTGATAGTGATAAACAAATTATTATTTTTGCAAGAAGAATAAGAGTTTTCTATGAAAAACCAAAATAAGTTGTAAGAAGCATACGGTGATAAAAATATAGTTCAAAAGCAATAAGGTACCAAAGTCTTAGTTACTCTCGAATCCATTTTCAATTTAGAGGATCGGACTAAAAGATAAAGCTCTAATATGGTGGTTAAAGAAGAATATTTTGAGGAAGTCGAGGTAGAAAATGAAAAAGTTATAAATATCATAAAAGTATGCACTCCCAAAGAAAAAGAAACTTTCATCAAACTTTTCAAGAGTATCACGACATTGCGTGGAGCTAAAAATAGCTACTGGTTTTGATCTAGGTCTAGCAAAACATACCATCAAAGCTGGATCCTAATTCCAAGTTAGTTTGTTAGAAGTAGAGGCCAATTAATCCAAAAATTGAGAACCAAACTCATCGAGGCATGTATAATTTTTCCTATCAAGCATTCCTCTTTGGTGAACCCGGGTTTGATGATCGATATGATGGAGAAACCAATTTTTTCTTTAGTTAATCCCTCGAAGAGTATGAGCTCAAATATTCATTCATTGAAAAACAATTCTTCTGATTATTCGAGATTGAAGAAATTCAAGCACATGTTTTCCAACAACAAAATTCATCTAATGGTGTCTCATCCAACTATCAAGGAATTTTTTTTGAACAAAGAGATGAAACAAAGTGGGTTGGATGGATCACGAAGGTGATAGAGTATGATGTACATATCAAAGTTACAAAACTTCTCGAGAGGTAAAGGTTTGTGTAGACAACTTCTTTGTAGACACGGGATCAAAGGGTGATGAGGATGAGATGTTCCTAAAACACTCATGAAGGTGATGATCAGGTCAAATGGTTATCCAAAATGAATAGTTTTCTTTCTCAAGAGAATATCTGTGAACATGGATAAAACAAAAAGATGGACTTTCCATCTTGAGTCTATTCCATATTTTAAGTAGATAATTTTCTATTTTGAAGGGATTTGAATGGTGTTCTCCTTTGGTATGTAGGACCGGGAATAGGTAAGTAAGATACTAGAAGAATTTCATAATGGCCTATCTGGAGGAAATTTTTGCATGAAAAACTACTACCAAGATCATGCAAGCCACTACTATTGGCTGATTTTGTTCAAAGATGCCCATATTTGGGTAAGGAAGTGTAAGGAATGTTCCTTTTTTTCTAGAAAGAAGAAGTTGAAAACTCTTACACTACATCCAATTGAAGTGGATCAACCCTTTATTCAATGGGGGTTGGATTTCATCGAGAATTATTAACCCTCCATCCAAAGTAATGGACATAAGCGGGTCCTTACTACAACAAACTATTTAATTTGATGGACAAAGGTAGTAACATCGAAAGAAAGCAATGAGAAGGCAATTTTTGATTTCTTAGAAGATATAATGACAAGGTTTGGTGTTCCATTTATAGTTATTTAAGACAATCCTATGGATTTTCTTGGTCTAAAGTTGAGTGAATGGGATGTTAAGAATGGATTTTATCTCAAAACTTCATCCAATTACTATCCACAAAGAAATCGATTGGTTGAGTCTAGACACAAAAACCTCACAAGGATTATCAAAGACACTATGGAACCCACGGGAGGACTTGGCACCCACAACTTAAAAGCTGATTAATGGGCAGATCAGATCACACCTAAAAGAGCCATCGAAATTCTCCTTTTATCCTTATATATGGAAGAGAAGAAAAACTTCCACTCTCCTTGGAGTTAGCTCATCAACTTGAGGCTATGGAGAATGATCATTTGGCAGCGATTTTTCACCGAGCTCATAGAGTTGGAAGAAGTACAAAACAAGGATATGAAGACCTAGAAAGAAACATTTGGCTTAGGCTAAGAAATATTTTGATAAGAAGGTATCCGATAGACATTTTCAAGAGGGAGATTTAATTCTCAAATGGGATGAAGATAGAGCTAAACTAGGAAAGCACACCAAGTTTAACACTCTCTAGAGTGGGCCATACATTATCATGAGTTATAAAGAGGTGAATTCATTTTTGTATTCGGGATCAATGGAGAAGAGATTCCCATTCATGTGAATGGGATACATCTCAAAGCTTACTTTTGAGATCATTCAACCCATGTACGATTCAATTAGGTGTTTTCCTCCAAGTGCTTTTTACACAATGTTGTGTGTTCTTTGTTTGTTTTACTTTTCTTATTGTTGTGTTTTATGTTGTTCTAAACACTTTATTATCATTGGAGGTTTTCAAAGAGAAAAATGTTCAAGTTTCAAAATAGTTTTGATATCAAGGTTACTTAAATGCTTGACCAAAATTTCATAGTGTCAAGCATTCTTCGGTGTTAGTATATTTCTTGCCTAGCATTCTTTGGAGAGTTCAAGATCATGTATCACACAAAGTAAGATTAGTTCAGGTTTCCAAAATTGCCTCCATGCCCAATGGATGATTTAAGGCTACTAGAATCATGCTTAGTAGGAAATTATCCTAAGAGGTTTCCAAAAATTTATCAAATTTTTTCCTTGGGCTAAAATTGGACAACGTCGATACATGAGGACCGTGAGACCAGGAAGGTCTTCATGAAAGAACTTGGGGCCTACATGTAAAATTTTGTGATTTGAAGAATAGTTACGATGTTATGGGAAGGTTCATGATCATTTTAAATCATATTTTGTTATTTTTCCCTCTTTTTTGTCTCGGAGGCTCACAACTTGCTCGAGTACGAGAAAAGGCCCATAAAATTCAAAATTTAGATGAAATCGAGTTTAGTAAGGATCAAGTAACACTAATCTAGAAATAGCTCGGTGAGTAGTTTGGTGAGCTTCGTGATGAGCTAACATGATCGAATGAGAACGATAGGCCCTATAAGCTCGATGAGTTAATGTTTTCTTGTGATTTTAAGTTAATGATTAGCGGCTCGAGTGTAAACGTGAAGGCATTGACGAGCTACAATATTGGGTGAGGTTTCAAGACAAATGTAACTTGGCCAAGTTAGGTTGATAGCTCAATATGAGCTCATTTTTCTATTTGGCGAGGTGCTCTAAACTTAATGTGTGGTATCAGGAGCTCAACATTTGAATCATTGAGAGCTCTTGATATGACTCAGGAGGCCAAAATATAAACAAGGATCTTGACATTTAAGATGTTGACTCAACATTAGGTCATGGAAGAAATTAAAAGTAATGATAGAGAGGAATGATTGAAGGCATTGATATTTTGACCGATCAAAACATGCCACGTTAAATTAACTTCTCCTAAGGGCTCGTGGAGAGTGTTGCACCTAGGAGAAGCTTGGATGAATAGTCAAAACAAAGTGATTCTTTGGAAAGGTGTAACTTGACTCGTTGGAGATCATAGGGAGATTAAGAAAACATCTCAAGCATTAGCTCGTTGAGTTAGGTACCTTAGTATATTAATCCATGCATAAGAATCTCACAATCATGTTCAAAAGAAGCTCGGTCGAAAAATGAGTAAAATGACATTGGAGTTTTGACGTCATGTCACGAGCTTGCTCGGTGAGAAACTAAATCGATGAGTTAATCTCATGGAAAAGGGATAGCCTAGTTTCAAGCTGCCAAAGTCTGCAAAATGAATGAAGCGAGTCAAGATCATTGAGGTCAATGGTGAAGCTTGATAGCATGGTGACTCAACCACGAAATGTAGAGAGCTATAATAGATGGAGAAACTTTCAAGATTTGTAGCTCAACAAGACGGAGAACACGATAAAGGTGAATCGGATGGTAGAGAAGTTTGGTTGGCCAAATGAAACACACTTAAATCCAGATCGGGCGTGCTCGGTGGCATGTAGAGTTTGGTGTATGAAAGCTTTATGTAAGAATGGAAAGGGGCTCATCAAGTGACCTACATGTAAGCCAAGGAAAAGTTAGTTATGAATCTCACTATGAAACTCGGGCATCAATGCTAGACATAATGGTGAGTGTCCCGACTCAATGTGTGAAAACATAGGCATGTTGGATGATAAAGGAAAGAAACCAACTAGGAGGAATAAGGAGAGCTCGGTGGTTAAAATTGGCAAGAGATTTGTTCGAAGATGAAGTCGGTGAGCTCGTGTATACTCGTGAACTTAAATCACTTAGTATTGGCTGTATAGTTAGGAATGTAACGCATGGATAGATATATTTTTAGATTAAACAAAATCTTCGCATAGCTCAGTCATAAGAATTGTAATCTCAAATGAACATTTTCATAGGATTGAGTCATCAAGGATTCGAGGCTTGTAGAAGATCATGATCTCATCGCCAAAGGAATTTATCTTGGTCCATAGAGCCATGGAATGTCCAACGCCATCACGGGAAGGAGCTATGACATTGAGCTAAGTTGTTGGTTTGAGGATATTTCTCGTAGAAGGGAAAAATAGATTGGCCTTGACACAAATGAGTTAAAAATGAAATGAGTAGCTCAAGTCGAGATCTACATGGAAAGGAAGGATTGTTTTGAATTACAAAATCATGAGCGAAAGCTCATGAGATTATAAATCCACGAGTTTAATTTTTTGGAGTTCAAACGTATCAAGGAAGCATAAATCATATTTGAGCTCAAGAAGTTTGGAAGTAACATTACAGAAAGGTCCATTTTCTGAGTCATGGCCAATCCACCTGACAATGAAAATGAGCTAGCTCTACATAAATATTTCAAAGCATGGCTCATGGAGATGAATGTGAGCTTGGCACACAAGTTGAGAGAATTCATGAGGAGATCAAGTGATGAGCTCACACGAGAGATGGCTCGGCTTCACGAATGAGTGGGTCACGATGAAATGAGTATATCAAGGTTGATCTCAACAAAGTAAGGGAATGTTTGGTGTTAACTCGGGCATGGAAAATTTTTAACAAATGCCAAGTTAAGGTGTCATGAAAAAAGTTGGCTTTGGGAAATTTTGGACCCTTAGCTTGGTCGAGTTAGAAAAATGGTGCGAAATCCCGCACTCCTTTCATTAGGGAATAAGAGATAAAATATACGGAATAATCCCTTATAGAATCGTAACAGAGAAACTAATATGTAGAAAATATTAAAATATCAAATAAAAGTGAAGAATAAATAAAACAACACGAGAGAGACAAGATTTAACATGGTTCACCCAATTTGGGCTACGTCCACCAAGAGTCACTTACTCGATTTTATTACAAGCCTCCACTCTCTCAATACAATACCCAGATCTGTTTGGAGCTATGCTCAACAAACTCTATAGAATTCACACCGAATTCAAAGCACATCTGGAATACATTTTCTTGTACATTTATCATATGCATAAGACTATATAAATAGAAAATTGCTTAAGCGATTTGATACAAAACTGTGGGTATCAAATAATGGGTACCAAAACACCATGGGCCCAAAAATAGCCCATAACGATTACCCATTACCCATGGGTTAATAAACCACCCATGAAAATTTGCTTCGGGGGCTTCATGCCCGAACCCCTAACCCACTCACCGATGAGCGGGACCACTTTGTAAAAATACGAGTGTAACACATAGAAGGTGTACCACACTCTAACATGAAAATAGGCTCCACAAACATAACACCTTTCTCTTCTGTGGGAAATTCACAGGAGCATGACATGGTGGAGGTTTGAAATGGAAAGGAAAATGAGTTTTCGCGAAGGAGATCGAGAATCTCCTTGAAAATGTGGGAGAAGTGGGTGATAATATGTAACTCTCTAGATGAGTCATTTTGATCACCAAGGGGTAAAGTCTAAGTTGGGATTGGGGGATTGAGAACCAAATTTCTAAGATTGTTGCATTATCAAAATAATGATTGGATTGTTAGGTTGTGGAACTGTTTTGATGTGTGAAAGTGTTGAAAGGCTGTACACTAAGAGTACTATATACTTTTCATGTATCCTCATCGGGATGTAGATCACAACCATATGCCAACATGACCTAACCAAGAACCGATATCAGATCTACCATGCAAAATATATTAAAATAGGCATTAATAATGAGAATCCATCCACATTACTCCATTATATTAATAACCATAAAACATATAAGCTGAATACATACATAAGAGTATCATTAAAAGTCATGTGTGATTATAAACCATCATCATAACACTAAAAACATGGATCCCTAAAACGTGCAAATAAATAAATAAATATATAGGAGTGGGAACTTTCCCTTCACCACCTATGCATCCTAAAATTAGGATGCATGCTAAAAAATAGTCATGCACCACTACAAGATAAATACAAAAGCATGAAAGCTCACTAAAAATAGATTATCTAATAATAAATATAGATCTAATCATATTATTGGCCCGAAATTGTGCACTTGATCTCACACTTGTATAAAATAGTCTTTTCTTAGTTACCAAGTCTTCATACCTTTGCATACTCTGCACTCAAACCTATATTTATCCTATCCAAGAAAAACCGTTAATTCTAGACCTCATACTTTCTGGGCCCATCATTTTCTACTACACCTTTGTGCATAGCTATGTGCCCCATGTACGTGCACATTCAGTACTTAGGCTGCAATTCATTAACCCAAAATGTGACTAGAGGAGAAGGCATGCGATCTAGTGCATGTATACTAGCCTTAAAAAGGGATCGAGCTATAGTAGAAGGAATAAATCATTTGAATCAATATTCACCTATGCCAATAATAAAAAAAGTGTCTTGGAAGTAGGATTCATCTATTTCAAGAGGAGTAAAGTTGAGATTGTATAATTTTTCATTGGTAAGATCGAAAATGTCAACCTCATCATCATAATCATCAGGACTGGCATTATCTTATTGGATAAAATTATCAATGATATTAGGAAGAATGGAGCCAGATGTAGGGTTGGGAAGAGTAATGATAGGTGGGGTAGTGGTAGTGCTAGAGGGAGATGAGGTGGGTGATATAAGATTAGTGGTATGCGTAGGAATGGAAGGGTGTGTGGAGGTATAAGAAATAGTGGGCACACTAGATTGGCCAACATAAAATGTACTAATATTATGGTATGGAATAGGATGCAGTAGAGGTATAGGCATGATAGTGACTAGATCTATGTGATAAAACTTGAATGGGTTGGGATCAATAGAAATAGTATACTCATAGCCATCATGTAAAAATTTAACACACCGATGAACCGTATAAGGAACAATGTGCATGATGTGAATCCATGGTCTACCAAGTAAGAAATTGAACTGAAATAATGTGTCAACATGACATAGAAAAGAGTGGGAAGGACTTTAGGTCCAACTTACAAAGGTAAGGGGATCATACTAATGTATGTGTGAGTAGTGGAATCATAACCATGAATAAGGGTAGAGGATTCAGTGATCAAACTATTAGGAATTTGTAATTTCTTGAGTAGTGAAAGAGAACATAGATTTATAACAGATCCATTTTCAATTAGTACACACTTGATATATATGGAACTATTTGGGGTGGTGATAAGTAAAGGCACATGAAATCCACTAACAATAGTAGGTGGGACATCCTCATCACCGATGAATATAACATGTAGTGGGTTTTAGGGATTGAATAAGAAGGGTAAATGAAACATGAGAATTATCACTTTCAATATATATTAAGCATAGGGAATCCTCTAAGGTATGAATAAAATTTGGTGCCTGCGTAATATATCACAAAGAGAGATTTTGGCAGTGTATTTTTGAGTTACTTATTAATGTCATATCCTTGGGAAGTGGTGGTAGGATATGTATAGGTAATAGGTGGTGGGATAGAGACAAGTGGAGCTGTAGGCATATGGTTGTGGTGAGTGGTGGCTACATTAACGGTTGGGTATAGAATTGGAGTAGTGAAATAGGGATGATGTTTTCTACAAAATTGTATAAAATTAGCGGTGGTGGCGGGTGTTCCAAAAGTCGGGTTGGTGTATAGGATAGATAATAATATTGGTCCATAAATGCGAGAAGGAGATAGAATCTAATGCATGTTCAAAAGTTTGGGTTCACCAAATGATTTAAAATAAATAGAATTAAATCTTAATTTCAAAGTAACTAATATAATGTATGATGTAAGCGTGATAAAATATAGTAAATGGACAAGCAACAAGAAAGAAATGATATGAAGCCTTAAAAAGATATGGAGAGAGAGTGACTTAGATAATTTCCAAGAAGTCTTGAAGTGATTTGGGAAGGTGAATAGTTGGAACAAACTGGAAGAAGTGTCATAAAAGTTGATTGAAGGTTCTAAGACCCATAATAGTGTAGGACAAGAACACCCATAGCGAGAATAGGAGCACGCGGTGTTAGTGTCCACCCACATACTTAGGTTCGATCTCTTGAGTGTAGGAGGAGCTTCGCTATTGATCCTTGTTTGTCATTCTAGTTTCAATTCATTATTTTTGATTGTGCATGTAACCTACAAAAAATGTCTAGCTACACATACCCATAACCCACATCAAATCCTAAAAATAAATATGCAATATTTGGAGTTGTACTAAACCTAACCTTCACCCAAAGAGTGAACTTAGTACCGAGAACTACACTAAATTTTAGAATCCATGTGGTTTTGTGTGTAAGTATGTGTAATGATGTCCTAGGATGCCCTTGTGAAAGTTTCACAATGATAGCATGATATATCTAGAATGTAGAAAATGTATAGAATGTGTGAGATGAAATATAATAAACTTACCCTCCTATTATATGTATTCAAAATAATACAACCCTTGTCCCTGAGTGGATGTGCTAGATGGATGCTTTGTAATGCTCTTTTGCATTTAGATAGGTGATAGTATATTATGCTAGTACTTGGCCCTTGATTTTGGAGAAGTAACTAAGTATATATAGGATTCCCTTATTTGAATTTTGTAATTGACAACTAGAAGGACAAACCAAAAGTGTTAAAGATTCCCAAAAGGTAAAAGAGACCCAAAAGAGTGAAAAAGAATGGATAGGGTCAGGAGCACCCATGAGGTATAAGAACACTTGGGCACTAGTTTTTGAGGCCATAAAATATAAATAAGATAAATTTGAGAAGGGTTGTAAGATGTGTAAGACTAAAAATAATGCAAGAGATAAAGAAAAAAATCCAAAAGGAGTTATCAACCACTAGTTTTCTTACTTGGGAATCATGTATACATTAATATGCTTTTAGGACCTAGAAATGTACCCAAGTGCATGATTTTTGGTCTATAGTTTCTTAACATAGTTTCATATCCATTTGGATTAGATTAGATTAGTTATAGGGGGAATGAGGTACTTCACTCTTTCTTCATCACGACATTTAGTTTTAATTACAATTTTATGGATCTTTGGGGCATGATAGTGTAGAGGTATATTGATGCCCTTGCTTTATAGAGTCACATAATGGATAAATGAAACACACAAAATATCTTAATTTTAAAATATTGAAGGCATCTATAATGATTTTCCCACTAATAGGGATATTGCAATGCTTAATTAGCATCTAAACTATCACAAGGGTGGTATTGCAATTAAAGACATTATGGATTGAACTAATTATGGATTAATTTTTACCTTAGTTTAAATATCAATACTCAAATTTATCTACTCTTAACAGTTCTTTTTTCAGCCCTCGGTAGCCTCTAAAATGTGGCGTGAACCCTACCATTTATAGGAATTTTGAAATTTCTTCCATAACCTTCTTCCTCCTCTTCCACTCAAACTATCATTAATGTTATCAAACTACCATGATTTGGTGGTTGATAAAATATTTGTAAGCATCCATGTTAGTTTATTTCTCAATGGCTTTTCCCTTCTTCCTATCATGTACTCCATATGTCAATCCCCATATACCTTCTTTGTCATTTTATGGATGTTCCCTCTAGCTCCTCTAATATTTCATTTAATCTTAACACAATTTTACACACTGACCTTTTAAATATCTATAAACTCTATTTACTCATTGCATAATCCTTTCATGCCACCTTTGTGCCCTACCAAAACTCCTATGCACCCATACTTTCAATAAAACAATGCACATTGTTACTTGTGCCCCTTCTGAAAATCTTGTCGTGCACCATTTCTTCCATAATTTCTTTACCTTTTCAGCCCTTATAAATCTTACACACACTACCAATACTTTGCCAAAAATTGAAATCATGTTTTCTCAATTCTCTGCAATGCTCCTACCTAAAACACCCTGATTTAAATAAAAGTGAGCTCCATATCATGAGTTAAACTATTATAGAGTATGGCCTAGCTAACCAATATGCTTAAAACTTATCCATGTCACATCATATTTTGTATGATTCCTTCACTTTAGCAAGTAATCCTTATATTCTTTTATCCACATATTCTTGACTACCATTGAGTCTAAAATTTCTTCAATTTCTTCCATTTCCAGCTATGATATCTTCCTTCTCTAGTCTAATGCATTCTTCATTTATTGCATGCCTTAATCTAGTTTGGCTATAGAATCATATGTTTCTTCTTGTGTATGGTTTTCTCCCTCATAAATCTCATATATATATATATATATATATATATCTATGAAATTGAATATCCGTGTGATATCCAATTCTTCTAGAAACTCTATCTTATAGGCATTTGGTCCCATTTTATGCAACACCTTACATGGTCGATTCTTATTTAAATTCATCTTATTATAGGACCCTTTAGTAAATTTCTCCTTATAAAAATATACCAACACCTAATCTATGAGCTTGAATTCCTTTACTGCGCTTCTCATCTACACTCTCTTTCTGATCTTGGTTACTCTGTTCTATCATTTTTCACTCTTTTTCATACATATTGCACATATACTCCACATAATATTCTACTTCTCTTCTCCCATTATCCACCACTTCATGAAATTCCATGAATTCTCTTGGAATTATCCCATAGACAATATGGAATGAAGTTTTATTAGTGCTCCTATTCACTAAGTTGTTTTAGGAAAATTCGGCTTTCTCATACACCATATCCCATCACTTTGGATAGTTTCCCACTAAACAACATGATATATTACCTAGAATTCTATTCACCACCTTCACATATCCATAAGTTTGTGGATGATATGATGAATTAAATGTCAACATCATTATCAACTTGTTATATAAGGTTCTCAAAAAATGACCAAGGAAGTTTGTATCCCTATTTTATACCATGCATAATAACAACACACGTAACTATATCCTCTCCTTGAAGAATAAATTTTCTATGCATGTTGTATCACTAGTATTTTTCATGTTATGGAATGTGAAATGTTTGAAAATATATTGACTAACTCAAAAATAGATTGGTCCCCTCTTTTGGTCCTTGGAAATCCTAGCATGGAATCCATCCCAATATTCTCCCATGGCCTCATGGGTACATGTAATGGCTGATACAACCCTGTATTTTACTTTCACCCTTTATCTAATTGGAAATTTCTACACATTTACACATATTTATCCACATCCACACTCATATTTGGCTATTAGTAGGGTTCCTCCAATTATGATAATGTTTTTTCACCTCCAAAGTGACCTCCTAAACCTCCACTATGATTTTATCTCGTCAATTTATCACGCATTTAACCTTTGGTATACAAAAATGTTATCCTTTGAACAACCTACCTTCTTGAATGAAATAAAATGGCCATGAAATTCTATCTGCATGATCTGGTTCCACACATGCCTTCTATGTTTCCTCAAATGCTTCATATTACGCATATATTTCCTTCATGGTTTCAAACCCCATGAAATTATTGTGTATTTATTTTAATGGTAACACTCTCCTACCGAGGGAATCTGTAACTTTGTTGGACCTTCAACTTATGTTCTTCATCACAAATGAATAGATTTGCAAGGGTTCTACCCACTTCATATGCCCTTGGTTCAAATTTTCTTGACTCTTGATAAATAATAACATCGATGATTAATATACAAGAAAAACTCATTTGGCAATAGGTATTGCCTCCATTTATTCAAGGCTTCCACAATCGCATAAAAATTCTTATCATAGACTGAGTATTTCCTCTTGGAACCATTCAAATTATTGCTAAATTATGCTTCCCCTCTTGACTTAACATTGTGCCTATGTTTGTTCCACTTGCATCATAATCTACTTGAAATAATTTATCAAATCTTGCAATGTTAGAAATGGTTTTATTGTATTCTGTGTTTTAATTCCTAGAATTCATGCTCTACTTATTATAACCACACAAAATCCTTGTGATCTCCTTCATATTTTTAGTGATCACTTTGCACACACTCCACTAAATATTGTAATAAATTTCCTATAGAATATCACCAACCCATAAAAATTCACTCCTCGGTTACATTCACCGATATTGGAAACTCCATTATTACGTTCATTGTCATGGATTAATTTGTAATCCATCTTGGGACAATATAGAAGCCAAGTATACTAACTCCTTGTGATTAAAGTTACATTTATTTATGTTTATCAGCAACGTTTCTTCTTTCAAGAAGGGTAAAATTTAATACCCCTTAAAAACCATAGATATTACTTGGTGAATTTATAAA
Organism: Taxus wallichiana var. yunnanensis; assembly: GCA_018340775.1. Lineage (NCBI taxonomy): Eukaryota > Viridiplantae > Streptophyta > Pinopsida > Cupressales > Taxaceae > Taxus > Taxus wallichiana. The sequence goes on along the minus strand of CM031243.1, from coordinate 503,558,456 downwards.
AAATAATTTCAAAATATTAGAGAATGCCACAAATTGAAGGGAAACATTATCGGCTGGTAGCATAATGCTCTATTTGAAAAACATTATGCTACTTGCCAAAAACATTATGTTGTCATTCGGTACAAAATTTATCTTTTGTGCACATGGTAAAGGTAATTTAAATGTAAAAATTTACATATTCTGTAAACTCTAGGTGAATCCACCCAAAATACTAACTTGTACTCAAAAAAATTAGGTGAAATAGAAAGGGACATAACAACTCAAAATAAGCCAAGTCCAAATTTTAAAAACCCAAATATTTGTGAATTAATGAATATTAGTCACTAAAATTTAAACTTTTTCAAGTGCTTCATCACCTTGTGTGTATGTTCTAGGTGATCCTCTCTCAACTTGGTAAAAACAAATATATAATCCATATATAAAATAAAAAATATACCAAGTAATTGATTCAACACTTTATTCATCAACCTCATAAATATGCTTGAGGAAATTGCTAACGCAAATGCCATGAAAAATCATTTATATAAGTATTCCTTTGTCTTGAACGTAATTTTTAACTCATATCCTTCTATGATGTGGATTTGGTGATAACTACTCTTCAAGTCAATATTTGAAAATACCGCATTCCACTAAGGAAATCCATTATGTTGGGCCCTAAATTGACCAAGTCCTAAGGCAACAGGAGCGCATGTGCACAAGGACAAAGAGTAGGAAGACACTTAAAGAAAAGCATGCGGGAGGAGAGGTTGGCACACAAATTAAGAAGAGGGTTTGGGGACTTAGTCACATATATAAAGGAGGTATCGCAATAGAAATACATGAGGCCCAGAGTAGGCATGATGAATGGATAAGACGTCATCCTAGAGCCTTAGAGGTCAAGAAAAGAATATTCCACATAGGGAATATTCCCAAGAGGATCATTACAATTAGTGGAGGCATTTGCAAACTAAGATAAGCACTCGATCATGGAGGAGCACACTTCCACTTGGCATGTGATGCGCCAAGAGGTGAAACTATGGTGGTGAATCTAGATTCTATTTAAGGGAGTGCTAGGGTAAGAAATAAATAGAGTTGGAGAGGTAAAAAAGTGCTGCAAGAATGTTATTACTAGGCATATATGTATGTGCTCGGGTTTGAACATGGGCTATAATAAAAAAGTGTAGCTAGGATATTTGTTCGAGTATTTTTGTAGGGTGGAATGTTATTTCATGATGTATATGGTCTAAGATGACCCCATTTGATGTAATATGGATACTATAAACGGATTTAATCAATATATGGAGCTTTGTTTTGTATATTTGTGTCTATGGACTAAACCCTAGTGTGTTTTCATGTTATTCATGGTTTAGATCTATTTCCATTATGTTATTGTGATGTTTATGCTTATCTCATGGAACATTTATGCTTAGAACTAGATCCACTACCTTTGTACTAGATTAAATGCATGTGTTCTTATTCTACAAACCTTTCCTCCATTAATGGCAAAACATTCTCACAAGGCTCACATAAAGGAGGGGCTCGATGCCCACACACCCTAAGCTTATCTTGACAAGCGCGGAAGATAAACCCCTAAGCTTACGGAAAGTGCTCGTCATATAAAGGAAGCAGAAGATTCGTAGGTGCACATCTTAACCCACATGGTGACCAAACCCTTGTGCTTAGTTTTCTAGTTCCTGAGATAAGTTTTGTTAATCCAGTTGGTATTGGTATTGGTAGTTGAGTGACACCTAGTAGATATAATTTTTCATTCAGTACATCTATGGAAACACAGACATTTCCGGTGTTTGGAGGTATCATGTCTGGTACATCATTTGGGCAAGGTGTGGGTACACAAAGTTTGGGTATCATGTTTGGAAGTGGTTCAACGTCACAAATTGTTGGCACATAGTTTAGTACAATGGTGGGGACGTAAAGTGCAACCGCATCGGGCCCTTATCTGCTACTATAGGAGGAGGATCTCAGCAGATCCAAATGAATAAGAGCTAGTGGATTTAGTGGATCTAGTGGTGTTTCACTCGGAAATGTTTCGTTCCTTTTAGAAACAGATAAGGTTAGGGGCTAGGAGGAATACCTGTAGAATGTCGAGATGGTGTGCGCGTACCGTAGAGAAAGATCAGGCTGACTGCGAAGAACTCCTTTTTGTCTTGGAAGGACTACCTGCAAATAAGAACACAAGACCACAAGATTTTAATTAGACAATAAATGAGGGAACTGCCTTGGGCCCAGGAAATATAAAACTTCCTTTCGAAGGTGGTCAGTTCCCCTGCTAATATGAATTAACACAAAAGACTGTAAGATATCAATTAAGTTGTTTCGTTGAACTGGGTAGGGGAAAGGCTGGTTTTCTGGTTTTGATCAGAGGAACCGATGGCGGTTACTGATAACCGATGCCGGTTACTGATAACCGATACCGGTGGGTTCTAGGATCTTCTTGGTAGCTATGGTGTTTGTAAGGCTGGTTTATGGATGATATTAGGAAATGAGATGATGAGAGGTAAAAGAATAACAGTTAGATGCAATGGCACGTTGGGTAGTGGATTCAGAAACGGATTTAGGAGGACTGAGATTCAAGAAGCATAAGAAATGTTATAACAGAGGACATGCAAGATGTGACTTACTGGTTTTGACCAAGATGCAAGCTGATCTCCTTTGCTGTAAACACTTCTGGTATTTCCACTCGTCTCTGCTCGGTCAAGTGAAGATCTGGACTCTGTTTCTCGCTCCCAATGCTCTCTGTTGATCCAGAAATCCTTCGACTGATCCCAAAAATGAAATTCGATCCGTTGTTTTGGTTTGGGGAGCCCATTTACAGGGAACCGATGGCGGTTGCATAACCGACGGCGGTCGAGTAGGAACCGGCATCGGTAAGGAAAAAGTAGGCTATTTTTAGTAAAATAGCCCACCTTCCCTGCTTTTCTCCCGAGAGATCAGTTGCGGGCTCGGTCAAGTGACTAGAAGGTTGGTTTTGGGTGCGAGAAAGGGGTCATTAGTTATGGGTGTAGGTGTGGACCAAGTTATGGGTCTTAATTAGGTTAGTTTTAGGGTTAGGGCTAGGTCATGATGAAGTGGCAAAGTGAGGTGGTAGGTAGGGTGATGTGGATTTATCAATTAGAAGGAAATTAATAAATAATTGTGTAAGGTTTAGGTGATGAGGTTATATTGCGAGATGAGATGCGGGTCACAAGGGGTCGTAAGACATGAATTTGGTGTCTACATTAGCCCCTTATTGTCGTGTAGCTTGTTTTGTAAAGCTGCGCGGACAATAATATGAAGTGGTTTCTCCTGTTAAGGATATAGGTAATCCCCCTCAAATCTATCATAGATTGAGTGAACGGGAAATCAGGGATAGGGTTGATAAAGGGTGAATGTTGTAGAGAGGATGGTAAGGTGGTGGGGTAGGTCCAAGGAAGCAGACGCATGTTGAAATGCAATAGTACGACTAGGGTACATGATTTGATGAGCAAACCAGCAATGTATAGGCAAAGGTCGATAGTTTATCCAAACAAGGGTGATATAATCCTGGTATCCAAGGCATAGGAAGTAGCTCCAGGGTATATAACAGGTAAGGTACAGGAATGTTTAGGCATGTTCGGCAGTACCAAATGGTTGGTTTGGTTGAGATAAACGTCACGGTCTAGGTCTAGGCAAAGTTGGTCGACAGATCAAGTCAAGGACCCTAATCATGCTAAAACATGAACAGGTGAGCTCGATTGAACAAAAGGTACATGATGGATGGATAAAATAAAACGTTGATTGTGGGTATGGTATTGAAGTGATACGGCCTTGGGTCGGGCCAAGTTGTTGGGTTGTGGCCTTGGGTCAGGCCATAAGGGTAGAGTGAGGCCTTGGGTCGGGCCAAATTGTTAGGGCGAGGCCTTGGGTGGGGCCGGATAGGTAGGTTGAGGCCTTGGGTCGGGCCAAATGGTTAGGGTGAGGCCTTGGGTCGGGCCGAATAGGTAGGTTGAGGCCTTGGGTCGGGCCAAATGGTTAGGGTGAGGCCTTGGGTCGGGCCAAATAGGTAGGTTGAGGCCTTGGGTCGGGCCAAATGGGTCGGGCCGGATAGGTAGGTTGAGGCCTTGGGTCGGGCCAAATGGGTAGGTTGAGGCCTTGGGTCGGGCCAAATAGATAGGTTGAGGCCTTGGGTCGGGCCAAATGGGTAGGTTGAGGCCTTGGGTCGGGCCAAATAGGTAGGTTGAGGCCTTGGGTCGGGCCAAATGGGTAGGTTGAGGCCTTGGGTCGGGCCAAATAGGTAGGTTGAGGCCTTGGGTCGGGCCAAATGGGTCGGGGGATAGGTAGGTGGAGGAGGCCTTGGGTGGGCCAAATGGGTAGGTTGAGGCCTTGGGTCGGGCCAAATAGGTAGGTTGAGGCCTTGGGTCGGGCCAAATGGGTAGGTTGAGGCCTTGGGTCGGGCCAAATAGGTAGGTTGAGGCCTTGGGTCGGGCCAAATGGGTAAACAAATGGTGTTCAGCAAAGGTGGATATAGGCGATATGTGGTTAAAAAGGGGCAAATGGTAAATAGGGGCAAAAAATATTGGGGGAAAGTTGGCGAGAAAAATCGGTGTCGATTCTACATGACCGATATCGGTCAAGGGACCGATACCGGTTCATTAGGGCAAAATGAAACCGATATCGGTTATGGGCGAAAAACCTATAAAAAGAAAAATACGGCTTGTCATTGTCACTTTGTTATTTTGAAAACCAAATTGACTTGTCTGACGTGGAGAGTTGAGATTGGAGGTTTATTGAGTGAGGTGGAGCTATTTTGGTGGAGGAGTGAGTTGTTTGCGGGCCCGAGTGAGGAGGAGGCAGCAGTTGATTGGCCGGGGACCCAGCAGATCAGAATTGGAGCTATGGCACAGAGGTAGGAGGAGCAGAGAGGGCTGGACCGGTTGGACCACCACCACCTATCCCACCACGACTTGCGCGTGTCGTCGTCACGGTAAGTTCGAAACTCCTCATTTTGTGCATTTTATTGCATTATGTTGTTTTTGGGATTTGGGTAGGAATATAATGTTTTGTAGAAAATAATGAATAAATGGAAATGATTTGAAAAAGGGAGAGGGTAGATAGGTGAAATAGGCCAAGGCGGCAGGGTGGGTAGGTTTTTAGGGTGTTTGGGTGGGTAGAGAGGTAGAAATAGGAAAAAAGAAGAAAGGGGTAGCCGCGTCGGGTTCGGCGCGGCAAATTTCCAGTGACCGATGCCGGTCACTAAGCGACCAACATCGGTCGCGAATTTTTAGGCGAGGGTGGTGCATGGGTTACCGATGCCGGTTGATCGTTGACCGGCGTCGGTGGGAGGGGACCGGGGTCGGTTATGGGTGAATGTGGGTTGGGTTGGTTTTTGAGTGTGGGTTGGGTTGGGTGTGGGTTTGGGTGAGGTTGGGTTGGGTTTGGGTGAGTGTGGGTTGGGTTGGGTTTGGGTTGAGTGTGGGTTGGGTTGGGTTTTGGGTGAGTGTTGGGTTGGGTTGGGTTGGGTTTTGGGTGAGTGTGGGTTGAGTTGGGTTTGTTTTGTGTTTTGGGTTGGGGTGTTTGGGTTTGGGTGTGGGTTTGGTTGGGTTTAGGTGGAGTGGGTTTGGGTTTTTTTTGTTTTGGGGTTGGGTGGTAGAGAGTCGGGGTGTGGTTCGGGGGATAAAAGGGGTTTAGAGGATAAAGTAGATGTTATGATAAAAAGTAGGTCTAAGGATGTGGGTTGGTTTTGCAGCACGTCGGCGATTGACGATGCGGGATAGGATGCCCCCATTATTGGTGCGGATGCGGCCACACATATCCCGGCTCATTGGGTGATCATGCGCGAGGTGGGACTCGGTGGAGTCCAGAGGTATAGAGCGACAGAGAGAGATCACGGCGATGGTCGCCCTCATCGAGAGATGGGATCCGGCGACCAATGTGTTCCATCTCCCGACTGGGGAGATGACTATCACGTTGGAGGATGTGTATCACATCCTTCGACTACCTATCGAGGGAGAGGCAGTCTTCCAAGTAGATTCAGAGACTGCCATGGACAGCATATTACAGGTTTTTGGAGATGCAGCTGCGCTACTTACCTATCACAGCGCGAGCATTGGGTATGGTGACATGTACCGTGCGCATCGACACGAGACACGGCTGGCTGTGTTGATGATGATTGGGATCACCTGCTTCACCCTCCCGGACTCAGAGGGAGGCCGCTTTCCACGGGCATTGATGGGGGTGCTTCATGAGATGGTGGAGGAGCACACCTGTTATGCTTGGGCACAGAGATATCCGGTGTAGTTATCTCCCTGAAGAGCTCTGGGGTTATCGCCGGATGAGGCGATTCGGTATCTGTTCGACATTTTTGCTGCATTGTTGGGCATATGAGCACATCATATGCATCAGGCCAGTAGGGTTACCCCAGCAGCCAGGGCCACAGGTTATATACAGATATGGCTTTCAGAGATGGTTGGGAGTCGTGGGGCAGCCACGAGCAGTGCTTGCGGGGAGAGACGTTGCCTACTACAGGCATTTGTTAGAGGGCCTGACAGCGGTAGATATCGTATGGAGACCTTACAGAGGCCATCACCCGCACAGAGGAGGCCGAGTACAGTTACGCTGGATCCAGTACACGTTCTGGATAGCAGGACGGAGGCCGGGAGAGTACGAGAGGATACCATTGAGAGAGGTACGCAGCGAGATGGGGCTGCTGCGGCAGGCGAGCCACCTCCCTTCCTCGATGTCACAGGAGGGATGATGTAGAGGCCCCACTGCCTGCACCACAGCCCATGGATCCAGATTGGGTTGCAGAGAGGCCAGCAGATGATGGCGTAGATGATGCTGGGTGCACGGGAGCATACAGGGTTTGGTGGGTTGGTCAGAGAGCGGCGAAGTAGCATGCCCGCACGGCCCGACTTAGCGGTGTGGAGCGAGAGAGAGATCAGCTAGGGGCGAGTGTAGTTATTACGAGGCGGCTTGCACATTGCGCAGTACGAGATAGGGGTCTTACGAGGCGGCTATTGCTTGAGCTCGAGTACGAGCAAGAAGCACCACCACCAGCAGGCACGGCCCATAGTAGGTGTAGCAGTGCAGTGCAGCATTGTACCGGCAGCAACAGCTGCGCGCAGCCACGGCCCGAGCACAGTACATATACCCTTTGCACAAGCCTTTGCGCATAAAGCCATAGCACCACCAAAGACAGCGAGCACGGGGTACTAGTATTAGAAGTGCGAGAGGACCCGGCCCCAAGCGGTGGCATGGGATAGATACATGGAGGCAAGAGCGGAGGCCCGGTATTATCAGGATGTTCTTGATAGTACCGGAGCTGAGTATCAGCCTTATGCAGCTCACCGAGCGGAGACCTCCCATAGTCAGAGATCACAGGGAGGTGCAGCCACAGCCGGCGTGTCCGTTACAGGTAGGAGGCGAGAGGCACCGCAGGGACCAGCAGGGAGAGGTGCTGAGGGTGGTGGGGAGAGCTGAGGGATCCCCACATAGTTTTTGTATAGGGACATGGGCACCGGTCTGCGAACCGGTTGTGTTGATAGAGGCCTGTGTGCCGTCATTTATTCATGTATGGATTCATTTATTCATTATATACCGGCCTGCGAGTCGAGTATGGGTTGTATATTTGATACCGGCCTGCGAGCCGAGTATATTTTTGATATGAGGGACCGGCCTGCGAGCCGAGTCGAGATTTTGGATAGTTATTGCGGCCTGCGTGCCGGCTTAGTTGTATGATGAGATCATAGAGGCCCCAATGCAGGCACATTGTATATTTGAAAATTTGTATATATATATAGAGATGATGTTTTGATCCACATGCAGTGTTCAAAAATGTGTTTAAGTATTTTGTCGATGGTTTGTGATATAGAATGTAGGATGAGTTTAGTGGACATGTTGATATATGGATGATGTTGATGGTTTTGTTTTTGCACGTATATATGGATGACATGTTATATGAGGAAATGTTGCATGTTTTGGGCTGGTTTTGTGACATTGTTATATATGTATCTGATGAGTTGGATCCAAATGATGTATAGATTGATAGTTTGTTGATATCCTTAGGTGATGGTTTGTTTGTTTTTGTAAAATAGATGATGTTAATGAACTTGTAATGATATGTGTGGTGGATGGACAAATATGGATAATGGTGTTGTGATGCAGGAAAAGAGGCGGGCGCGACAAAAATTAGGTAAAAAATGAAGAAAAGAACCATGTTGTAAAAAGATAGGTCTATAACCGATATCGGTTAGGTAACCGACGTCGGTAGATAGTAGACCGATATCGGTTACATAACCGATACCGGTTATTTAGGTATGAGCTTTTCTAAAAATAAAAAAGCTAGGGTGGCAACTTAAGTTCTAATTTTAAGAGCCATGCAAGAAGTTAAATACGCGAACGCGACGCTTTTTGACGACTGAGACAGGTAATTGCATGAGAAATTTGAGTGATAAGGAGAAAAGAGACAGGGAAAGTGAATGTGTTCTGAGATTCAGAAGGCAGAAAGGAGAATTTGAAGAGGGTGGTGATCATGGCAGAACGAGGAGAAGCATCCGGTGGCGGGACGAGAGGAAGACAAGGGCCACCTCAAGCTGCACTGCAACTCTAGAGGTAAATGTTTTGGTTGTGATTTGATTTCTGCATGTTTTGTGAATAAGATATTAAGTGGGTAGATATGAAAAAGAAAACATGATAACAAGGGTTATAAGTGTTATGGGGTAGGTAATCGGGGTTTCAAGTATGTTTGTAGGTATAGAAAGGAATAGATGCTCAAATTATTGTTGTAGGTGGTTGTTTAGGCAAGGTGTATGAAAGTGAGGACCGATATCGGTTAGGGACAGCGGTATCGGTTACTCAACCAAGAGTTGGTTATTTGAAACGATACCGGATTCTTGTAGGAATTTCGTAATTTGAGAAAAAAAAAAAAACCGGGGTTTTGAGGAATTGAATGGTTGTTTGTTATTTGGATGTATGCAGCAGAGGAGGCGGGGTTGAGGATGAATGATAGTGTACCAGTGCTGTTGTCACGAATCCGAGCGGATGTAACACCGGCTGAATGGACACGATAAATCGTTTGGGGTTAAGTGGAATCCGCTATTATTCACGAATCGCACGTAACCATGCTATGTTATAAGCGTTGATTGAAAGATGGAATCACGAGACAAATACCTTTTATTGCCAACAGGGGGAGATAGCAAAGTAACATTGGAAGATGTGTTCCATATTTTGAGACTCCCTATTACAGGAGAAAAGATATATCGAGGCACTACCTAGCATGGAACGAGGAGCGATAACAAAGAGATATTTGGTCCATACGCACGAGATTTGACACAGCGAGGTTTATCATTTACGTATGGGGTAATGTATGCAGCACACCCTGAGGAGACAAGGTTAGCAGTGATATTAATGATAGCGGTAGGGTATTATGCATTACCGAGGGTAGAAGGGGGAAGATTTCCAAAGGCATTGATGTGTGTTATCTGGGAGATGATAGAAAGGAACGTGACTTTTGCATGGGCACCTGCATATTTGGCGGAGTTATACAGGGGTTTATGGGCCTGCAGGCGAAATCACAGGACGACACTGGATTGCTCATACTTATTACACTGTTGGGCCTATGAGCACATTGTTTGTGTGCGACCAGTAGGCCGATCCATCCGATTAGAGAAACCGGAGTAAAGAGGTTGGGATTCAGACGATGGGTCCAGACAGAACAAGAGGCAAGATCCCAGGCTGTGACGGGTGACATTGAGTATTATAGGCAGGTATGGGAGAGGGTGACGATTGCGGATATCTGTTGGCGGCCTTACGGGAACTATATGGTAACAGAGAATATAGCTGAGGAGTTGAGGGGTGTAGAGCGATTGAGGTGGATCGCAGGGCACAGGCCAGGTGAGTATGAGAGGATTCCTCTAGATCGCGTGCGGCGACAATTTGGATTTGTGCAGGATATACCCCAGGCTTATAGACCCTATATGAGGATCGATGTAGAGCGGTATTCTCACCTCCTCCCAACACCTCAAGAAGGGCAAGAAGAGTAGCAGCCGATCGCAGGTAATGGATGCGAGAAGCAGCAAAGGCCTATAGATTATGGTGGGTAGCGAAGCTGCGAGGTGTACGTGATCGTCTTGACATAGCGGTGATTACAGCGAGAGAGGGATCGTCTGCAGCGTTTGGTTCAAAGCAGCTCAAACACAGTGAATGAGACAAGAGGATTGTTAGTGGTTGCGGAGTCACGGGCGGAGAGACTAGAGGCGGAGTCCTCCATGCGAGAGGCGTATTCATATGTTACAGAGAGATTGGCAGATCGTGGGTAGTACCAATAGCCGTGGTACCATTGAGGACGAGAGAGGCTGGCGAGAGGGTCGACGATCACGATCATCGCCTAGTTCGGGATGAGGCGTGAGGTCTAAATAAGTGTTAGCAAGGTATAAGAATAAATAAGAGTACCGACCTGCGTGTCGATGATAGAGAAGATGTATTGGTTTAACATCTAAATAAAACAAGATATGTATGTTGATTTGAGTTATAATAATAAGAATGTTTGTGTTGTGATTTTTGGTGTTTTGAAAAAGGATAAAGAGGAATGTGATTAAATAGAAATACACAAAAATATTTATATTTACCACACATGATAAGTTCTGGTAGGGGATGGTCGAGCTAACCTTGGGAGACCCTATGTCTCCGAAGTGCTGCCTACATAGCCCATTGCACAAAGCAAGGAGGGGCCTCAGACTGATGTAGTTCTCCCTTAGGACCAGGGAGAGGTGAATTTAGGCAATTTGGTTGTGGTTAGGCAATTTGTCGTTTGGTAAAAATTTGATGTTGGTAGGGTAATGTTGTTGGTGTTGGTAGGATAATGTTGTTGGTGTTGGTAGGATAATGTTGTTGGTGTAGGTATAGGTGAAGCAAAAGTTAGCATACCCAAGTAGTAGGGAAGCGTGTCCTGATTAAGATCAACACACAATCCTAGATGCGAGGCAAAGCGGAAAGAGTGCTCCGTAGGTGAAAAGAGCTAAACAAACCACACAACGTAGAATGAGCTTGAAGCCCTAAGTACCGTGCATAGACGAGAAGTCAATAGGTGAAAAGAGTTGTATGATCACAATATATCAGGTGTACGTTACGTCCCTTGAGTTGAAACAAATGGTGAGGTGAGGTGGATGATATAGCTGAGGTCTGAGAACTTGTTACAAAGTGAGTGTTACGGCGAAAGAACCTACCCTAAATAGACAAGTCCATGACCCAAAAAGTTCTTTTGAATGAGGCTTTTATTTGACTGAATATAGGCGATCGATGCGGGAAGTATACTGAGGATATTGATTGTACTATTCTTGAGGTCTTTACAAAGCGATCAATGCGAGAAGAAGCTTCGAGAAAAGGTGACTGTGTATATATTGTCCTTCGGGGAGCAGTCTATTTATAAGTGAGATATGATTTTAGTGCATAGCTATCCTTCGGGGAGAAGTCTATTTATAGTAAAGCAATAGTTCGGAATATAGCTGTCCTTGAGGAGCGATCTATATTTAATTTAGATGACTAGATGTTCTTTTGGCGTGAAGCATCTAGTTTAGTAGGAAGTTTGACTCAAGAAAATCCCATAAGAATACGGCTTATTTTAATACTTTGAAGTCATGGACTAGACTAAAAATGGGAAGGCATCATCGAGGGAGGTGAGAAGTGATTTTGATTTTATTTTGAGATATAGAAAACAAAGTGTATGTAGCGGTAAATGAGCTCGGGACGAGACGAAAGTAGGTAGATAAGAAGTGATATAACACTAGATTCAACAGTAGAATGGTCGAAGATGCAAGGCATTAGGGGTTGAGCTCGGGTTTACCGTTAAGTGAAGCTAAGCGATAAGTGCTCGATCCATAGGTGTGAGTGATTATATAAGGCCCAATCAATTGGGAGCAAATTTTCGCGTTTTGCTCTTTTCTAGTTTGGTGACATGTTGATTCTCTTTGAGGACAAGATCACCAACCTTAAAGGTACGCTCATGAAGTCGCTTATCATAAGCACGCTTGATGCATTTTTGATAGATTTGGAGGTGATCAAGAGCTGTAAGACGACGTTCGTCAAGAAGCTCCAATTGGGCTAACCGTTCTTGGCGGAAATCATCGTTGGTGAGAATATCTGAAGGGATATTACGAGGGAGGTATTTGTATTTCGAGAGGCAAGGCGGCCTCGTACCATATACCAAATAAAAAGGTGTAGCGTTAGTAGAGAGGTACGAATGCTAGTGAAAACGATAAGCCCAAAGGGCAAAGGGAATGTGATCGTGCCAATTTCTTCCGGATTCATTGACAACTTTCATGAGGATTTTGGTTAGGGTTTTATTAGAAGATTGGCGACCATTGGCTGCGGATAGTAAGGCGATGAGAAACTAAGTTTGATACCAAAGTTGTCATGCAAAGGTCTTGTAACAACTTGTTTTTAAAGATTTACCATTATCTCATTATTAGGCGATGAGGAATACCAAAAACGAGATAATGTGATGGTTAATGAATTCGACAATTTTTTCTTTTTTGATTGAAATGAGTGGAATGGCCTCCACCCATTTTGTGTAATATTCGGTTGCTGTGATTATCCAACGGTGACGTTGTGAAGAGGTCGGGTGAATCTCACCAATAAGGTCTAAACCCCATTGTGAGAAAGGCCAAAGATCTCGTGCGACCTGCAGTGGATGGCTAGGAGTATGTTGAAGGTTGGCATGTTGTTGACACATAACACAACGCTTAACATATTCGTAGCAGTCGTTATTGAGAGTAGGCCAATAATAACCTAGGCGAAGGATTCGTTTAGCCACGGCAAGGCCACTAAAATGTCCACCACAAATCCCATCATGGACTTGTTGGATGGTATAGGTAACCTCCGCGCCGGTTAGACAGTGAAGGAGGATGCCATCAAAGCCACGTTTATAGAGGAGTCCCCCCATGACAACATAACGAGAAACACTTTTAAGAAAAGCACGTTTACCAGTACTAGTAAGGTCAGAAGGGAGAACAGAGGTTGTAAGGTAGTCATGGAATTGGTGATACCAAGTATCCGGTGAGTTAGCAGACACAGTATTTATCGTACAAACAACCGGGGCTGAATAGGATGGGGCAAAGAGTTGTTGGACCATGACGAATAATTCAGAGTCAGTTGGTGCGGCGGGAATTTGCGAGGCCAAGCAAGCCATAGTATCCGCAAATTTGTTAGTGGAGCGGGGAACGGTTTGGATAGAATAGTGAGTAAATAAGGCTAGAAGTGAATCCACGTAGTGTTTGTACTTCTGAAGTTCCTCATTTTTACATTGGTAGATGCCCATAACTTGATTGACTACCAATTGAGAGTCACCAAAGATATTGATAGATTTGATACCTAAGTGTATCGTAACTTGGAGACCCAGAACAAGGGCCTCGTATTCCGCTGTATTATTAGTGCAGGGGAAATCAAGCCGGAATGAAAGAGGCATAGGTTCAGCATCAAGAGGGATGAGAACAACGCCGGCTCCTCCGCCACGCCGGCATTTAGATCCATCGAAGAAGAGGGTCATTTGATACGACTCTTCCCGAGTGAAAGAGTGGCGATGAGTTCGTCTGGGAATATAAAATTGGTAAATTGTTCCCGGAGTAAAGGGGCCTCCATAAGTTGGTGCGTGATGGTTTGTCCTTTGATTGACTTGGTGGACAAACTCAAGGTCGAGGTCGGCGAGGAGCATGAGCCATCGGGCGATGCGTTGGTTTAGATGAGGTTTGGCATACATGTAATGGATGGGGTCCGTGTTGGTGATGACAAAAGTTTTGTGATTCAGGAGGTAGTGTCGGAGTTTGGTGGCTACGAATGATAGGGCTAGGCACAATTTTTCTACATGTGTATACCTAGTCTCGTAATCCATGAGGGTACGACTTATATAATAAACGGCCTGTTCTCGACGTGCCGAGTCCCGATGTGCGAGCATAGCTCCTATAGCATGGTCAGTGGCGGAAAGATAAAGGTAGAAAGGGCGGTCGTCCTGGGGTGGGATAAGCACGGGTGGCTGCAAGAGATAAGTTTTGAGAGCTTCGAAGGCTTGGTGACACTCCTCACTCCATTGAAAGGCAACGTCCTTTTTAAGAAGGTGATGAAAAGGGTGACATCGATCCGAGAGTTGGGAGATGAAACGCCGGATGGATTGAAGTTTACCCTGCAAACTACGTAATTGTTTGAGGTTTTTGGGTGGGGCATTTCTAGGATAGCTTTTACTTTAGATGGATCGACCTCAATGCCACGCAAAGAGACGATAAAACCAAGAAGTTTTCCCAAAAGGACACCAAAGACACATTTCTTTGGTTGAAGACGGACAGAATATTGCAACAGGCGATCGAAAATAATGGTTAAAACATCGAGATGTTCACTGCGATGTTTAGACTTGCCAAGAAGATCGTCGACGTAATCTTCAAGGATAGTGTGCATAATGTCATGAAAAATGTAGGTCATAGCCCGCTGATAGGTTGCACCAGCATTCTTAAGGCCAAATGGCATGACACGATAACAGAAGGTTCCCCAAGGAGTTATGAAAGTGGTCTTATGTTGATCGGCGGGTGCGACCAAAATTTGATTGTATCTTGAAAAGCCATCCATGAGAGAAAGCATTTCATTGCCCGCAGTGAGATCAACAAGTTGATCAATACTTGGGTAGGGGGAAGTCATCCTTATGGCAAGTAAGGTTAAGATCTTGGAAATGTGCATATCCCAAGTCCCCCGTCGCTTTAGTGACAGAGTACGATGTTAGAAATCCATTGAGGATAGTCAATAGGCAAGAATGAAAGAAACGAAAGGAGTCGTTGGAGCTCCTCTTTGACCAAGAGGGCAATGCGTGGATGCATTTTTCTCAATTTTTGTTTGACTGGTTTGGAATCGGGGTTTAGGGTGATGTTATGGACGGAAATGGTAGGATCAATTCCTGGCATGTCAGCGTAGGACCAAGCGAAAGCTTGGTTGCGGGTACGGAGAAAGGTAGTAAAGGCGGCTTGTTCTGATGTGTTAAGGGATTGTCCGATCTTCACTATGTGAGGATCCTCCTCCGTGTGGATGTTGATTTCTATAGTAGATTCGTTCAACATGGTTTGGGTTTTCAGATGGTAAGGCTCGTTGAATATAAGAATCATCCGTGCCAAGGTAAGTGAGGATGGATTCGTCATCCTGACACTCAACAACATTAATCAAAGGCGAATCCTCTTCGATCATGTCTGGATACAGAAGGGGCAAAGAAGATGGGTCCTCATTATCGCATTGATAAGTGAGAGGACCTATGAAGATGGAATTTATGAAAAAAAAAAGTTAGGAGGGATAGATTCAGGGTCTATAGATTCTGTGGGTGATGATGGCAAAGTGGGTGATGATGGTTTGGTAGGGGTGACGTCGTCTTCTTCCAGAATACACCACACGAGGTGTCTCTGTGTAGGTGTTTCAGGAAAACCGAGACCCTTGTGATCATTATGTTTGCGTGTGGTGATGGGGATGAGCGTATGTCGGCCTTGTTCATAAAGACCAAAACCAAAGCCTTTCCAAGCACAAGCAAGTCAAGAAGGTGAGGGCGAGGCGACGATTGTCGTATTGAAAATCAGATTGGAAGGGGACCACACCAAGAGGAGGTTCGGGGTAATGGAAGATGTGTCAACACCCCCATATGTTAGGTTGGTGCAGAAATGGGGTGTTCCGTAAGAGATTACTTCCCCACGTGACGGTCGTAGGTAGGATGTGCATGTAATTGTTCGTACTCTGCGGGGTAGGGAAAGAACTAACGTTATATAGGCGGTACTCCCCAGCGTAAGGCGTTGAAAACATCTACTAAGGGTCGGAGGTTGGGATGTTAGCTGCGGGAAGGGAAGTGGTTTTGCGGGTGGTTTCATCGATTGAAGGCATAGATGCGATTGAGGTGGATGGTTGAGGTACATTTGAAGAGGATGGTTGGGTTGAATGTATGGGTGCCTTGATTGGTATAAGCACATCGTTAGGGTGGTATAACATATTGCAGGTTTTAAAGGGAGGAGGATCAGCTTTACGGTGTAGGACTTCCCTCGTACTCAAATTTTATGCATCTATGTAATGTTGAGGAACGCATCCCATGGCCGGATCTAAGGACGACCCAAAGCAATATATTATATTGGAACTCTCCCTCAAGGACATAGAAGAGTTCGGGTAAAGTACGCGGTCCTACACGAATGTTGAGGATCACGGTGCCTAAGGTAGAGGTAATAGCATCATTGAATGACCGCAACATGATGGGGTTGGCACACATGCAACTAGAAGGGATATTCATTTGTTGGAAGGCTTTTGAAGAGATGATGTTTAGGCTGGCGCCCCCGTCAATCATAACACGACGTACCCGGATATCCCGGACGTAAGCGGAGATGAAAAGGGCAGGATCGGGGTCTTCTGTACCAAAGTCAACAATTTCATCTTCCGAGAAACTGACTGCAGCGGCTTGTTGTACAGAGACAGAAGTGGTTGGAGCAGTGGGTTGTTTGGTGAGAGAAGCAACGTGATTGGGTGTTAGAATGGAGGCAACAGGTAGGGTTTCATTGGGTAAAACCTCTATCCCTTGAAGGATCTCAATGAGAGCTTGTCGATGAGATTCAGAAGTCTGAATGAGATCATACAGTGTCATTTTTACGGGTGATTGATGAAGCTGTTTGATCATAGTTCGGTGGGCAACTCCATTAGAGACGGGATAGGCGGGTCCGCGAATAACCACTTTAGGTGGTGGTGCAATCGGGATGGTTGAAGGAGAAAGAGATGCCGCAGGTGTGTTTTCTTTCGCTTTCCCATTGTTTTTCTGCCCTCGAGTAGCGACACTAATCATATTAATCTCGTAGACCTGAGATGAGGAAGATGGTTGGGATAACTCATGGTCTTCAAGAGGTGGGGTTGTAATAATGATAGATCTTGGTGAGGCGGGGACAGATGATATAGTAGAGGGGGTTGAAGCTAAAGGTCTCTCCCTTCGTAAGTTGTCTTTCTTAACCTTTCTATCGGGAGAGGTGACTCGACGAAGGATGGTTTTAAAGCTTTGCATCCCTCCACATCATGTCTGGTGTGCGGTGATAGCGCAGATTTTAGACTCATCATAACTTATCGGTCGAGGTTTAGACGGGTCATAAGGTCTAAGTGGGGGTAGGGAAATGGTCGCATTCTCCACCAACATAGCAAGAATTTTGGCGTAAGATCCTTTGAGTGGGTCAAAATCGGAGGAGGATGAGGGTATTGGTTGTGCGGGTTTTGGTAATGTTTGGGCGTGGTTGGTTCGTATAGGTTTTGGTAATGTTTGGGTGTGGTTGGTTCGTACGGGTGGTGGTTTAGCCGAGGGGTGTTGACACGTGTTTTTCACTAAACGTGGTTTCTTTGGCGCAGAAGTTACGTTCGGCTGGTTAGATGATGAGGCTACAGATGACGTGGTAGCGGGAAACAACCACGGAGAAAGGGGAGTGACAGAAAATAAATCCTTTGATGATGGAGTTTGTTTAGGGTTGATGGGTGGACAGGATATGTGGGGTAACGGTGTTGTTATACCCTTTGATCTCTGTATAGGTGCGGAAGGCGTAGGTCGTTTTGAAGAAAACGCAGGAGGTATGATATATTGATGTAAGGTAGAGGGATGAGGTCCTAATATGGAAGGTGGGTGTGACGATGAGGGTTTTGATTGTGATGGAGGCACAGATTGAGTTTGTCTCCTAGGCGGCGGGGCGGATTTATTTTTGGATAAATCGAGTCGCTTAGGCGGGTGTGTTAGACTGGGCATTGGTGAGGTCCCAAGCGTAGGGGAAGATTTGGTTAAGTTGATAGAAGTAGACGGGGCATTTGGTAGAGGTGAGGGGGGTGAAGGTGAGAACATGGGCATTTTAAGCTTCTGTAAGCACTTCGGGTATATGGTGGAGGCATCAGGATCGGTCATTTGCATTTGAGTAGAATAAGGGGTACTCAAACGTTCCCATAGGATTCGTCTATCTTCTGGAGAATGACAGTCTTCAGGTTTGAATTGTAAATTTGGTACGGAAGAAAGGTAGGTTGTGATTCCAGTCCACTGTGGGCGTGATACAGGGGGTAGATGAGGTACTGTATCAATAGATATTAAGAGGTTGACCGGTTGTTGAAAAGATTTAGGCGATGAAGGACTAATAGGCAGGAGGGCATGTTTGAGAGGGTCTGTCATGGTTAAAGAATTTAGTGATGTCGGTGTAAGAGATTTCTCGTCTAAGGATGTCAAAAGGAGTGGCGTACCCTCCTCTTGTGCAGCAAGAGCGGTAGAGGGAGATGTCTGGGAAATAGATAAATTAGATAACATTCGTTCGCAGTCTTGTAGGGATGTGGTATAAGAAGACTCATTGATGGGAAGAGAAGTCTGGGTAGTTAACTCCTTTATAGGTAAAGGAATGATTTCACTTTGGCTTGATGGTGGTAAAGGAGGTTCGGGCTCCCGTGTTAGTGAAGAGGCTTGATTCAAAATTTTCTCGATAGAGGCTTTTGGCTGGGTATCGAAGACTGCATGGATCTCATGAACACTCTCCTCGGCTAAGATATCCTGGTTTGTGTTACTGTTGGGAGAGTGATTCGGGAATGGCTTGTTGAAGATTTTCAAATTTCGGTTGGCAGGGGCGTTAGGATTATCGAGGGCTATATCCCCTGCATCAACCATTTCCTGCACTATGTTTTTCAACATCTTGCAGTTCTCATGACTGTGTCCCTTCACGCGGTGGAAGTTACAAAAGTCATTTTCTTTGTACCAGGAAGGTATGGCGCGAGTGGAATCAAACCCGGAATGAGGTTTAACAGGAGGTAAGGTGATGGCTCCTGCTTTGAGCAATTTTTCCAATATCACACCATATGTCTCCCCCAAGGGAGTGTAGTTGATGGGTTCCGCTTTATATTTATAAGTGGTTTTTGGCGGGGTATTGGACGGTGGTTGGGATTTGACCATCACCGCGTGGACAGCTCCTTTTGATTTAGAAGAAGTGGACGCGTGAGGAGTGGTGGTATTTGGTTTATTGGTGGAATCTGGAGTTTAGAAAGTGGAGTTTTTGTTGCGCAACCGCAATTTCTCTTCCTCTAAGGCTCGAATTTCTAATTTTCGAGCCATAGTAAAGGCCTCGTCGAATGTACGGAAAGTTTGAATTTGGAGGGTAGGGGAGATGTGCTTAGACAGCCCGCGTAAATAGTTCGATAAGTTTGATTTGAGGCAAGGCATACGTAAGTTGGTTGATAAGGCCCCGCCATCGTCCAATGAAATCTGCGATAGATTCGTCTTCAAATTGTCGGATGGCATAGAGGTCGGTAATAGATACTTTCTTGGCAATGTTAATGGAGAAATGATCCAAGAAAGATTGGGCTAGTTGGTTAAAAGAGAAGATTGAGTGTTGGGTTAAAGCACTGTACCACTCCAAGGCAGGTCCTGATAAGGACATGGGAAAGGTGCGGAGTAACAAGGCATCATCATGGGCAATCAAATAACAAGCATGTCTAAATGATCGCAAGTGTTGTTGAGGATCCTCTTTACTATTAAAACGAGTAAATTTTGGCAACTCCCATTGAGGAGGATATGAATGAAGGGGGACAGAAGGGTGAATGGGCTCCCGACAAACTTGCTCGTATGTCAAGTGCTACGACTTCACGAAAGCGAAGCCTCCAGGTTTTGCATTTTGTCCATCATTTGTTTAATTAGATCAGTAGTTGGATGAGATGATGGTGTGGTTGTGGTAAACGGAGGCAAATTGGACCAAGGACCACCGCTAGACACTGGTGGGGTTAAGTGTTGATAAGGTGTGGAGGATGAATATGTTGAGGCGACCGAATAGGGATGTCCCATATAGGATGTTGAGGTCACTGGATACGTGTATGGGAATGAAAAGGTAGGCGGAGCTTGAGAAGGAAAGCTCGTGTGGATAGGTGGCAGAGAGCAAGTCATGAATGAAGGCGTCTGCAAGAGAGAGGTGAGGTAGGGCGGTCGGTGGTAATGATATGTGGGGTCCAAGATTAACAAAGGGAAAGATAATCGGGTCGTATGAACCTGAAGCCGTCGGATTGGGAGACGGGGCTAGAGATGCAGGAACAAGCGGTATTATCAAAGGCGGAGTGGGAGCTAAATGAGCAGCTATACTAATAGGCATACCCACAAGGAGCTGACCATCAGGCGTACGGTTAGGGGTATGAGATAAATAGTATTGTACAGCGCTAGAATTAGCATCCAGAAACTTGGCAAAGTCCTTATCTCCCACAGGAATTTTAGGAACCTCGCTGGTATCCATAGGATTCCCCACAGAATGTGAAGGGGGTGATTCCGGCAAAGAAAGCGAGCAAGCATGTGAAACCATAGCAGCGGCTTGATTTCAAGTGATAACAACCATGGATGGAAGTTCACATAGGGTTTCTGTCGGGAATAGAAACAAACTGATAGGTAAAATTGGTAGGTTCTTTGGTTTGTCGAATTGAAAAGACGATGAATCGATATCGGTCTAAGTAACCGATGTCGGTTATTATACTATAGCCGACGTCGGTCGGTAACCGATGTCGGTGTAAGAAGTCTGGGCTAACAAGATATAAAAAGGCTGCTAATTTGATTTTTAACAACGTTTAGTATACTTGTCCAATTATTGATCACAGAAGACAGGGTATGAGAAAGAAAACAGAACTACAAACAAGCAAGATGCACACGCAAATCCAGAGACTAACCCTAGGGTTAATTTTAATTATCGTGGGCTTATGCCTTTAGACGTAGAATGATGTCAGAATCCTAAACAAGAGACTTAGGGGAAATGTCAAGTTGTTTTGGCTTATAAGGTTACCTCAATCGGGCGGAGGAATACCGCGGAAAAGGGGGATGTTTGAGCTGTTGTGTTAATTGTGAAGTGATTCGGTATGTGTTGTGCAGTGAATGTAAGATTAATTTCTTGTCAATACCGTGGATATCACCCCCACGTGTATGACCTGTTACTTAATCTACGTTCACTAGAATTGAAAAACAACAAGCAGGAATGCAATGCACGTGTTTTAAACCCAAATCAAAAATTATGTTTGATGAAGCAAGAGAGATGACTTTCACTAATGCGAAACTAGGAAAGCAAGACAAATTCTTTACGAAATATATAACAAAAGCAACATGACAAGCAAGTATGCTTCCTAAAATGAAAATAAGCAAGAGAAAAGAAACCCAAAATGGGTCCCACCAAGGTGTGCCAAAATGTTTCACTGGAAATGTTTCGTTCCTTTTAGAAAGCAGAGATAAGGTTAGGGGCTAGGAGGAATACCCGTAGAATGTCGAGATGGTGTGCGCGTAGGCGTAGAGAAAGATCGGGCCGATGCGAAGAACTCCTTTTTGTCTTGGAAGGACTACCTGCAAATAAGAACACAAGACCACAAGATTTTCATTAGACAATAAATGAGGAACCGCCTTGGGCCCAGGAAATATAAAACTTCCTTTCGAAGGTGGTGGTTCACTCGCTAATATGAATTAACACAAAAGACCGTAAGATATCAATTAAGTTGTTTCATTGAACCTGGTAGGGGAAAGGCTGGTTTTGGTTTTGATCGAGAGGAACCGATGGTGTTCTTGATAACCGATGCAGTTGCGATAACCGATACCGGTGGGTTCTAGGATCTTCTTGGTAGCTATGGTGTTTGTAAGGCTGGTTTATGGATGATATTAGGAAATGAGATGATGAGAGGTAAAAGAATGACAGTTAGATGCAATGGCACGTTGGGTAGTGGATTCAAACGGATTTAGGAGGACTAAGATTCAAGAAGCATAAGAAATGTTATAACTTGAGAGGACATGCAAGATGTGACTTACCTGGTTTTGACCAAGATGCAAGCTGATCTCCTTTTTTGTAAACATCTTGGTATTTCCACTCGTCTCTCGCTCGGTCAAGTGAAGATCGGACTCTGTTTCTCACTCCCAATGTTCTCTCTGATCCAGAAATCCTTGGACCGATCCCAAAAATGAAATTCGATCCGTTGTTTTGGTTTGGGAGCCCATTTACAGGAACCGATGGCGGTCAAGTGTAACCGACGGCTGGCGGTCGAGTAGAACCGGCATCGGTAAGGAAAAAGTAGGCTATTTTTAGTAAAATAGCCCACCTTCCCTACTTTTCTCCCGAGAGATCGTTGCAGGCTCGGTCAAGTGACTAGAAGGTCGGTTTTAAAAGAGAAAGGGGTCATTAGTTATGGGTGTAGGTGTGGACCAAGTTATGGGTCTTAATTAGGTTAGTTTTAGGGTTAGGGCTAGGTCATGATGAAGTGGCAAAGTGAGGTGGTAGGTAGGGTGATGTGGATTTATCAATTAGAAGGCAATTAATAAATAATTGTGTAAGGTTTAGGTGATGAGGTTATATTGTGAGATGAGATGCGGGTCACAAGGGGTCGTAAGACACGAATTTGGTGTCTACAAGTGGTGGAGGAAACAAAGGAGGGAATCAAGGTCTTGGATCTAGTGGAAAAGACCCACAACAACATCAACATATGTTTTATGAGATCTCGCTCCATTTACTCCGACTACAAAGGCATTGAAGATGTCATGAAGCATGTAAAAATGTGAATTACTATGACACACTAAGGGAATCACTACCCCAAAGTGGAAATAAAGTTAGTTTGCAACCACATGCAAGGGTGCATGCATAGCCTGGTACTGAAATATGACCCCCATCGATGGTGGTGGATTATACTTGCATTATGTAATGAATTTTTGGTAGATTTCACATTCCTGAGTTTGAACAGAAGAGCATCAATGCATTGAAATACATCCAATAAGGTATGGAAGAGAGTGTGTGGGAGTATGATGCTCATTTTAATACTCTCATGTCAAAATTATCATATGATATCCATCCATCCCAACATGCACAATGGTTCGTCAGAGGGCTTGATAATGCCCTTCAGCGAGCCCTTTCACATAAAACTTTCACAGATCCATGTAAGGCCTTGGAGTTTCCTTTACACGCTAAGGCCATGGGGAGTGTTAACACTAACATGAGTCCATTTTTGGAAGCTTAGATTGCTTCCATGGCTAAACAACTTGAGAAGTTATCTATAAATTTGGCTCATGAAACACGCGGTGGAATTTGGTGCACGGATTGTGAAGTGGAGGGGCACATGAAGGATAGTTTCCATAAAAATACAAAGGCGCACTATATCAATATATTAGGAAATTTTTCATGGAGATCATGATGTAAGTAGATTCCCATTCTTGCAACGCACGATCCGTAAGAATGTTCCCCGCTATTATAAGATTTACATCCACTACTCTTGATATGAATGATTGTTGATTGATAGAGCAAATCCATGACATTATTGATCTCAGTGTGTGTTAAACCAACATTTAGACTAGATATAAGGCATAGGATCATCAATATTAATGTTGCATGGATTTAGGAGGTCAAGGAAGAGGTTTTCATAGAGGATTCAGAGGCCATAACAATCATGGAGGAAGAAGTGATTTTCCTCGTGGGACTCGTTATAATTGGGTGATTGAATGAACACTACAAGTGCGAGTGCCTTGATTTGGTACATTTCTCATGGTGCAGAAGAAACACAAGTATGAAGAATTCATGGTGTTGTATGACAACATGAGCAAGAATTAGAAGAAGGTGTGTGCCCCATAAGGAAACGACCCTACAAAATTAACCTAAATTTGCACGTGAAATTTAAGGAGTAAATTGATAAGATGATAGAATCTATATCATTGAGGCCATTGAGGAATTTGAATGGGTGATTCCGACGGTCATTAGTATAAAAAATGATGGATGAATAAGGATATGTGTAGACTATAGGGATCTCAATGTCGCATGTTTCATGCCCTTTCCCAACTCGTTATCTCGAAGAAATTTTGGAAGGTGTAACTAGGAAAGAGATCTATTATTTTACAGATGGATTCTCGGGTTATCACCAAGTGAGAATTGCAAAAGAAGACTATGAGAAAAAAAAATTCACCACTGAATGGGGAAATTTTTCTTATATGGTCATGCCTTTTAGATTGAAGAACGCCCCCGTTGTGTTTTCACACATTTTTATGCAGGCCTTTCAAGACTTCATCCAAAAGTTTCTACAAGTTTACCTAGATGATTGGATGGTGTATGGGTTGGTCACATCATCATTGTAATAATCTATGGTTGATGTTTGAAAGATGCAGGAAGTTGAGTATCTCACTTAACATTAATAAGTGTGTCTTTGCTACTACTTTTGGTATGTTCGGGACACAATATCTTTAAGGAAGGCTTACTGGTAGACCCCACAAAATTTACTATTATAGTGGGATTAGAGGATCCTACTAGTAAAATCATGGTGCATGGGTTCCTAGGGCATACGGGGTACTATAGGAAATTCATCAAGGGATATGCCCATATTTTCATGCCCCTGGAAGAGTTATTGAAACATAAAAGTAAGTTCTATTGGAGAGAGGCACAATAGATGGATTTTGAAACCTTAAAGAGGAAAATTACTATTACACCCATTTTTTCTTTCCCTCTTGGGATAGGCCTTTCCATGTGCATGTTAATGCATCAGGTATGGCGATAGGAGTAGTGTTGGCACAACCTCGAGAGGGGATTGCTGATCATCCATTATGTTTCATAAGCAAGAAATTAACCAAGCTAAGAAAATTTAGACCATGATGGGGCGTGAGGCGCTATATATGATATATGCGTTACAAAAATTTTAGACAATAATTTTTGGCCAATCCATTTATCTTCTACATGGATCATATGGTGTTAAAGTACTTGTTAAACCAACTGTCTTGCAATGACACATATGCCTCGTGGATTTTACTATTTCAGGAGTTCAAATTTTCATTGTAGTAAAACTGGGTGAAAGCAATATGGGAACCGATAATTTAACATGGATTAAATTAGGAGAGGATGTGTAAAACATCAAGGATATGATGCCGATGCACAATTGTTTAGATTGCAACACACACCATCTAACTTAGAGGATATTGTTGTTTTCCTACAGATGGGTGTGGCGCTAGAAGGAATGAAGACATTAGAGAAAAAGAAGTTGGCTATACATGCCACGCCCTATATGTTGATTAGCGAAGACCTATACAATCTAGGCCAAGATGATGTTTTGTGTCAGTGTGTGTTGGAACATGAGCATATTGCAATCATGAAGAATATCATGGTCGCATGTAGGAGGTCACTATGCTTAGGAATGCGACCACGTGTAAGATCCAATTTGAAGGCCTTTGGTAGGAAACAATTTACAAGGATTGTATTGAATATTTCAAGGATATGATCATTTCCAACACCTTGGTAAACAAATATGAAGATAATAAATGCCACTAAAACCTATTCGGTGTAGAGCCTTTTGAAAAGTGGACGATTGACTTTTTGGGCCCTATTTTCCCAATTTGGACGCATGATAGGTTCGCGCTATATCATCACTTGCATGATTATCTTACAAGGTGGGCATAAGTTGTGCCTAAAAAGGATTGCATGGTAGCTAAAATAGTTAGGTTCCTATGGGAGAACATAATCAATAGATATGGATGTCTGTTAATCTTAATGAGCGATAGGGGTATGCATTTCTTAAATGAGACTGTTTCGAATCTTGTTGGCATATTTTATGGTGGCGCATCACAAAATGTGCCCTATCACCCTCAAGCTAATGAAACTACCGAGGCATTTAAAAATATATTAATCCACACATTTATAAGGATTTGTTGTTGGAAGGAGGGACTAGGATGATAAAGTCTCTGTAGTGTTATGGGCATATCGCATGACTTATAAAAGGTTGAACAAGGCCACACCTTTTCAATTGGTTTTTCATGTGAAGGCTATTCTAAGTGTGTAATTCATGTTTCCATATCTGGGTATTATGCACACAAGAGGATCGGAAAATGAACAAGAATTAGAGGAGTGCATTGATAAACTTATGGAGGTTGATGAGAGGCGTGTCATTGCCGCTGATAGAGAAAGCATGAAAAAGGCATGACATGATTGTCACAATAATAACATGAAGTTTGAGGTTAGGTAGATGGTTCTACTTTATGATTCTAAGTTTTTGCACCACCGAGGGGAGCTTAAGATACATTGTTTGGGACCATACACTATAAATTACATACTTGATTTTTTTGTTTGCAATTACAAGCGTTGGATGACACACGGTTTCTGGTTACTTTAATGAGAGTAGGTTGAAACCCTACTATAAATAAGTCTTCTTGGTGTTTATAAATAAGGTAGTATTGTGATGTGGCTTAAGATTTTCCTTAATGCGTTTCCTTTCTATGTGTTTCCATTTTCATCTCTTTCCTTTGGCTTTTCATTTTGGGTGCATTTGTGCACGGGTAGCCTATTACTTTTTGAAAGGGTTTTTATGTGTAGAGGACCACACATCTATTTAGTGTGGAGTGGAAGGTGTCAAAGGATAGCTATTGAGAGTGATGTCCATAGATGGCCCAATTAAGAAAATTAAAAGTGTGTGGGTTAAGAAAATTACGCATAGTAGAGGAGATCATAAGAGAATATTGGTGCCAAAATGCCTTGAGAAAACCACATATAAGGGTAAAAAGAACAAGAGCAACATGAGGTAGGAGAAGGAAAGAACTTGGTAAAGGACATAGAGGTTGACATAATTTGGCATAGGGAGTGTGCGCAAGTTGATCTTGTCACAAAGAATTCTTGTGGGATAGAAGATTGTGGAAATTTTCACGTGAGTTTATGCATGGATTGAAAGCTCTATAACAAATGTGTTGAGGGATGTTGTTGGAAAACACTGAATTTAATGTATTCATACATTGGTAGGTGGCATCAGAGTTTGTGTGGGAAAAAAAAGAAGCTATAAATAGAAGGTTGGGGGTGAGTTATTCTTTTACCTTGTGTTTGTGTTGAAGAGCTCTTGTGAACTAGGGAAACCTTGCAAAGAAACAAATTTGTGGAGATTTACATCCATAGTAGAAGATTCAACAAATTTTTAAACTAGAGTAGAGAGGGAGTACATGGTTATGGATGGATAAGTGTGTTTGGAGGATTCCCACAGGTGTTATGCCTTCTTGTAGAAGGAACACTTTACATGTTAGGGCTTTGTAGAGCTAGGGCGAGAAGATTTGGAGGAGTTTTCATAAAGCAAAAAGCCATAGGGATGAAAAGAGTTAGGGAAAGAAGGAAGGATGAGATTAAAAGGATTGGAAGAGAGGAAATGACACCAATGAAGGGATCTAATATTTCAACTAAGAAGGGAAAAGGAAAGAGCAAAGGAAAACCCACCGTATCAACAAGTTTTAACGAAGAATGGTACGCAAAAATGCAGTACCCAGATGGCATGTTGATGGGAATGGAGTGGGTTTCTCATGTGCGTAAGATGGCCATAAGTGATTATAACCACATAAAATATACCACAGAAAAGGAGATGGTACTAGAGTTAGTTTGTCCGACTAGAGAGAGGACACAGGATGATAAACATGTTTATGACAACTCGGTGAAAACCACGTTGGAGAAGGCTGAACTCTGCAACTCTATGAGTTTCCCTATTTTGGTAAACTTGATAGATGATACTAGTGGTTGATGTCATGCGTACATGAGGATTATTTCTACTTTGTAAGAAGAATAATGTGCCTAACTTCCTGTTGATTTCAAAGTACACTGGACTTATATGCACATGAGAATCAATGGAGGATGATTTGGATGACAAGGACATTGTCAAGGAGACAACCACATAGTATGAGTATAAGAAGGGTTTGTGCTACTTTGAAATTAGCAATATCACAAACCCAACTATGAAGATGGCCATGCATCTACTTACCAAGCTGAATGGATAGGAGCATTTGACACAAGTGAACAAGAAATGGTTCAACATTTGCAAGAAGATTCCAGAAGGAAAAATATACAGACCTCTCAACCTTCATTGTGGAGGAGATTATACATGCAGTGCGTGATGGAGATAATATTATGTAAGGTAATATTCACTTACCGCTTTGCTTTCATAAATTGTAGTGCTTGATGGACCGAGTAGTTATGTATGGGAATAACTCCGATGAAGACCCTTCCCCCACGAAGAGGTTGAATCATGCACTTGTGACTCGATGAATGTACCATACAAAACACACTTAGAGAAGTGGTATAAGTGAATGCACGATGCATTCGGGGTAGAATGGAAAATCCCGGAGAAATTACAATCCTTGGTGGATGTTGAGGATTAGTTCACTTGTATACCAACACTTCGCATAGGTAGATTTACTTTGATTGATGGAACAAAAATCCCTTGGTGTAAACTACCCTTTTCCTTCACAACATAGTACTTTCAAATCATAGTCAACAAGTTCAAGGAGGAAAATAAGTTCATATTTGATCGAAGTGAGGTATATCTGGATTACTGCACATTGTGCCGAAGACTAGTTTAACCTAAGAAGTGCACGTATGTGGAGAATTATGTCTCCCATGAAGTAAATATGTTGAATCCAAAGTGTTAATTATCTACGCAGGGTAAAAAATGGCAAGGGTGTATATCCATCTAAGGCCCAAGTTTGAAAAGGATGCGTACTTGGAGGAAGATGTATCCATCCTGGAGAACCCAGCCTTGAAGAAGGGAAAAAAGAAAAAGAGTAGAGATCACAACAAGTAGGGCTTGAGCGCGTGTACCATTCATATTATAGTAGCACATGATTCAAGCACATGACCAAATACCTACACAAGGAGAAAGAAGTATCCTCTTAAGGAAAAGATACCGAGAAAAAGAAGATTCCACCGTGTTAGAGGAGTTGTCGGTGAATAAGAAGTAGAAAGTGGTGCAAATCTCGGACTCTAAGTGTAGACACAAAATTTGGGTCACACTCCCTTTCACCCCCACATGTATATTAATTTAATTACCTATAATTAAATTAATGCCCATTCTCACAATATTCACTAATAAATACCTTAATTAAATTAATTTCCACCTCACCTAGACACCTTACCTCACCACATCACCTAGACACCTCATCATAGACCTATTCTTAGCATTTTTCCTTTTAACTAAGATTCAATATCTACTTACCATAACTAAATGAGACTTAGTATAACCCTATTACTAAATGAATATTCTTCCTCTAATTGCACACACACTTACTTATGTGGAAAATGCCATTTTGGATCCGTAACATCGAGAAAATTGGTGAAAAGATAACCAATATCAATTATTTTTGGCAACCTAGGATATCCCGCCTTAATCGACGCCGATCACCCAAAATAATTTTTGGTTACCATATATTCACTTTGGTAACCTTGTTAGAGAGGTTGGAAAAATTATTCAAGTTTTTAGAGAAGAGAGATCTCGCATGCAAGCAGCGCCGCAGAGCACTCTTGCACATCCAAACATCCGAACTAGAACCAAGACTCGATCTCAAGGTTAAGAATTCACAAGAATGCTCAAGGAAGCATGACCGTGGCACTAACCACAAGTTCCATGGATCAACTACCACCTCCATCTAACCACCAGGCCTACAAGTACAAGTAAGTACATTTGGATATGCATCTTTCCATATTTATTTAGATCAGTTTCTTTATCTCTGTTTGGGAGTCCTAGTCTCCTTTACATCTCATCACCTCTCACCTTCCTATCAATCCCCCACCTAACCACCTATAACCTCCCAGCTCTCCATACCTGACTCCAAACATCTCTGAGTATTCCCAGCATTGTCATCAACCTCACCATTCTCTATCTATTCTTTGTGCAATCACAGAGAATCATCAAAACCAAAATTTATTGAGTTTCTATCAGCCCGACCCTATCGACGCCGATTAACCTAAAATTTCGTTAGTTTCCTCTCAATCTGGAATCGATTAACCCAAACCACTCAAAACTTGACCTTGACTTGTCCCAACCACCTTATTCACTTGTCTAACTTCCAGATCTAATCATAACCTAGCTTGTCAGATTAGATTTGTTTATTGTACTTGAATGAGACACCTAAATCATATCAACTATAGTAGGATGTCATTTACTTATGTCATTTCTTACATTAAATTGTATTAAATAGTGGATTGATAGCCATCTAGGAAGTATCACACTTCTTGGATCTAGCACACGCTAGGTAGTTCACTGACATATATTATTTATTATTTCTCTTGTGGTATTTTTTTTCATTCATAGGTAGTTCCTCCTAGAAAAAGGAAGTTCTCCCAATTAGTACTGGATCGGGAAATCAAAACAGATGCACTCTACCTTCCACCTTCATTCATAGGTATTCCTCCTCACCCTTACCCTATCTATTTTTCTCATACGTACACAACTTATCGGTAAACATTTTGGCACACCTGGTGGGACCCTTGTTTGTGGGTTTATTTCTATTCATATAGGTTGCATCTTGTATGTTTCCTTTCTAAATTGTTATTCACTAAATCTTATTCTTTGGTAATCTGTTCCTTTCTAATTTATCCAAATGAAACATTTATTTTGGTGCATTTTAGAATAATCATTCTTCTTTCTTTCTACATTAGTGAAAATCATCCTCTCTCCTATTCATCATTTGCTTCATCGAATATAACTGTCGATTTGGGTTATAAAATTTGTTGCATTTCATCTTTGTATGTTGTATTATTAGCTCACATTTAAAACTGAGGGCAACCTATACATTGGAAGTCATGCCTAGATAATGGTTGACACAATTGAATCATAGAAATCACATTTCTCTCTTCTCTCTCTTTGCCAAATTGCAAAAATCTGAATTTACACATTTTCTTAAACAACACCTTACCTAGAAGAAGTTGTCAATGATCACATGATCAGAGGATTGATAGTGGGCACCCAACTGGTTTCTCTATCCAGTCATTACCTCAGAGAAAGGACTGCCCCCACCAAAACATAACTTGAAACCTCACCTTTAGATTACCTCTTCATAGGACACCTTCCTAACCAAAAAAACTTTGTTCTAAAGTTCACAAGTCAGTCTCAAATAGCATAAGATAAAGTAACATAAAATCCACTTGTAGGATTACATGTTTTTCTTAGCTTTCTTCCTAAATTACGTTTTGAGTTGTGAGGATTATGTTTCTTCATTTTATTCTTCCTTTCACACTCCCCATCATAGTTAGAGTATTCTGACTATTTTTGAGTGTGTCGGGCCTCATATTAACATCCTTAGGTGTAGACACCAAAATTAGGTCACACTCCCCTTTGGTCCCTTGACAAATAAAAACCTTCATCACATTCACCTAGCCATGGCCCCCTTTACCCCACTATAATATTAATTTAATTATTTAAATTAAATTAATTCATTATCCTCACCATATTTATTATTTAAATATCCTAATTTAGATAATGCCCACACATCCACCTCACCTAGACACCTCATCAAGCCACCTCATCCTAAGACCTATTCTTAGTAAGTTGCCATAACTAACTAAGACCTACCCAAACCCTAAAAATCAATGCCTACATTCCCTCTAACCACATTCTTGCATGCTTAAAGGAAGCTTCCAGTCTAATCCATGGGTAAATGACACGAGATCCTAAAAAATCAAGGGGATCTGCCTAGTTTAGTAAACCTAGGAAATCCCACCTTGACCAACACCGGTTACCCTTAACCATCACCGGTTAAGCTGGAACCACCATCGGTCACCTTTTAACCCCCAAAACAACCTTATTTTTGAGGTTGGAAAAGGTTGGCACATTCTTGAGAGATATCACATCTTTTGAGAACAAGTTTCAGCGAGAACACACATGCAAGGAAGGAGATCAAGCATTTTCTCTTGCACAGACATCCAACATTCACCCAACAACCATCCAACACTCACCCCAACACATATTTGATCCAATCAGGCAAGAAGGAGAGCACATGCAGCCCATGCAAGAGCTCCTCAATGTTTGGTGATCCTCCACAACATTCAACCTCTTACCAGCACCTTCATTCCTCACTCATAGACATCCAAAACCAGATTCCAAGTAAGTAGAACATTTTACTCCCTTGGTTCACTCATTTCATGATTTTATCTTCATCCTTTGTTCTCCTAGCCACCCATTGACCTCCTTTAATACTCACCCCTCCACATCCCTTTTAAAACCTCACTAAATCCCATCCAAAACAACTTAATACCTCATTTCAACCAACCTAGTCCTTTGTGAAATCATAGGGAGATCCAAATCTCATTATGTGGCATTCCAGTTTTCCATAAGAATCGACTTTGGTTCTCCCCAACCGCGTCGATCACCCTTAACCGGCATCGGTATTTGTATTTACCAATACAACTCATAACATGATGACCTACCCACCTATCTCCACATCACCCTTAATCACGTGACCCGCCAAGACCTCTCGTCGGACTGCTGAGAGACCCAAAACTAGTTACTTGACCTTTGGATCTAATATTAACTTACTTTGTTAGATTAGATATTTCTTATTGTGGTTTGAATGAGATACCTAAATAATTTTAATTACAATAGGATTTACTTCTTTATCAACATTAAATTGTTTTAAACAATGGATTGCTCATTGCTCTAGGAATTATCACACTTCCTAGATCTAGCACACGCTAAGAATTCCACTACATATCTTGTTTAACTCTTTCTAGTGGTCTTTCTTTCCATTTCGGGTATTTCTTCCTAGCCAAAAGGAAGCTCTAACGATTATTTTGTGGATCAAGGAGTCAACATGCGCATGCAATAACCCATCAACTAACATTTCACTAGGTATTCCTCCTATGCCCATTACCCTATCTGTTTTGTCTATATTCAAAGAAAATTTTAAGAATCGGGTGAAACACTGGAGTATTCCAGGTTGTTTCTTTCGGAGGAATGATGAAGATCTAGAGTGAATGAGAACACCAAAATGTTGCACTCAACCACAAAATGATGTAGCTTCAAGATCAAAGAAATAAATCATTCATGGAAGCAATGTGCATGCATTGAGGAAAAAAATCTGAAAAGACCAAACTCTATTCCATTCCCCATGTGTTTCTCAAGATGAAAGGGTGTAAAAATAGTAGTGGGGTGTGTAACTCCCCCAAAAATGAAGTTGTCGAGAAGTGGGATTTACATTCCCGAGAATAGTTGGTCAAATGTAACTCCAATGACGCTCTATGACGTGTGTAAGAGCCATAATGACACCCTAGAACACCTAAGCATGGTGAATCACCTATGTGGAGGTATTCCATGTATTTAAAATAAATACATGGAAAATAACCTACACCAACACCCCCCCTGAAGCATAGCTTAGGTGGAGACATAGATGAAAACAAGAAGAGAAGTGGGTCCGACAAGAAGCCTAATGAGGTACCCATGTATAAGAAGCTCTCAAAAAGTGGAGTAAAAGGAGAAAAACCAATGGGAAAAAATCCCCCAAAAGAGAGACAATTCCACTCTCTAATCTAAGAAAGATGCCAAGGATGGGTCCCACCATAGACAAGCATGTAAAGGTACCCATGTACAAAGAGGCAATCTCTTAGGGAGAAGAAGAAGAGAGAAGAAGAGGGAGATGAGAGGAATGTAGAAGATGCCATGGATGGATCTAAACTCTGCAGCTCTAGGAGGTCTCCCAGAAGAATGTTGATCACGAGATCCTCTGCCTCTAGACTGAAGAAGAGCCACCTACACCGAACTATGTGCCTACCCTTAGGAAGGACAGAAATGACGTGCTGGAAGTTTTCCCACTCCATAAAGGAAAATGAAGGCAGCAACACGAAGAACTCTGAGTCTAGTGCATGGAAGTGTGACATAGGTCTAGTGAGTGAGTGCCAAGGAACCGAAGGTAATGCCACGTGCGTAGAACTATCAGAGTGAAAAAGAGGAACACCCACAGAAAGGATGTCCAAGTGATGTGAAGGGAACAAAACATCCTCCACAATAGAAAAGGGATCCACAGCTGAGGGTGGATCAATGAAGGTCTCTGGAAATGTGGAAGTGACATGATTCCCGGAAGGGGAACTCCCAACAATGGAGATGATGGACTCCTCTGAAACACCTGTAGATGGATGAGGGTATTGTAGTGCATCACAAGTAGATTACGTGAAAAGATTACTAAGGTTATGCAAGTACTCATCCCAATGAGGAGGCTCAACAAACAGAAGAGCGATGTCAGATAGGTATGAGTCATCCAATGAAGGTAAAGGAGTGGAAGGGGCCTCGCACACTGGAAGTGGAAAGGTGGGTGTAATGACGGTGTGAGACTGAGTAGGAGATTACTCGATATATGATGAGATGTGGGATTTGGCAACACTCTCTGGAATAGTGAGAGAAAGTGGAGAGGAGTCCTCTGTAGTACTCTCGACATCAGAACTAGATGTAAAATCCTCATCATCAGAAGTAGAACCAAGTGAGTCTGTGTTAGTGAAATTGTCATCACATGAAGAAATAGAGGAGACAACTGAATCAGTAGTAGCAACAATGGCGGTAGTATGTGAAGGGTCTCCATAGAGGGACTGAAGAATGCTCCAGACACGGTGAGGTGGATCTGAGTCTACCACATGAAACTAGAGAGATCTAGAGACATGCATCATCAAGTGACCAAAAACATGGTCACAAATTTCAAGGAAGTCCTCCAGATGATGATGATCAGTGGGTGTAGGAACTGGCCCAAGTAAGAAGGGTGAAAGACCCTCATGAGCAAAGTAATGTTCCATGGAAGCACACCAAATGAATAGTTCCCTCTCCCGGTGAGAAGTGGCAGAGGCTGTAAAGTGATCCTATGATGCTCAAGTCTGGAAAGAGCACTCTCCATGATGCAGAATGCAAGATGCACAAAAGCAAGACATCGGACTCGACCGATAATGCGTCTATGTGTGAAAGCCTAAGAGTGCTAGTCAACCCCTGAATGGCACTTTATAAAGTAGTGCATTTACAAACCGACAATTCCATCATGTAGTGTGTGAGAAATCATGCAAATTTTACTAAAGAAGCGCTCAAAACGAGCAGCGAGTCAAAAGTTATAGCACTAAAACGATTCCCTTGAATCGATGGAAAAAGTCAATAAACACCGCAAATGCATTAAAAAGTGCTCAAAATGAGTGCAAAGGTTATCATGTGACTAATTTTTGGAAATGGCATCAAAATTTAGTAAGGGTTTATTTTGCTTGTGAGGGGGGATTAGCCTCCTACCAACCCCGGACCTCACCCTCCGTCTTTGATGCTCATAGGAAGGGCAATAAAACAAGTAAAAATAGTGCCTTGAAATAATTTACAATGCCATGAAAATGTTTTTAATCTAAAAAAATTAAAAAGGTGATTGTTTTAACCTTCAAAAATTATAAAAGGGAGAGGAGATGTGCCCATATTTGTCAAGCCATGTGATTTGTTTGACCAAGTTGAGATTAAACAGATTCTCCAAGGAATCTTCTTTAAAAAAATGTCGAGCTATGGACTGTGGGTTATCGGATACATGTAAGGGTTGTGCTGAGGGTTTGAGGTGGCATAAATGGTCATGAGGTGAGTACCAAAACAACACGGTGGCGATGAAACGACCGGTCAAACCGCGGTTTGTGTTAGGCATGAGTTGAAATAGTCTCTGCGTGTAAAAAACATCCAAGGTGGCGAGAGGTGCGTGGAGTGATTGGAAGGAGTAACCGCTATGTAGAACCCCAAACCACCACATGATGGTAACTACTGCACCAAGATGAGTAATCGGGTAATGTTGAAGGCCGAAGAGCACAAAAACCACAGGAAACCAACAGCATGGGAGTCCAAACCAAAAGCAACACAAACTAATGATGCAAGTCATGAACCAAGGTGCCCAACCAAAATCCAAGCAACCCACGATAAACAAGGGGCCAACAAACACTTATCCACACGATGCACATCCAACACAGGGTTAAAATTCAAGCATGACGTCAAGGAGGTGAAGCAATGCAGCAGAGAACAACACAAGGCTGAATCACCAAAAAACGTAGCACAAGAAACTAGGGAGGCAACCAAACACGAGCACGACAACAAGTGGCAGAGCAGAACAGGAATAATGAAAAGCATGAGAACTCAGTGCAAAGCATCCACAAAGGTGAAAATATGAGCCAAGCAGGGATAGATGGCCAAAAACAAGCCCAATGCCAACGCAGATGCTAAGAAGTCAGCCAACAGATTCAAAGCAAGGTTTCAGGCTCGTGAAATACAGAGAAGCCTGGAATAACAACCTTCGTAAATCCAAAACCATGAAAACCAAACACCAACAAATGCAGCATGAGCAAGAAGCCGATGCATGGGCACAAAGAGCTGCAGTGAATGGTCGAAGACCAATAACCACTAAACTCGAAACCATGAACAAGCCACCAGAATCTTGAACAACAACCCTTGAAAAATGCAAGTAGAGCACATGCAAATGATAGCTTGCACAAGAAACTACGAGATGGAGAGTAGTAAGCAACTATTGTGAGCAACACAATTTCAATCCCTATGCTCGATACCATGTATGATTTTCCGTCACACCAAAAGCTCAAATTGATGGTGGAGTGGGATCTCATTGTGTTAATCGACTACTATGCCAAAGCACACTTATCCACATGATGCACATCTAACACAGGTTTAAAATTCAAGCACGACGTCAAGGACGTGAAGCCAATGTAGCAGAGAACAACACAAGGCTGAATCACCAAAAAACGTAGCACAAGAAACCAGGGAGGTGACCAAACACGAGCACGACAAGCTGGAATAGAACCAGGGAATAATGCAAAGCATGAGAACTCAGTGCAAAGCATCCACAAAGGTGAAAATATGAGCCAAGCAGGGATAGCCGGCCGAAAAGAAGCCCAACGCCAATGTAGATGCTAAGAAGTCGGCCAACAGATTCAGCAAGGTTTCAGGCTCGTGAAATATAGAGAATCTTGGAATAACAACCTTCGTAAATCCAAAACCAGAGCCATGGATGGATCTGATTTAACTCACAAAATCCATTTTTCTTCACTTCTTTAGATTTCACAATAACTGGTGTCAGTCCAATAATCATCATTGGTTCCCATTTGACCATTGTTGGTTTACCAATTGGTGTCGATTACCATCTCTTTTGGTTTTTTTTCCCAAAAAATCTTTCATCATCTTCTCTTTTCTATTTAATGTCATCTAGACATCATCATATTCCCAATATTCTGATATTACTATCAATCTGAGTTTCCTCATTTATTTTTTCATCGATTCGCTTCATTTTCTCAAACTATTTTCATTTGGTTTCATCCGATTTAACTCACAAAATCCATTTTTCTTCACTTCTTTAGATTTCACAATAATTGGTGTCGGTCCAACAACCATCATTGGCTCCCATCGACCATCATCGATTTACGATTGGT
This sequence comes from Taxus wallichiana var. yunnanensis, assembly GCA_018340775.1. Lineage (NCBI taxonomy): Eukaryota > Viridiplantae > Streptophyta > Pinopsida > Cupressales > Taxaceae > Taxus > Taxus wallichiana. The sequence goes on along the minus strand of CM031243.1, from coordinate 503,521,323 downwards.
GTTAGTTACCATCTCTTTGGTTTTTTTTCCCAAAAAATCTTTCATCACCTTCTCTTTTCTATTTAAATTCATCTGGACATCATCATATTCCCAATATTCTGATATTACTGTCAAGTACAGTTTCCCCATTTCATTTTTCATCAATTCTGCTTCATTTTCTCAAACTGGTGTTTTCCCATAGTAACCGGTATCGGTTACTATAACCATCATCGGTCATCTTAACCAGCATCAGTTTCCTATTTTAATTCTTAATTGAAACATTGACCAAGTCTACCTACCAATATTTGTTCTTTCCCATTCCTACTGCTTTATGTGTCATCTATAAAATACATTAACTTGATACACACTATTTCACATGGTGTTGACTCACAACCAATCCAATGCCCTTATATTTCATGCTAGTCTACAACCACTTCTACCTAGCCCATTACCACCTTCCATCATGTCACCTATGGATTCAACTCATCTTTTCCATATTTCTACTAAAAATGAGGAGTTCACAAGAATCCTTGATCAAAATCCCGCATCCTTACAATACTATCTTTCCCACTCATCTACCCGAGACTCCTCAGGATAGCTAGTGTACGACATGCTTGTATCTATTCCTCCTACCCTTGCCCCCACTTCCACGTCATCTACCACTAGCTCGGTACTACCCTCATCCACATTACCCTTGTGGTCTCTCGTTAGGTTCCACCTCTTCCATAACTATTTCCCCAATGACGTTTATTGCACCTGTGGTGTCAACCATTCCTTCACCAACCACTTTGAACATGGCCCCATCTCGTCCCCTTTTCCTCATATATACCAGTTGCATCACAACCACCTCTAGTGTCGGAAACCCACACCCCATTCCAAAACCTGGTTCTTTCCATCCCTTAGTCTCTACCACCCATTACCATGAGATTCGTTGTGACCACCCACCTATTTACACACATCACCAAGTAACCCCCAATCTTGTCTATCACTTATTTGGGGTACATTCCGCTTGTATCTATCCCCCTTCACAATTTTCATATTTGGCACCCTCATGTACTGGGATGCCATCCACATCATACACCCATCATCAACCTCCCTTTATTGTAGGAGGCGCCCATTCCTCACAACCCACCAATGACCTCATTAGGATGATGATGGAAAATATTCAGACATTAGAAGAACAATTTTATGGCTCTCATAACTCCTTAACCTATGATGAAATCTGTAATGAGCCTATTCATCCATCCATTCCTATTCACCCATACCCCGTGCATTGGTAAATTCCCAAGTTCAACCATTTCAATAGTAAAGAGGACCCACAACAACACTTGCAGTCATTCAAACATGGGTGCTACCTAATTTCCCATGATGATGCTTTACTCTTATGAACATTCCCCATGTCCCTAATAGGACCCGCCTTAGATTGGTACATCAGTTTACCTAGAAATTCCATCTAATCCTTTAACCAAGTGGCTCAAGCATTCTGGACCACTTCTCGATCAATGTAGTAAAAAAAGTCACCATGACCGACCTATATTCAACACGACAATATGATGATAAATCTATTGCAGATTTAATTGCTCACTAGTGAAGTCTTATCAACCAATTAACATTCCAGTTACCTCAAGATGAACTTATTGATTTGTTCACTAGATCTTGTGCTAGACACATCTCACAACCTCTATAGGTAAAAACCTTTTGAACCTTCAACAAAGAATTCACCATGGCACGAAAGCTGGAAATTCATGCCATTGAAGAAAAGAAAATCTAATTATGAAACAAGAACACCCCATTCAAATCAAATGATTCTTCTTCATCTTTAAAACCCCAAAATAATTATTCAAAAACCAAAGGATCTACCAACATGGTAGTCCTCAAATCTGGTCCATCTCATCCTTCTAATCAAGCCAAACCTTCTTCCAATATTTCCCCTATCCAGAACTTTCAATTCCAATAGGAGCAGCGAAAGTACACTTCAATTGGAGAGCCCTATTCTTTAGTCTTGGAAAATATTCTTAAAGTTGGAGCCATTACACTTCCTCCCATAAAACCTCATACTAGTTTCAATCTCGCTCGTCCTATGCCTGCATGGTATAAGGAACATGAATACTATAATTATCATCACGTCAAAGGCCATAGTGATGGTAATTGCATAAATTTTAAGAACATTTTCCAAGAGATGATAGATAATGGATACCTCATCATCGAAAAACCAAATGCACCAAATCAAAATTTTCACATCTTTAAGAATTCATTCCCTAACCATAAACCAATGTCTAATCAAAATAGTGAACCTTCATCTAGCAACAATAATGTCTGTGAAGTCCACGCAGTTTTTGATATCGTCTTAGGTTGTTTCTCAAATTTCACCTATTTATTCTATTGAGGAAATTTTGGCACAAGATCTTCTTCCCACATAGGAGCATACCTCTTCTACTCTTTCACCCACAAAGGATTCCCCTTCATCTCCCCCTACTCTCATGGAGGAACCCACATTTTCTACTAATGCCATTCCACTTTCTACCTCGCAACCTACTGAATAGTTAACACTATTTATTCTCCCATCCACAGGAGGATCGTCATTACCTTCTCCTCCAACAAGGGAGAAGTCTACCTCACCCCACCTACCATATCTCCTTCCCATGGGATATTATTCGAACATGCCACTACCTATTGAGGGTGATTCTCCCTCAGCATCCCAGGACCCAATTGACATGATCTCAAATCTTTTACCCACAGATTCTCGAGGCTAATTGATTACCTATCTCATAGGCATATTTTATAGGGATTGACACAAAACCAACTGCATCTCATCCTAAAGTGGTCTTGTTTTCATGGCTGGCCAATCACTTGGATTACGTTGATAATTCCATGCTCTGGGGATGTCTTCAAATCCCATTTTTGACTCAAATGTAAATGTTTCCTGAGGATACCTCCACGATCTATCCAAAGGTATTTCTAGTAACTAGATCAACCATGATCATGCCTATCAAAACAACCTCTTCCTCATCCAATCTACCTACCTACGAACCTTTACCCACGACTAAAACCATTACAGTGCCTAAGAAGCTACCTACACCTATATCTTCATTTTTATCAAGACCGATCACTACCTTGGGTGTCATGTCAACGTCAAGCCTTACCCATCCACCTATCAAATTGGACTTAGCCACATCTTCCCAAACCCACACCAAAATTATTCCTCCACCTAAAAGGAAGACCCAAACTTCTAGGCCACATACACCAGTTTCACCTACCACACCTTTGTCACCTTCATCCCATCCATCCATCCTAGGGCCAAATCGTCACCTACCCAAGGCCATTCAAAAGTGAAGCAACTTCCTACTTCATCAAGATCCTTTGTTACACCTCATTTACCCACATGAAAAACACCCTCACCCTCACTGTACATTTCTTACCACCTATACCTCCACCAGTTACTATAAGCCTAACTTTTCCTATACTACTTCAACCCATACCGTCAACCCAACCTCTACTAACAACTTTCACCACAACTCTATTTCCACCATGGGTAAACCATCCTCTTCTAGCATCTACTTTCCCTTCGCATCAAGTACTCCCATGCCACCTTTACCTAAGAAGGTGTAATCCAAAGACAAGAACCCACTACACTCGAATAAGGTAGTTAAACCGACAAAATATTCCATTGCTAGTTATTCTACCATACCTTTACCTACGAGGATGCCATCAAATCCTAATACAAGACCACATACCAAGTCAATGGTCTAACCCATTCCCTCTTCTATAATGCCTTTTCCCTCACAATCATTTTCACCTTTACCCAAACCCACACTCACTTCCCATTGTGATCCATTGGCGTGGTCCTACGCCAACATTCTAACAAACCTTTAGATACTTCCTTCATCATATTACCACCACTTCGACCTTACGACCCTCTCAAACCCAAAACAAAATGGTTTGATGAAACCAAGTTTTGTGCCTATCATCGTGTTTCAAGACATGATGTAAGAAATTGTAAGGCTCTAAAATTGTTCTACTCCATCTTTTCCTCTTGAACAAAATTTTGATGATGATAACCTTGTTGATGAGAAACATGTTCCACCTTCACCTATAACCAAACATCATCATCCCTTGCTTCTTCAAACACCCGCATCTCCCCTATTAGGTTTTTTCCCCTCATGTTGTTACACTACTCATCCCACACCTTCTCCATCCACCACCTCCCCTCGATTAACATGGTTCAAGTTGTCACCCATGCCCAGAAGGAAAAAGGAAAAGAAAAAGAAACTAGCACATCAACTAACTTGAGGCCCAATATACCATCGGCACCCACACCCAAATCAACATTCAAGGATCCACATACCCTATCTTTGATGGGGTCACCCATCATATAATGATAAAATGATACATAAATCCTCTCTAAAGATGTCTTTGTACAATCTCGTCCAAAATTCTAAATCTCATAGACAAGACCTTATGGAGGTTTTGCAACCCATTAAAGTTTTACCCAATGACCCTCACTAGTGGCCTCCATTATCACCCCTCACCATGTGGCCTCGCTTACCAAATCATCTCCTTCTTCTACCCCCATTCCCGATCATCAAGTCTCCACCCTTAGTTTCTTTGATGAGGAGATCATACCTCTCCAAAGAAGATGACCCTAATCCCACCATTTTCATTTCTATCTATATCGGTAACATACGTGTATGACGCGTTATGATCGATGGTGGTGCTAGCATCAACACCATTATAATTCACATTTTCATAGGCCCTCACACTATCCCAAAATTATTCTATGTCTAAGAGGGAGAGTTTCAAGTATAACTTGTTTCTTGGCCAACCTTTGATTCACATCATGGGTTGTGTTCCTTCAACTTTACACCATTGTGTAAAATTCAAACATGAAGGACATAACTATACCATCCCAGCTGACCCATCACCATTCAAAACCTGTAACATGTTGTACCAACCTAATGATGTCCTTGTACTAGTTAAGAAATCTACCACTACCCCCACTTCTCCTTCACCCACAACCCCATCCACCAATGCTTCGCCACCTCTCCCACACATAACTATTCTATTCCTATTATTGCTGCAACCTCTGTAGCTAACCCATCTACTTCCCAAACAACCAATACCCCTCCTGCCCAATTGTCTAGTGATTTGTCTATCCCCTCTACTCACATATCAACTATCAATCCCTTGGAGTTTTTCAATGCCTTACCGATGAGGCCGAATATGTCCGATTAATGTATAATATATGATCTCATCTTACTCTCCTTTTATTAAGTATGGTTACATTGTGTTACTTTTAGTTAATCGATATGAGTTAGGATGTAATTTTCTGTCTTTTGATTGATTATGATTCTAATGTTTAAAAGCTCTGAAATTCCTAACGTAGTGTGTGTTTGAATTCAGTTTTGTAATAAAGCAGGTCTAATTAGTTAAGGAAATGAAGTAGGTGGTGTTTAGTATGTTTTTGATAGCATCTATTCCTACACAGCTTAGTTCCAAACTTCAAGCTAGTTCGGAACTCCATCACACAATCATCATTTAGTTTTGGAACTTTTAGAATTAGTTCGAAACTCCAGTATTTAGTTCTAGAATTTTCAAACTTAGTTTTGGAACTCCTAGGATAGCTCGGAACTCTCATGGTTTTGAGCCTTAACAAATTCCTATGGTTCTAGAACTTCTCTGAAGTTCGGAACTAATGGGAGTTATCTATTCTAACCACATCTGGAGATTTTACACCTACGACCCTTTCAATCAGGAAAGGATGAGAAGATTTATGAACGCAGATCCAGGGAGAGTTATCCTATAACTATCTGATCAACCGAAATCCAACTCAACATCTATTCTGGGCATGATTTGATTTCATTAGAATCGATTGAGATAGATGTGATTGTAAAATGTATATAAAAGTAGACATATAGTAAATAGACATATATATATAATATATATATAGAATCGATATAAGTTAGATATAAAACATAAAAGAGATATATAGATTAAGTATTTAGATCTAGTACGTTTTTAATACTCGAATGTTTTATCAATAAAATAGCCATTCCTATTTGAGAGAATTATGAGTTGTTAAATCCTAATTTGAGGAGGAGCAAGGGCCCACTCCCCCAAGGACCAGGATATTCATTTATTTGGTATTTATATTTCTTCAACAAATAGCTTAGATTTGTTAATTCTGTATTGTTTTAATTATTTCAGTTAAACTATATTGTATACTTGTTCCTACATGTGTTTAGATAGATTCTTATATTTCTTACAATTGTTTTCAAGCATTCTAAATTGAGTGTGTTTATTTCCAAAAGAAAGTGTGTTTACTTTTAGAAGCAAGTGTGTTTATTTTCCAACAACAAGTGTGTTTCCATTTTGCATAGTGTGTTTCCTTTCAGCAAAGCTTTCAGTGTGTTTACTTTTAGCAAGTTTTCATAGTTTGATTTAAATAAGGTTTTACCAAGAAGTCCTTAAGACATTGAAAAGATCCCCTAGAAAATACAAAAATAATAACTACAGTCAACTACTAGATCGATGAAATTACTCTTGTTGTATATAACTTTAGAAAAACCTTTGGTTTGATATGACATCAACAAGAAGTTGATTAAATGAAGGGAATAATGACACCCATCATTTTTGCACCGTTTTTGGGGACCACTAGTTGGAACTTTCTAATTAAGTGTTAGTAAGAGCAACAAAACATACATCTAGTAGTTGAAGGATCTTCCCTGCTATATCAAAAATATATGAGTAGACCCAGATACTCACAGGGTAGTTTCCTTCCAAAAACATCTTCACAAGAATTCATATCATCCTCTAGTCAAAGTAAGGAAATTGATCAAGAATTGGAAGCACCACCATCCCCTGTCGGTCGACAAGAAAAAAATTGTAATTTTTGGAATTCTTAGATCAATCACCTAAAGGAAGTGGAGCTTTTAGGAGAAGGCTTATTACTCAAGATCGATTAATTGAGTAGTCAACCTTCTACTCCTCATTTTTCACCTTCCCTAAGGCATACCACTTACCACATTAATTGGGAGGAAAATTCAGAAAATATTTTTAAAATGGCACGAGAAGTCGAGAGAGAACCCGATAGGACCTTTACCTATCCAATCCAATTGGGAGATGATGATACATCAATGAAAAATATCTCACCTACACATTTACCCACATTTAGAGGGATGCCATCTAAATATCCTAACAAGTTTTTGTTTGAGTTTAAGGTACTATGTCGGACCTATGATTATAAAACAAATAATAAAAACTCAAGTTGTTTCCATCCACTTTAAAGGGTGCGAAATGAGGCATTTCATGGGATTACCATCCAAATCTATTAGCACTTGGGCACAAATGGAGACTTCCTTCCTAGATAAATACTAGGATTATTGGAGAGGGAGAAATAGGAAGGAAGAATTCTTCAAAATTAAGCAGGAGGATGATGAAAACATAGAAGATTATTTAGACAGATTCCTCTTTGTTATCAAAAGATGTGTATTTGTGCTTACGAAGGAGTTAAGTAAAACCATTTTTCTTGAAGGTTTGGATGACAAATCTAGAGAAGCCCTTAACTTGATAGGAGGTGGAGACATTGATCAGATAGGAATGAATGGAACTAAAGAGATTTGTAGAAGCTATTCCAGAATGAGAGGTGGACATAGAAAAGGAAAATCAGTGAAAAGTCTTAATCCAGATATGAACAAACTAATGGATGAGTTAGCAAACTTTAAAAGAGACATTTTAGTGCAATTAACCTCTACTATGGATGGATTACAAGCTAAAGCAAATTCCAAAACTGAACCATTGGCTATTTATTGTCCTAGATGTAGGAAGAAGTATGCCTTAAGAGATTGTTCTTTGGATAAAATAGAAATGTGTCTTATCTATGAATCTAAAGAACATGATATTGATATTTGTTCTTTACTTCCTATTATTAAGAATCAGTTTAAACAAACTAATGCCTCATCTGCGGTAGAGTAGAAGAATTGAATTTTGGTCAGAGACAACCTAACCAAGGGTAGTTTATGCCAAGATCAGTCCCTAATCCATGGACAATGCCATGGGTTGCTTAGTTAGTACTGAAAAATTGGGGACAACCACCTTGGGTACCTCAACGAACTTGGAACCCTTAAAATTTCAAAAATCAAGCTTAGTATGCTCAGGGACATCAACAACCATGGGATGGTCAAGGAAATCCTTATGCTTGGTCACAACCTAGATGGAACCCTAGTAATTATGCTTAAGGAAGAACATATCCAAATCAGAATCAACAAGCCATCATGGGATCCCCTACACAAAATTTAGAAACTGAGAATGTAGTCTAAACACAAATGCCAAAGACATGATCGGTTGAAAATCCAAGAAATAAACAAACAACTCTTGTTTATGGAACATAACTAGAAAAATTAGTTGATTTACATGTTATGGATTGTAAGGATATTCAAACTAGATCTAGGAAAATCATTAATAGTCCACCTCTTATAATCACTAAAATGACAGAAGAAAATGAAATTCCTAATACTGTCATTCCGAAAGAGGATATAGAAAAAAATGAAAAGGAGCCAGATAGCAACACTACTGAGACTCCATTTCCAGAGAGATTTAAAGAAGCTATAGAAATCAAAGAGTCTTAATTGGTACAAGAATTAAGGAAATTGAATATTGAAATACCATTACATAAGAAATTAAGGACATTCCGAATTAAAAATATTAATCAAAAAAGTAGTATGTCTAAAAAATCTTGGAAGGAAGAAACAATACCCCAAGACTATCAAAGTAGATGGGAAACTTGTTGATCTATTGGCAAGAAAACTTTTACTTCCCAAATATGGAGATCTTGGAAGTCCTGTTATTTTTGTATCTATAGGTAATAAAGATGTCCATAATGTTTTGATAGATTTGGGAGCTACTATCAATGTAACGATAGTAGATACTCGAAAACATTACCATTAATGGGTTAGAAAACTTGCTAATACCATATTGTAGATGACAGAGAAATCAGAGCAAAACCAGAAGGAATTATTGAAGACGTGGCAATTATGGTGGAGTCATGGGAATATCTAGTTGACTTCCTTATACTGCATCCAAAAGGTAAAACATTGGGTTATCCCATTATTTTGGGCGAGACCATGGTTAGCTATAGTTCGCTTTGATAGATTATAGGTCGGATGAAATGACAATCTCGAATGGTAAGAAATCTAAACAAATTTCCTTATATTTTACTACACGACCTTTACCGACAAACATGAACACTTGTGGGTTGATTCTCCCGAAACCGATAAACAAAATTTATCTTCTTTGGTTATGATCACACTACAGGATCATGTAAGAGAAGTAGAAGAAATGATAAATCCACCATTAGATGAGAACTTGTTATCCTCGAAGCAATCAAAAAAAATTTTAGAACTTGTTAAAATAGTTCTGAAACCTGCAAACTTAGTTCTGGAACCTGCGGCTATAGTTCTGAAATCACCACATTTAGTTCCGGAACCATGACAAAAATAGTTCTCTTTGATTGAAAATTATTTCACTCTAGAGGAATAAGAATTCTCGTGGGGAGAGGATGAATCAGTAGCTTCAGTTTCAAGTACATCAAGAAGTGATGAAGAATTTCTGGAAAGTAGCAGTGACTAAGAATTTTTCCCGCAAAGAGATAAGTATCATACTTCTCAAAACTATCCTTTTTCCAAAGTATTTTGTCTCGAGGAAATTTTGGAGATGTTTATACATATCATATGTTGTTACCACATGCATGTTCATTAAATAATTTAATGAAACCCTTCCCAAAAATTAGTTCATCACATATTGGAACCAAGCATGTTGAAATTCAACTGGGTAAAACTTTAAACATTAATATTGGTTGAAGGAGGATGAAGAAGCTAAATTGTTTAATGTTCTAAAAAATCATACTAAATATTTTTCTTGGGATTACAAAGACATGAAGGGGATTCATCCAAGTATCTGCACTCATTACATCTATACTGAAAACATTAAACCAGTTAGGCAGCCTCAAATAAGGATTAACCCCAGGGAAAATTTTAGTGGCGAATTTTCGTAAACTTGCAAATATTAGGGATTTTGGAAATTGGAAATGGCTAATTTTCAGTAGTCGGTCCTACCCAATTCACCTAAAATTTCCACTGATAATTCATTTATATGGGTGAATTTACCTACTATTTATATGTTAAATTAAATTATGCATGTATTTTGCCAACGTTTCTTATCATTGTACCTCATCCAAGAAAATTACACCCTGCCAAATCACCTTTACCATGCAAAACGTTTTTCAGAAATTTCCATCAATTTGAAAGTTGATTTTGGAGATTTTCCACCCATTCTAAACTAATTTTTTAGAGAGGGGTCTTAAAATGAACCCTTATTAACCCACCTTTAAGGGATATAGTTAAACAAGAAATTGAAAAACTATTACAAGTAGGTTTTATATACCCTATCTCAGATAGCCAGTGGGTATCTCCTCTTGTAATTTTTCCCAAACAGAATGGAAAATGGAGAATATGTGTTGACTATAGGGAACTGGACAAAGCCACAATGAGAGATTATTTTCCCTTACGATTCATAGATCAAGTCCTAGATAAACTTTCAGGTAAACAATACTTTTCTTTCTTAAATGGCTTTAGTGGGTATAATCAGATCAAAGTTGTTGCTGAAGATCAAGACAAAACTGCATTTACATTTCCATGGAGAATCTTTGCCTATAGTGTGTTACCATTTGGTTTATGCAATTCTCCCTGCAACTTTCCGAGAGAGAGCTGTACTTGCAATCTTTGTTGATCTAACAAATGTTTGTGTTGAGGTATATATGGATGACTTCATTATAAATGGAGATACATTTGAAGATTCTTTTGTAAATCTAGACAGAGTGTTAACAAGATGTGAACAACACAACCTTTGTCTCTTAGTGATGAAAAGTGTTTGATGATGGTGGATGAGGGGATTGTATTAGGAAACCATATTTCAAAAAAAAATTCAAGTGGATCAAAAAAAATTAGAATCATTTCAAATCTACCTATTCCTCAAAACCCCATAGATATCAAATCATTTCTAGGGCATGTTTGGTACTATAGGCACTTTATTAAATATTTCAGTAAAATTTCTGCCCCCATGTTTAATTTGCTAACTAAGGACTATGAATTTCTTTGGGATGAAAAGTGTCAAAGCATGTTTTTAAATAAATTAAAGAAAAATTAATCAAAGTGCCCCAATATTGATATGACCTAATTGGGAAAAGCCATTTCATATCCAAATAGATGCCTCAAATTATTCCATTGGTGCAAAGATTGGGACGAGAAAGATGAAGGAAATATGTATGCCATTTATTATCTTAGCAAGAATCTTACTCCCACGAAAATAATTACACCACCACCGAAAAGGAATTTCTTACGTGATTTATGTAATCAATAAATTCAGAAATTACATTACAAAGTGAAGAAGATATTTGTACACACATATCATTCAACAATTAAATATTTAATGAACAAACTAGTGGTTAGAGGATGAATAATTAGATGGTTATTAATTTCACAAGAATTTGATATTACCATTGTGGACAATCCAAGAAAATCTAATGTGGTAGCTGATTTTTGTCAAGACTAACCACCACAGGGAAGCAAGATCTAGTCAAGGATAACTTTCCAGATGAACAACTATTTGTAATCTCAGTAATTACACCATGGTTTGCTAATATGGAAAATTATCTTGCAACAGGGAAGTTTCCTCCTTCTTTCACTAAGAAACAAATAAAGAAGTTAATTAAAACTAGCACACAATTCAAATGGTTATAAGAAATGCTATTTAAATGTGGTCCTAATTTTGTCTTACGTAGGTGTGTAAGAGAGGATGAAATATTTGACACCCTCATAGCATGTCATGATAAACCAAGTGGAGGAAACTATTCAGTGAAAAGAATAACTCATAAGATACTTGGTACTAGTTATTATTGGCCATCTCTCGTACAAGGATGTGAAGAGATATATCAAGAAGTGTGATCCTTGTCAAAGGATGGAACAACCAAATTTCACCAATGAAATGCCTCTTCAACATCAACTTGTGGTTCAACCATTTGAGAGATGGGGATTGGATTTTTTGGTCCCTTTAATCCTCCTTCAAAAGGAAAGGAATATATTCTAGTGTGTACTAACTATGTGACAAAATGGGTAGAAGTGCAGGCATTGACAAATGCCACTGAAGAAGTAGTTGCTGATTTCCTTTGGAACATAATTATGATAAATTTTGGAGCACCAAGGAGCATAGTTTCATATCAGGGACCACAATTCATGTCTAATATGATCTAAGCTTTCATAAGGTATTACCAAATCAATCATAGGAAGTCATCTCCTTACCACCCACAGTCAAATGGACAAGTTGAAGTAACAAACAGAGAATTGGAGAACATCCTTACCAAAATAGTTGAAGTTGGGAGAAAGGATTGGGTAAAGAGACTACCTAAAGTTGTCTAGGATTATAATACAACTTGGAAAACTACAACAGGGTTTTCACCATATGAATTATTCTATGGGAAAAATCCCTTGTTTCCTATAGAGTTTGAACTTCAGATATTGAGGATAGTAGTAAAGGTGGGAATTGAGTTGAATGCAGCTCAAAAAGAAAGAATCCTTCAACTCAATGAGTTGGATGAATTAAGGTTGGAAGCACTTCAGCAGACATTGATAATTAAAGAGCAAAGGAAATAATGTCATGACACACATATCAAGAAAAATAAATTCAAAGTAGGAGACTGGGCATTGTTGTTCAATTCTAAGTACCAACAATTCAAGGAAAGTTGAGAACCGGATGGTTGGGTCCCTATCGATTGAGAAGATATTTGACAATGGCTCTATTCGTTACTTTCCATTGATGGAAAAAACATAACAATCTTGGTCAATGGACATAGGCTGAAACTCTATTGGAAGCCTCTCACAAAGGATGAATTCTTGAGGAAGATTGAAAGAGAAAAAATTTGATCATATGGAAGAACCTAGTTCTTCCAAAATGATCAAATAACTAGATGATAGATCCAAAATAAAGGGAAGAAGATGAAAACTAGAAAATGGCATTTTCTTTGCCAAAAAAGTAAAAAAAATAAAATATAAAATATAAAAAAATGATATATAAAAAAAAGAAATTCTCTCAAAGGTCAATTGAAAACTAGCAAATGGTGGTTGACCTCTCTTTTTGGATAGTTCAAATAAGGGAATTATTTTGAATTCTAGCTATCTTATCTAATCATGTTTTGTTCCACTTGTAGGAATGATGAGTTGTCATAGCAAAAGGATTACATCATCGAGGATAGTAATTATGTCTTTTAACTTATTTAGGGTTGATTAAATGTTTACATGTGTGATTTGACTTAATTTAAAAAGTAGGTATGATGAGTCATCTATTTATACATTATGATTACAAGTGTGTAATCATGAAGTTGATTTGGATGGAATAAGTGGTGGCATGGTTATCATTAGTAATTATTATTACAAAAATCAAGAGAAATAAGTTACAAAGATATTTTGAGGAAGGAGCATCGAATTAAGTTTTTGTTTCGTAACAAAGAATAGAGAATTCAGAAGTTCCGCAACTAAGAATTGAGGTTCAGTAGCCAAATTTGGGATTCCATAGCTAAGAAAAAGGTCCTGCAACCAATTCACACAAAATCAAAATAGATAAAACTCAAGCCAATATGGGGATTAAGAAGAAATCAGAACCAGAGGATGATTCTGATTTGCTAGCAGATGAAGAAGTGGCATCCATCTTTGAGTATGCAGGATGGCTAGAGTTCTGAAGAAATTTTCAAGGCATAATGATGAATTGGTAAGATAATTTTTCATAAACCTAGAACAATATAGAACAAAGGTGAGATATATCTTTATTCCTTTTTCGTAAATACTACAAGTAATGTGTCTAGAGTGCCAATTATGTATGTCCCATAACCTGCCAAGGGGACTTTGAAGGAACCGTATGAATTCTTCTTGAAAGAAGGAGAAACTAAACCCCAGTACATCTATAATATAAAGAAAATCATAAAAGGGGTCAAAAGGGCAGCTTTTCCCAAACCTGTGACAGGTAGGATTTTAGGTAGTGAAATATTTAACTTGTGATGGTCAGGTTTGGGTTTTGGGAAAAGAAGTCCTAAAAATACTCATATATCTGAAGTATGGAGCCACAAAACCTGAGTACATAATAAACCTTCTAGGGTTTCTTTTTTATTCTATCCATACCATGGATTAGAGGTATTTCTAAGGTGTTGGAACAATTAGGCATCATAGTCTAATTCATTTAATATGCCAACACCATTTTTTGTCAAAGAAGAATGGAGAAGAAATTTGGGACAAGTTTCTTGGCAAGTTCAAGAAAAACCCTAATATTATCATAAGGAAAATTCCAGCCCCATTCTCTCCTTCAACTAATCTAGAAATTGATGCCCCTGTAGAAGGATAGAGGGAAATGGAAAGAGAAAATATACCAAAAAGAAGAAGGTCGGTGAGAAAGATAAAAATAGCTAGATCCTTCTGTACCTATAAAGGAAATTCCTTCTTCTACAAGTAGCTTCAGGGGAGCCAATATCTATCTCTGACGGTGATAGCTCACCCATGCAAGAGAAAGAAAGAATAGTAAGAAGAATCTCTAGAAGGAAATCCACTGTTGGGCATGATGAACTTCCCTAGAGAAGAAAAATTCATAAGAAGTCAAAGGAAACCCCATAGGGAAGAAGTGAGCAAGAAAGGATGGAAAAGGAAGCTGCTGACATTTTGGGCAAAGCATAGCCATAACTCCACTTGAGCCAAGTCAAGTTGAAATGGAAAGAGGAGGGAGAGACTTAAAGAGCAAGATTTTCAGGATTGGCTGAACCATCAACATTGCCACATGAAGAAGAAGAGGAAAATTTCCTTTGATAGAGGAAGAATGCCCAACTCGTCAAGTAATTTCAGAGGAAGAAGAAAGACATCAAGTTAAACAGGATCTATTCTTTTCTAGAGAAGATCTCATTATCAGAGAAAAAGATGAGGAATTGTATTTCCTCAAACTCAAATTGGAACAAAGGGAAATGCTCACTACGTAGAGGTAACAACTTAGCTTCAGAATGTGGATCGAGGAATTATCAAAGCAACCAAGAAGCAGTTGATAGAAAAACAGGAAGAATTTTAGACTTCTATAAAATAGAGTGTTGTGTCCACAGCCTCTGCATAGACTAAGTTGACCTATTTTCCACTCAAACAACTATGGAATGATACTTGCAGGGAGCTCAGAGAATCCAAAACATCAAATAAATAATTGAAGACCAAGATGGAAGAAGAGATGAAGGCAAGAAAAGAATGGGAAGAAAATTTTTATAAGGAGGAAGGAAATAAATATAAATTTCTTACCAAAATTCATATGGTCTGTATTATGAGTGAGAAATTTCTTGCCTGCAGGAGGCCCTCTCCTACATATAGTGTGTTTTTAGAAGAGTAGTTCATTCAATGGCAGTTGTCAAGAATTGCATGTGGGCTTCCACATGAAATAAAAGATGAATTTGAATTCATGGTAGCTTACTCTCTATCTATCCCTGAGCAGAAAAATATCCTATGTGAATTTTATCTTTATAATTTTATGCTAGAGAAAAACATAGGATTTATGACCAACTTGTATGTGGGGAGATCCAGATCAATGCATTTTTATCTTTTTATAAAGCCAAATTGCATAGAAGGAAAGGGAATATGAGTTTTTAGTAAAAGCTAATCTCAACTGGTCTCTGTATGAGAGATCACTATGGTAAACCTTCTACTTTCCTCATTCATTTTAGAACTCATGCCTTTGATATGAGATTCAAGACACATTACCCTGCCATTTTGCAAAAGAGTATTGATGCCTTCACCTCCTATGAGGAGGATAAATTTGAATATATTTATGAAGGATGCTCAAAGATGTGAGAACTCCTTACTGTTTATTTGAAATGAAGGGAAATAATTTCCCCTAAAACTCGATCTAGGGTTTAGAAATGGAAAAATGTTATGCACAATAATTCCCAAGTCAATGAAACCTAAAAGAAAATATGGATGGGAATGTGAACAAGGACCCTCTACTTCTCACCCCCATGTCTCCTTGGAAAAACAGATAACCTCAAGACCCCTACCGAATTTGAATAGTGGGAGAGGAAAATAGAATTAGAGTGGGTACAATACATCCGAGCTTAAACATTGGGAAAATCTGGTTTTGACCACTTGATCTCGAGAAATCAAATGGAATGCAGAACATATGACCCCACTTTTGAAGAATGAAGTTTGTAAAGGTACATACAAACAAGTAAGTTTGGGGGAGATGATGAGGCTAGAATATGTCTAATTAATGTATAATATATGATCTCATCTTACTCTCCTTTTTATTAAGTTTGATTGCATTGTGTGACTTTTAGTTAATCTGATATGAGTTAGGATGTAATTGTTTGTCTTTTGATTGATTGTGATTCTAATATTTAAAATCTCTAAAATTCTTGATGTAGTGTGTGTTTGAATTCAGTTGTGTAATAAAGCAGGTCTAATCAGTCAAGGAAATGAAGTAGGTGGTGTTCAGTATGTTTTTGATAGCATTTGTTCCTACATAGCTTAGTTCGGAACTTCCAAGCTAGTTCCGGAAATCAATCACACAGTCATCATTTAGTTCCGGAACTCCTGGGGATAGCTCCGAGAACTCTCACGATTTTGAGCCTTAACAAATTCCTATGGTTCTAGAACTTCTCTGAAGTTCCGGAACCGATGGGAGTTATCTATTCTAACCACATCTAGAGATTTTGCACCTACAACCCTTTCAATCAGGAAAGGATGAGAAGATTTTTGAACATAGATCCAGGAGAGTTATCCTACAACTATTTGATCAACTGCAATCTAACTCAGCATCTATTCTAGGCATGATTCAATTTCATCATAATCGATTGAGACAACTGTGATTGTAAAATGTATATAAAAGCAAACTCTGTAGTAGATAGACATATATATAATATATAGAATCGATATAAGATAGATATAGAACAGAGAAGAGATATATAGATTAAGTATTCAGATCCAATACATTTTGTAATACCGAATGTTTTATCAATAAAATATCCATTCCTATTTGAGAGAATTATGAGTTGTTAAATCTTGATTCGAGGAGGAGCAAGGGCCCACTCCCCCAAGGACCAAGATATTTGTTTATTTGGTATTTATATTTCTTCAGCAAATAGCTTAGATCTATTAATTATGTATTGTTTTAATTCTTTCAGTTAAACTCTGTTGTATACTTGTTCCTATAGGTGTTTAGATAGATTCTTATATTTCTTGCAATTGTTTTCAAGCATTGTAAATTGAATGTGCTTATTTCCAAAAGCAAGTGTGTTTAATTTCGAAGCAAGTGTGTATATTTTGCAACACCAAGTGTGTTTCCTTTCAAAGCAAAGCTTTAAAGTGTGTTTACTTTCAAAGCAAGTTTCCATAGTTTGATTTAAATAACATTTTACCAAGAAGTCCTTAAGACATTGAAAAGATCCCTAGAAAATACAAAAATAACTACAGTCAACTACTAGATCGATGAAATTACCTTGTTGTATATAGATTTAGAGAAACCTTTGGTTGGATATGAAATCAACAAGAAGTTGATTAAATGAAGGAATAATGACACCCATCATTTTTTACATTGTTGTAAAGGAGGACTACTAGCTAGAACTTTCTAATTAAGTGTTAGTAAGAGCAATAAAACATACATATAGTAGTTGAAGGATCTTCCTTGCTATATCACAAAATATATGAGTAGACCAAGATACTCATAGGGTAGTTTCCTTCCAAAAAATCTTCACAAGAATTCATAACATCCTCTAGTCAAAGTAAGGAAATTGATTAAGAATTGGAAGCACCACCATCCCCGTCAGACAAGAAACAAAATTGCAATTTTTGAAATTCTTAGATCAATCACCTTAAGGAAGTGGAGATTTTAGTAGAAGACTTATTACTCAATATCCATTTAGCGTGAGTTTTATTATCAATTGATTAGTCAACCTCCTACTCCTGATTTCTCACCTTCCCCAAGGCATACTGCTTACCACATTGATTGGGAGGAAAATTCAAAAAATATTTTTAAAATGGAATGAGAAGATGAGAGAGAACCTGATAGGACCTTTACCTATCCAATCCAATTAGGAGATGATGATACATCAATGAAAAATATCTCACCTACACATTTACCCACATTTAGAGGGATGTCATCTAAAGATCCTAACAAATTTCTATTTGAGTTCAAGGTACTATGTCATACCTATGATTATAAAATAGATAATCAAAAACTCAAGTTGTTTCCATCCACTTTGAAGGATGCAACAATGAGCTAGTTCATGGGATTACCATCCAAATATATTAGCACTTGGGCACAAATGGAGATTGCCTTCCTAGGTAAATACCAAGTATATATTAGAGGGAGAAATAGGAAGGAAGAATTCTTCAAAATCAAGGAAGAATGATGAAAACATAGAAGACTATTTAGATAGATTCCTCTTTGTTAGCAAAAGATGTGGATTTGTGCTTACAGAGGAGTTAAGTAAAACCATTTTTCTTAAAGGTTTGGATGATGAATCTAGAGAAGCCCTTAACTTGATAGGAGGTGGAGACATTGATCAGATAAGAATGAATGGAATTAAAGAGATTTGTAGAAGCTATTCTAGAATGAGAGGTGGACCTAGAAAAGGAAAATCAGTGAAAAGTCTGAATCCAGATATGAACAAACTAATGGATGAGTTAGCAAACTTTAAAATAGACATTTTAGTACAATTAACCTCTACTATGGATGGATTACAAGCTAAAGCAAATTCCAAAACTGAACCATTGGCTATGTATTGTCCTAGATGCAAGAAGAAGCATGCATTAAGAGATTGTCCTTTGGATAAAACAGAAATGTGTCTTATCTATGAATCTAAAGAACATGATATTGATGTTTGTTCTTTACTTCTCATTATTAAGAATCAGCTTAAACAAACTAATGCCTCATCTATAGTAGAAGAATTGAATTTTGGTCAGAGACAACCTAACCAAGTGTAGTTTATGCTAAGATCAGTCCCTAATCCATGGAAGATGCTATGGGCTACTGACGAGTCAAGATGACAAAATTGTGAAAAACCATCTTGGGTACCTCAACCAACTTGGAACCTTAAATATTGGGCAAATCAAGCTTGGTATGCTCAGTGGACATCAACAACCATGGGCTAGTCAAGGAAATCCTTATGCTTGGTCACAACTTAGATGGAACCTTAGTAATTATGCTCAAGGAAGAACATATCCAAATCATAATCAATGTGCCATCATGGTATCCCCGTAAAAATTCAGAAATTGAGAATGTAGTCCAAACACAAATGCCAACACAACAAGAGCAAATCCAAGAAACAAACAAACAACTCCTGTTTATGGAACAGAACCAGAAAAATCAGTTGATTTACATGTTATGGATTGTAAGGATATTCAAACTAGATCTAGGAAAATCATTAACAATCCACCCCTTGTAATCACTGAAATGACAAAAGAAAATGAAATTCCTAATCTTGTTGTTCAAAAGAGGATATAGAAAAAAATGAAAAGGAGCTAGATAGCAACACTACTGAGACTCCATTTCCAGAGATATTCAAAGAAGTTATAGAAATCAAAGAGTCTTAATTGGTACAGAATTAAGTAAATTGAATATTGAAATACCACTATTATAAACAATTAAGGACATTCCAGTAATTGAACAAATTAATCAAAATATTATGTCCGAAAATCCGGAAGGAAGAAATAGTACCCCAAGAATATTAAAGTAGATGGGAAACTTGTTGATTTATTGGTAGGAAAAATTTTACTTCCCAAATAATTAGATCCTAGAATTCCTGTTATTTTTGTCTCTATAGGTAATAAGGATGTACATAAGCCATACCATTTTAGAATACGAAACTAGGTACACCCATGCTGAAAAACTTTGCTTAGCATTAACTTTTGTCACCACTAAACTTCGTCATTACCTACTCAGCCAAAAAACATTTTTCGTCACTAACACTGATCCCCTACATTACATGTACACCAAACCCTACCAACATCAACGTGGTGCACATTGGCTCATGCTTCTTACAGACCTTGACCTCGAATTCATCCATCAAAATTATGTCAAAGGCCAAGCTATTCTTTGACCAACTAGTAGACGTACCTCTTCTCGCGATCAACCCTCTAATTTTAATTTTCTAGATGAATCCATCTACCCTCTTATTGGATGATACCATATACCCGATGACCTTTTTCTTTGATGGTTCCAAATTTTAGTGTGGGGGTGGTGCTGGAGTTATCCTCATTCCTCTCGATGGTGAGCCTATGTCATTATTTCAAAGTAGATTTTAAATGTACTAAAGCAACATCACTTCGAATATGAAGCACTTGTATTAGGCCTTCAAACTATCATCACCCTAGATGTTAAATCAATTAATATCTTTGGTGATTCCCAATTGGTTGTAAACCAAGTCAATGGTATATACTAGTGTCGTAATGAAATACTCCAAAAGTACAAATGTCATGTCAACATACTTTTGACTACCTTTGACCATTATGAACTTCAAACCACTCCACGTTCCACTAATAAATTTGTAGATACCATGGCCTACCTAGCTTCTCAAATACCCGATTCACCTGCTAACTCCAAAATATTTGTCATAATACAAAGGTTGCAATCACCCTCTTATTTATCTCGATATGTCAACTCCATCGGAACTATTCCACCTAACCCACATGACCTTTGGTATAAGTAGTTTGTAGACTACCATTCTCTTTCCATTCTACCTTCTGATCTCACTCATAATGGAAAACATGCCTTTCTTAAAAGCATATCTCGATATGTAATCATGGGTGGTCTTTTATTAACATGACTTCGATAGTATTCTCTTACAATGCCTTAGAAGTTCTGAAATTCCTTACACCATCAAGGAAGTTCACAAACAAAATTTGTGGAGGTCACTTTAGTGCCTTAGATTTCGCTAAACACATTCTTCGCCTAGGATATTATTGGCCAACCCTAAACTATGATTGTTGTGACTATGTCAAGTGTTGTGTGAAAATACCTACAACATGATAATCTTCATCATACTTATAGTCATGCCTTATACAGTCGCATGAGACCTTTGGCCTTTCTCTCAATGGGGTTTGGATGTTATTGGTGAGATCAATCCTCATTCCGCACAAAACCATCAATGGATTATAAATGTTATTGAATGATACACTAAATGGGTAGAAGCTATCCCCCTCATTTCTACCAAATCCCATAAAATTTTTGAATTCATCAACCTTCAAATCATTTATCTCTTCGGTGTCCCTCATCGCCTCATCACTAATAACAAGAAATTCAAAAACAAAACCATATGAAATCTTTGTGTTGCTTTTTGAATTCAACTTAGTTTCTCTTCACCTTAATACCCACAAATGAATGGCCAAGTAGAATAAAAAATTAAAACCTTGAACAAAATTCTTCCGAAAGTAGTTGATGATATTGGGAAGGATTGACATACACACATTATTTTTTCCTTGTGGGATTACCACACTAGTATTCACACTTTGACTACTTCCACACCTTTCTCTTTGGTCTATAGTACCAAGGCTATCTTGCCTCTCAAATTCCAGATTCTATCCCTCTCGCATCTCACTACAAGACATGATCAACGATGATGACTTTCATCGAACCGTTTAACACAACTTGAATTGTTACATGAACATCATCTCAATTCTCTTGATCATATCCAAATCTACAAAAATGTATCAAATGTTCCTATGATAAATGTGTCCACGAATGAACCTTCCGGATTCGTTGACCTCATCCTCGAAGGAAAATTAACATGTAACCAAAGAAGAAATAAGTAAACAGGGAAATTTTTTTCCTAATTGGATTGGACCCTATATCGTTACTCATACCTATGGATTAGGTTCTCATCATTTGTCTTCACTTGAAGGTAAACCTGAACCTAAACCCCGATTGACTTGCATCTTCAACCATTTTATTGTTGAATTAAGTCCTATATAACCTTTTGGCTATTTCGGCTCATCCCTTGAACACCATTCCCCTTCCATGTTTCTTGTTTTGAGGATCAATGATTAAATGAGAATCATGTGGTTACCCATCACCTTTTATACTTATCTTCAATATGAGTACCATGGCTCTACTCATGGCATGATTCTCATTGATGGTTTTCATATTTTTCAAGATGGAGTCCCATGGTCATTCATCACTTGAAACCATATCTTGCATATTTAACTTCTGTGTGCTATGGTTTTGTCTTCTAAAAAAGAACCTAATATTACTCTATAGTCTTGTCCTTGACTTAAAAATCCAAAAATAAAATGGGATTCAACTCCTTGAGTCAAAATTCTAGCAAACAGATGACTTTCTCAAAAGAGACATCTCTTCTCTCTATCTCACCGCTATAAATGGACTACCCCATCGAAGGACATATATACAAAAATTGTCATACAAAGACATAATCTATCATAAAAAGGAATCTCCTTATAAAAACAAAATAAAATATGTAGAAGCTTCTTGCATTTATGAGATTCACAAAGACCTCAAAGAGATAATATACTTGTCCCACATAGATTTCCCTTATCGACTAGTCTATCAAAAATAAAATAAAAGAAGAAAATTATAAATTTTGCATCATGGACTTGCCTATTTTTTATCATTTGGTTTCTTTCCAAGTAAACATGTTGTTGTACACTAAGTTACGCTAAGCCACTCATTTTCACTTTACTACCATTTCACCCTAATTTTCTATCTTCTCAAGGGACTTGCTTCAAACATGACATTTCTTGATCATGACTTTATTCGACTTAATAATTCAACGAATTTAGGGACTTACGTTCATAAGCCTTTCTATGGTATGGTAGATTGATCATGGTTCTTATCAATTAGGTGGCTCTTTTGGTCACCTCTTACTATCACCTTCTCCATTACTTATTGATTGTCCTATACAGGACCAGACCATCGATATCTACATTTTAAATATTTTCACCTTCACCTAAGACTTAACCATGCCTAAGTGACCTAACTTAACCATGCCTATGACCTAGACTCAACCATGCCTAAGTGACCTAACTCAATCATGCATGTGACCTATACTCAACCATGCCTAAGTGACCTAACTCAAACATGCCTATGACCTAGACTTAATCATGCCTAAAACCTACCAACCCATTCCTCTACCTCATCATATTCTTCCCTAGATTATGAGAGAACTACATTGGCCTGAGGCCACTTTTCATTGGGGATATGTAGGTAGAACTTCGAGGGAATGGGGCCCTTGGAGGTTAGTTCAACCACTCTTACCCTAAACCATTTTCCCCACATATTTTCTATTAACATTCTACCGTAATTAATTTCTATTTTATTATATAACACTTGGAAATTTACCACACATACATATCTACCATGTTATCACATCATAAAAAATCCAATCAATCATTTCACATTTCCATGATATCAAATATTTTGGAAATTTACACCATAACATACATATAACTCATCATTTATTCCCCATGTTACCAATAACTTGGAAATTAAATCAAAATTAAAAACAAGACTCCATCATACCTAAACAGACCTAACTCAACTATGCCTAAACCGACCTGACTCAAACATGCCTAACTAACCTAACTCAACCATGCCTAATCAAGCTAACTCAACCATGCCTAATCAACCTAAATCAACCATGCCTATACCTAACTCCACCATGCCTAACTGACCTAACTCCACCATGCCTAATCCACCTAGTTTCCATCCATATACAAATAACAATAGAAATTTCAAAACACAAGTACATCATCCATCCAATAAATATCATCATCTATATCACTATGAAAGTATGTGTATCCATCAACTATACACTGATACAAAATAATATAAGTATCTCAAAAATCTCATATACAGCCTCACCATCTTTGGCACGCAGGCCGGTATATGATCAAAAATATCCAAATCTCAAAACTCTCATGTACAACCTCACTATCATTGGCACGCAGCCGGTATATATAAAAAATAATCAAAATGACAATGTACAAAGACATCAATCATCATCCCATCTAATGTCTAGGCTGGTCTCATCTTTCTTCTCCTCTCCTCCATCTCGTATCCCTATCATAATCTCTCCACCCTCCATGGGTCTTAGTCAGCCTCTACCTGTCCTACTGCCTAGGTAATCCTCCGTGCATTGGTGGCCTCACCCTAGCTAGCTCTCTCTCGGGCTCACCGGCCCTCTGTACTCTCTTTACTATGCATGTGAGATCTCATCCTCTCACTTGAGGCTTGTTGTGCCATGTAATCTACATAGGAGGGGACATATTTCCCAACAATAGTCAATTGATCTTGATAGTATCTCGGCCTCATTTAAGACATACCTAAATCTCCCCATCGGCACTATCTCGTGGTGGTGCTATAGGTCACAATAGTAACTTCAAGCTCTGTCCTTCTAATAATGGCCTTGGCCCCTATACCTATGAACTCGCCTCCTCCTTGTACCTTGGGACCTTGTCTCACTACTACATGTAATACGAGGCCTTGTCCTTGGTCCTGTGCGTACCTTCCCTTGTGTAACATGGGCATGCAAGGCTACCACATTTTCCTGTCATGTGGTAATGTATGCATCTGATCCTATCAACTTCCCTTGCACTACTCCCATCTGTGTCAAAAGGGTAGTCACCTACCCCTGTAATGTGTCCCTCTGAACTATAATGGTGGATAAGTCAGCTGCCCTAGCCTTAGTGGTGCTACACCAGTAGCTACACTATCCACCATTTCCGTATTTGTTAGTAACTTTGGTGCCATCAATCCTTCGGTCCACCACCTGCTCCTCTTGCCATGTCGACATCATTAGTTGTGGTAGAGGAGTAGGCCTCTCCATGTTGTCTCTTCTATATTTTGGGAATGGAGGAGGCACATCTTAGGGCAGCCCAAAATAATATTTGACCCTATCAATGGGTATCATCTCGTGCTCACCCAAGCATGGTGTCCTCTATCCATCCGAGTACCTATGGCTCATTCAACTCCACATGACCATGTGTCTCGTACAAAGAGGATCCAACATATGGTCTCCAAATAATGTCAAATCCCGACAACCCCTCTAGTACTTGCATGTAATATGTGTAGACACCAAAATTGGGTCACACTAACCTCGATCCCTCAAAAAAAAACCAACTTGAACACACTCACCTAACCATAGACCCTTTTTACCCCACTCTAATATTAATTTAAGAAAATTAATCCATGTGCTCACAATATTTATTATTTAACTATCCTAATTAAGATAATTCCCACACCAACACCTCACCTATACACCTAACCTATCCACCTCACCCCAAATCTATTCTTAGTATGTTGCCATAACTAACTAAGACCTAGCTAAACCCTAAAAATCAAAGCCTATATTCCCTCTAACCACATTCCCACCCATTATAAAAGAAGCTTCCATTCTAATCCACAAAATGAAACTAATCTGGATCTAAGAAATTAAGCAGATCTACCCATTTTAGTAAACCTAGGATATCTTGCCCTAATCGACACCGATCACCCTAAACCAACGCTACCAACTCGAAGCCATTGTTGGTTACCATTTAATTCCTTTATTAACCTTATTTCAAGGTTGGAACATTCAGAGAGTAAAAAAAGAGACCATAACTGCATGCAAGTAGAACCAGTATTCACACATGCATCGAAACATCCACAACCAGCATCATAAGCAACCACATAGCCATTTTGCATTCATGGGAGCATCCTCGAAGCACCATCACCACACCAAACTCCATCCATCTGATCAACTACCATTTCCATCTAGCCATCAAGCTCATATAACAGTAAGTATACCTCCACCAACTTGGTCTAATACACTATAATAGCTTTTATTATCTCTGTTATCAAATTAAGTTGTTACATCTCCATTTCTTCATTTCTTATCAGTTTGTAACTGGGCCTTTTCCATTATTTACATCATTAGATTACCCATCCTCACTTGTTGTTCATCCCTGACCACATTTGAGACCTCTGCAACCCTCAAACCTACCCCACCACCTACATCAAATCCCAGATCAAGCCCTCTAATCATTTTCTTTTGAGTTTCCTTTACCTCGACCATACCAATGTCGTTGGTTACCCATAACCATCACTGGTTTCACTTAAACTGACATTGGTCATACCAGACCGACGTCGGTCTCTATGTTTTACCCTCAGACCAAGATCGAGCCTCAATTCCCCACCAAATACCCAAAACAACCCAAAACCAGATCCTAACCAGTATCGATACTCTAACAGAGACCTCGCCCTTCAAATTCAATCATAGCTTAGCTTGTTGTGAATGAATTTTCTTATTGTAATCAAATGAGATACCTAAATCATTTTAACTACAATAGGATTTTATTTATTGTTAATATTGAATTATTTTAAACAGTGGATTGACATCCTTCTAGGGAGTATCACACTTCCCGGAACTAGCATACGTTAGGCAGTCCACTGTCATATGTTATTTAATCTCTTTTGGTGGTCTTGTTGTTCATTTCAGGTAGTTCCTCCTAGCCAAAAGGAATCTCTCACGATTAGTTATGGATCAAGAATTCATACATGTGCAACAACCTTCAACCAACTTCAACAAGTATTCTTCCTAGCCCTTTTATCCTTATCTATTTTGTTACATTCCGAGAAACACTCTAAGAATCAAGTGAAACATTTTGGCATGCCTAGTGGGACCCATTCGGGGTTCCTTACATTTCTTCATTTCTAGGTGAAAGTTTTATGTTTGTTTCCTTTCCGAAAGGTTATCACATTAAATTTCTCCTCTGGAATCTTCTCTTCTCTCTATTATCTCAAAGCAATCTTGTTTTGGTGCTATAAAAAGAAATCTTCTTCTCTTTCATTTGTACTGCATTAGTGAAAGATCATACTCTCTCATGTTCATATTTTTGTGTCATCAAATTCAATATTTCAATTTGGGCTTAAAATCAACTGCATTTCATTCTGCTTTACTGCATTAGCTCACATTAAATGAGGGCAACCTATACGTTGGAAGTCATGCCCAATCGATGGTTAAAAAATGAATTGTAGGAAAGCACTTTATTTCTCTTTCTCTCTCTTGAGTCTTACCAAACATCACAAAATTGAAAAATACACACATTCTTAAACAACATCTCACCCGAAAGAATTTTTAGGTGATCACATGATCATGGTACAGTAGGCACCCTACTCGTTACTTCTATTGAGTCATTATTTCAAAGGATGTCCGCCCCCACGATAACATAACCTGAAACCTCTCCTTGTAGATATCCTTCTTCGTAGGAAGCCTTCCTCACCAAAAACTCTATTCTAAAGTTCATGAGTCAGTCTTCTAAATAGCATAAGTTGAACAAACATAAAGGAAAGAGCACTCTTAGGATCATATTTTTCTTAGTGTTTCTGTTTGGCTTGTGTTTTGAGGTGAGAGGACACGTTCTTCATCTTTTTATTTCTCCTTGCATGCTCCTCATCATATTTGGTGTATTCCAACTTCGTCTGAGTGTGCTTGGACCCTAATTTTATCATTCTTAGAGTTATGGATTTGATTCAATTTGATTTTAAATCACAATGAACTTTTTCTTCATTTCTGTTTCAATTTCATAAGTAACAGGTGTTAGTTCATGCGATTGTCATCGGTTACGCTCTGACCATCACTAGTTTTATCTAACCGGCATTAGTTTATTGTTATTTTGGTTAACCTACCCAAAAGGACACCTGTTTCATATTCTTTGTTATTTAGAGTCTCTGTAACTCTCAACATCTTCTTTATCCTGATAAAATCCATCTACAACTTATCTACCTGGTAGATTATTAGTCTTTTACCTTGTTTGGAAAACTGTTCTTTTTCCACAGTGACCGACCGTGGTTACCTCTGACCAACATCGGTTTACCCTAACTAGAATTAGTTAGCCTATGTAATTTTCCAGCTGACATTTTTACCCAATCCACCTACCACTTCCTATTTTTCCCATTTTCTATTGTATTTTTGTGTCATTTATCAAAAGAATTCCTACCAAATTAGCACTTGTTCACATGGTGCTAACTTGTAGTAAAGAAAATGCCCTCATATTCCACACTAGTTGTCAACCACTCCCACCTAGTCCTTCACCACCTTCCATTATATCACCCATGGATCCTACCAAAATCTATCACCATTGCCAAAGGTGATGAGGAGTTCACATGACTCCTTAACTAGAATCTACCGCCTTATAGTTCTATCTTTCCTAATCATCCACTCGAGATGCCTTGGGTTAGTTGATATAGGGCATGCCCGTATCTATTCCCCAACACTCATTCCTACTTCGTGTCGGTCCCTTCTAGTCGCGCTTACTAGCACTCCGTCTTGCCCCAGTCATTTCACAGATAGTCCATATACCCGCTATGACCATTTGCATCTACCACATCTATTGCACCCACAACATCCACTATACCTTCTTCGACCACCCAGAACATAACCTCATCCATGCCTATTGTCTCACATATACCCATATAAACACAACCACCCCTGGTTTTGATGACCCCTACCCCATTTCAAAACATTATCATTTCTATTCCACAGTCCTTAGCCCCCATCACTACTAGAGTCACCTCGACCCTTCCACCTCCATATACGTACTATTAGTAGCCTCCCATTTCATCTATCATTCATTATGGGTACATACCCCTATTTCACTCCCTCATTCTCAACCTACCTATGCGGCATCACCATATACTAGAATTCCACCTCCATCATATGTCCAACACCAACCCTCTTATGCTATAGGAGGTACCCATCCATCACCACCTACTAATGACCTCATCAAGTTAATGATGGACAAGATGCAGACATTGGAGGAATCGGTTTCCATCTCATGCAACTCTCTCACCTATGATGAAATTTTTAATGAGCCCATAAACACATCCATATTCGTCCATATTTTGTACATTGGGAGATGCCTAAATTTAACCACTTCAACAAAGAAAGAGGACTTGCAACAACATTTGCGGTCTTTTAAACATGGGTGTTATCTGATCACCCATGATGATGCTTTACTTCTAAGGGCCTTTCTCATGTCTCTGATCAGGCCCGCATTAGACTGGTAAAGTGGATTACCTAGACATTCTATCTACTCATTTAATCAGGTAGCCCAAGCCTTCTTGGATCACTTCTCCATCAATGTTGTTAAGAAGGTTACCATGAATGACCTCTAATTTACACGTCAATATGACGATGAGTCTATGTAGATTTTGTTGCTTGGTGGCATATCCGATTAATCAACTCACATTCCAATTACCACAAACCAAACTCATAGAGATCTTCACACGGGCTTATGCTAGACATATTTCAATGACCTCGCAGTGCAGATTTTCCAAACCTTTGATGAGGCATTCACCATGGGACGAAAGCTAGAGATTTAGACCATCGAAGAAAAAAAAATCAAACTACGTAATAAGAACGTGACATTTAAGTCAAATGATACCTCTTCTTCTTTGAAAACATAGAATAATTATTCAAAATCCAAGGAAGCGCTAATGTGGTGGTACTCAAGGCCGAATCCGACTTATCCATCGAATTAGGATAAACCCTCATCTAATCTTTCCCCTATTTAGAATTTTAAATTCATATGAGAACAAAATAAATACACTCCAATTAGGGAGCCTTATTCTTCTATTTTAGAAAATCTCATTAAAGTTGGGGCCATCACACTTCATCCTATAAAGCCATTCAATGGTTTTGATCCTGCTCGCCCCACACCTATGTGGTACAAAGAGCACGACTTCTGCAACTATCATCATGTAAAAGGTCATAATGACGGTAATTGCATCACTTTCAAGAACATTGTCTAGGAAATGCTCGAGAACAATGAGTTAGTCTTGGATAATCCAAATGCACCTGCCAACCAAAACCTGCACATTTTCAAGAAACCATTTCCTAATCACGCCCCTTCTTCTGACCAAACTAGGGAGACCTCAACTAATGATAGCAATACCCGTGAGGTCCATGCTATTTTTAGTGACACACCAATTGCTTCCCAATTGCCTCATATTCCTTCCATAGAGGAAATCCTAGCCCGAAGTCCTCCACCTATGTATGAACCCACTTCACCTATTCCTCCACCCACGAGAGGAACACCCTCCATCTCCTCCATCACCTATGAAGGAGCCTTCCATTAACGCCGAGACCACTTCACCTTTGGTTTCTCCACCTACATATTTGTCACCATCGTACCTCTCGACCCATGAGAGATTCTTTGTAACATCCCCATTTTATACATTAGAACAAGTAATTTTTTTTTTTTTGATAATGCTTCCTGGTTCAAAATACATAATTTAGAACTCATAAATCAAAACAACCATTCTTATAACAGATAACCATATGCAGCTGTAATGACTCGGAGTACCTCCGATCTATTCATTCCATGACTCGGTGATCTACCGATCTATTCATGTATATTAAAAGTTGGCATTTTTATTTAACACATCACTCTTTCTATTCTCTTCCCTAACTGGGATTTAGAATGCTCTGTCTAAGGAACCTATCTAAATAATTGTTACCATTATTCATCGACATCTCATCCCTTAGACTAGGTGACTTAGGACAACGTAATCAAGAACTTGCGATACTTTGGCCAAAGATTTGAAACATAATGCTTATGTCTCGTATTCCATGACGGCATACTCATCAATCTAGAATATGTCCTTCACCCCATTCCTATGTTATGTAGAATGTCTTATACCGACTTCTGTCAGTCTCTCCTATCCCAATTTATTCACTTAGAACGGATTAGTAAGATGACAATGTTATATGGATGCTACCAGGACTAGGATACGCCGACATCTTTGGGTCAACCCTAGTTAAACCAGTGTGTCAAGATACCCCGAGTCTCCTAGGCAGCCTTATAACGTGACCACATTCCTAATCAGTCCCAGAGTAACTTGTTCGAGTTTAAGGTGTAAATCTTAATGATCAATGCAAAGGGTGTTGTCATAAGTCACCTGCATTGTTGTATCTTCGAGAAGATCCTAATCTTCTCGAAGGTACAACCCTATAGTTGACTTGTGCCGTCAACCTTTAAATCCGCCTCGAAAAGATCTACTTATTAAAAAGTGTTACATACGTTGAGTTAAATTATACCATAAGACGCTCCCTTTAAGGGTAGTCTTTCCCAATCCTGGGTTCCTCACCTTAGAATGACCTTTCTTAATAAAACCCAATACACAAGAGAAGTTATTAAGACTAGAGGTCCCATCAAGGAGTTCATAGAATATACATAATTCTAAATCAACGAAATTCGAAAATAACCCTCAATCTTCACATGAGATTTCCAACCAAACCCTTTTTAGGTTTATATCTTTTCTCATAGCTGAGATCTTATCTTACTTATTAGTATGGAGATAAAGTGATTAAGATTCCAATTAAACGTTGTCTTGACTTAGAACAAGACTAGGAAGTAATAATTTATTCACTCGTTTAGCTTCCTCTGTTCAGGTTTATTTTAACCCTAGCTTCAGAAAGACAAGTGATCTAAATTCCAATTTAGCTTTAGATAGAACATACTAGAACTACTAAACAACCATAATTATTCAGTCCCATATTCTTGCAAGCTTACATTGATAATCACAAAGGTCTCCAAATTATACAATAATAACAATGCTCTCATGATCATTTGAACCGAAGAAGGTCAAACTTATCAAGATAAGAATACTATTATATAAGTAACAATTATCTCTTTCCATTCCTTTCGAGAACTAATCAAATACATTTAGGCATTCAAAATACTTGATACAATACTCAACGTAAAAGAACATCTTTCTACAAGTAGTACATTTAGAGAATCAAGTTGTGATTCATCATAAAACCAAATCAAACAATCGATCATCTATCGCCGATCTGCGAGCTTTTACCACTTACGGCAACCATCTGCAAAAATTGTCAACATGGGTCGGGTTCGATGAATTGAGCATGATAAGCAATAACTCTTAAAATAATTGCAATCCATCAATTGTTTTCATTATACAACCTGTTTAAATGAAATCATTTCACCAAACATGTAAACATATTTCAGACTATGCTTTTGTAATACAATAAGACTATACATGCGTAACTCATATTATAGTTACTAAATAGTCCTGGATACTTTCCAGATATTTCATCATAAACGTTAGTGACCAAGAAGAACAAATGCATCTAAAACAACTATCCATCTGAATCCCAAGGACAACAAACATCAGACAGACCATTACATTCAACATAATAAAATGAATATCATAACAATTCATGATTCCATCAGTATGTTAAAACAATTCCAACAGTTAGATAAAAATATATCAACATATACTTTACAACAGAAGAGAAAGAAAATGAGTCATTCATATTTCCCTTCAAATCAAGCTCATGACTGTACCGTCTCCTCAAGAGTAAAGCATTCACCTTATACGCATGCGAATAAGTCAGACGAGACCACAAGAAGAACCACAGTTTTGTTAAAATTTAAATATAACAACTTCCTGTAGCTTACTAGCAATACAGTAGCTCTCACGCCAAGGCAGTGATGAATAATCTATCAAATAGACTCCACATAACCTTCCATACAAATCAACAAATGAGAAAATATCCAATGCCATCGCTTGTCGAGGTACAGTTAATAGCTCTTTAGTTCAGTCAAGCTCACGACTAGATATTCATACTAACGAAGACATAATCATGCACAAACACGACAACAATCCCACTCAGCAACATACAGCTCAATCTAGTCCCTACTAAAACACTGCAAGGACTTAAATCCAAAGTCGAAATCAAAAGAACAACCTTTTTATCGCATAGTCAAACAAGAGGCTCAATAACATTAAAACAAATGATGTTTCCTTATGCATATATAGTGACATTCATACTGAATCTAACACAACATGCACAACCTCATTTAATGGAACAAATTCTTATGATAAAACAGCCATGACTTAGATTAGAAGTCATTTTCCAGAAAAATAATCTCAACAAGCTCTTCACAAAACCAAATTCCCTAATAGTATTTTCCTCATAGTTCCCTCCTATGCCAAGCTACTATGGATTACAACAAAGTCTCAAACCAAGTAAAATTTGAAAAGAAATCCCTTCCTTTCTCTGTCCACGAAGAGGACAGAAAGGGACTCAAGAATATTAAATAGGAGTCTGAACATTATGCACGCACAACGAGGGTTTAAATCGAAAATCAAGCCAATTCGCAACATTTCAAAACTCCAACAGTATCCATACCACTAATGCTCAAAACAGGGTTTAGATTGAAGTTGATTTCATGCGACCACAACTCAAGAATCATAACAGTATTCACAACTGAGATTATTCAGAAAGGATAACATAATATACGCCTCAAGATTAAAAAGGAGTCTTACCATGTGGTATTCTTCAAATAAACTTCTACAGAAGTAGAAGGATACAAGATACATATCAAATTTAAGAATTCTAACCAAAATAATAACATACCGTATTCACATCTGAACTCCTTCAGAGGTAGAAACGTATGGCATTCACGACTCACTTCTACAGAAGCCAAAATACAAAATACATATATATATATATATATATATATATATTAAGGATTCCAACAGAGCCAAAAACAAAAGTATTCACAACCAGGGTTATACTGAAATCCAAAATATACGAAACAATCCAAGGACTCCACAGGGTCATTTCATATGTATATTTATCTTGCAACTTTCAATGAATTAAATCCCATAATTGCAACACAGGGAGGACTTCTACAAGTCACATTCGAATACCATAAACACACCAAGTTATCCGCTCAAAAGTAACTTAAGTATTATAGCGAGACCCTACAAGATTCAGTAACCAAAACTTATATTACCCATGACAAAACTTATAAGAAGTCGAAATATACTGAACATTCAAACAAAAATCCAACAGTATCCTTTTTGACAAGTGTCAACAAGAAGTATCGACTGTAGCCTGAATCCAATAAGGAAACAATTCATGGACTCCCATAGAACCCAGTTTGTGTATTTTCCTTGTAAGCATTTCTTCAAAATTCTAACCGAAATGCAAAACACAGCAAGATAGTGCAACAGTTCGAAACACCATACACACCCATCAAGGGTTTACTTGAAAAAAATCGAGCCAGTAAGAAGATACAACAAGTAAATCACATAAGCTACCATAAAAACCAACTGAACCCAAAAATCATCTGAACAGAGTTGTTCTAATGAAATCATTTGAAAGAAAGCAAGATTTTTAAAGGTTAGGGCCTAACATGCCTGGTAATGTTGCTTAAAAATCCGAAGAAGACCACTGAAAGAGCTCGAGCCTTCTCTTCTTTTTCCACGTTAGATTCAACAACAAAACTTGTTATTTCCGTGTCTTCTAAAATTTCCTTGCCAGAGAAAAGAGCTAGTTACTCTCATATTTGCCATGCAACACCAAGTAGACTGGTGCGAAGAACCAGTGATCAAACAAAGGGAAAACCGGAGCGCATGAAAAACCAAACAAACTACCAGTTTTCCATTTTGCATGTCTTCTCGAGAAACCCGAGCTCGAAGACCGAGTTCATTAATTGCATTAACTCCAAAATTCTCACTCAATCTCCATTGCCACCGACCGCCATAGTTGGCGATGGACAAATGCAAGTCAAAGACCATTTCTAACTTTGGTGACTCTGCCACGTCGGCTTTTGCTAGCCATTTAAAACTTCCACTATATCCCTGTCCTTCATGCTTATCCATCCCATTTAATGCCATAGAAACTACCGCCCATGGCTCACACCCCTTCATAGGTCCCCTTTCTTCCTTGTTCATTAGTTAGGTTAGAAACATAGGTTAGGATTTAAGATGCTACTTAGTCTAACCTCCTTAGCGCTAGGTTACTAACTTTAGGAACTTTTAGCTTATAGGTTAGGCCTAGGTTAGATTAGCACTAATCTAATCCCATAGGTCATTAACCTTAATAAATCCAGTTTAGGTCTAACATTTTAAAATGTTTAGAATAAGAACCTACTGATATACATTCACAAAAAGGATTCACTCCAGCACTTCCAATAAGCTAGATGAATAAATGTATCTGAATTTATTACCTGGCCCACGATCAAGACCTTCCTGATATTACGATATCGGGAACCAATTCATTTAACACGATCAGTCTGAGTTAGACTCTGGAATAGCTTATTCAACGCATTCAGACCTTGCAACCTGCGTAAGGTCTATAATTTTTGTTCATCCCGAATAAACTTAAAGCATCTCTTGGATCAATGCCACTGATCCCAGGCTGGGTCTTATAGATGGATAAATCCACAATTCATTCCGAGATCAGATTAAACTCAGGTGCAAAAATGAAAGAAATAAAAGAGTCCAATTAGATTCGACTCATTCAAAGATCTTCAATTGCAAAAGAAGATACAAGTACATATCAAGCATGAATTCAAAATCAAAGGAACACATCTTTTACGAAGAAATCATATATCAACACTTGAATGCTCGGGAGGAAGTAACAACAATTCAAAGTGTTACATGCTTCCTCCTAAAAGATTCATCGTCCCGATGATTACATATTTGATTAACCTTGAGTCAACTAATTTATTAGTTCACAAAACAATGCGACTATTTCCGACTTGAATAGTTCCAGAAATCAATGTCACAACACATTTTATTCAAATTCTGAATAATGTTTTCCTCCATCTAGCTTTCATATAAACTTGAAAAGATAAGTTCATAAAAGAAATGTTTTGTCAACTGATTTCATTCTATTGAAAAAGAAAAGGAAAAGTAATTTTCATCTCTTCCATATTTTCCCAAGTTGCACTTTCTTCGTGAAACCGGTCCCACTTGACCTTACATTGTTGTATTTCACGATTTCTCAAATGCAATTGGTGAGTTTCCAGCACTCATGTGGGTTTAACCACGATTATTCCTGGGTCTTGGACCTGCAAGGAATTCCAATTTAAAACATGTGACAGATCTGAAACATATTTCTTAAGCAAAGAAATATGGAAAACATCATGCATGCGAGATAAAGCAGGTGGTAGTGCTAATCGATAAGCTACATGATTGATTATTTCGACAATTTCGAAAGGTCCCACGAATCGAGGTGACAACTTGGAAGCCTTGCTAAAAGTTATAGAACTCTTTCTAGGTTTAACACAAAGAAAAACCTTCTCACCAAGCTCAAACCTTCGATCAACTCCGCTTAAGGTCAAGCATAGCTCTTACGCCTATCCATTTGCTTCCTTTAATCATTCACGAATCAGCTTAACTTGATATTCCATTTCAGTTAGAATCTCTGGTCCAATTACCACTCTATCCTCAACACTATCCCAACTAACAGGAGTTTTGCACTTTCTTCCATAAAGTGCTTCAAATGGTGCCATTTTAAGAGATGAGTGATAAGTGTTGTTGTATGCGAATTCAACTAATGGAAGATACTCTTCCCATTTATACTGTTGATCCATGCAATACATTCGCAACATGTCTTCCAACACTTGATTTACCCTCTCAGTTTGTCCATCCGTTTCTAGATGATATGCAGAACTGAAGTTTAGTTTTGTTCCAAGAGCTGTATTAAGTGTTTGCCAAAATCTTGACGTCATTCTAGGATCCCTGTCAGATATAATAAATTTTGGTACACCATGCAATCTGAAAATTTCGTGTACAAATCTTTTGGCCAGCACTGGTGAATCATCCTTTAGATTTCCAGTGATGAAATGAGCTACCTTAGTTAGTTTATCTACAACTACCAGGATAACATCATGTTTATTCCTAGACATGGGTAACCCTTGTACAAATTCCATGGTTATTACTTGCCATTTGTACTGCGGTATGCTATGAGGATATAACAGTCCAGCAGGGTGCATATGTTCTACCTTAACCCGCTGACATTCCAAACAATGAGTCACAAAATCAATGACATCCTTTTTCATACCTTTCCAAAAGTATTGTTGTTTCAGATCAGCAAGCATTTTTGTGATACCCGGTGTCCAGAGAAAGGTGAATTATGAAATTCAACTAACAACTTCTTTCTCAAATCATTCAAAGATAGTACGTATACCCTGTTTTCATAACGCAAGATTCCTTCATTATCAAAATGAAAACCTTTATACCTTTCATCATTTGGTTCTGCAGCAAGCGCTGCTTTTACTTGCTGAAAGTATGCATCTGATTCTGAGGCACTTTTTACCTCATCCTTAAATTGAGTTCTTAATGTTATAAGAGCAGAAATGTGCTTCCTACGACTTAGAGCATCAACTACTCTATTCTCCTTCCCTTTGATGTAGCTAATATCAAAATCATATTGTGATAAAAATTCTAACCACCTTCTCTGTCTGGCATTCAGATTAGGCTGAGTAAAAATATATTTCAGTCCTAAGTGATTAGTTTTCAACTCAAAAGGTTTCCAAGTAAATAGTGTCTCCAGGACTTGAAGCGCATGAACAATGGCAAAGCAAGCTCCAAATCATGAGGAGCATAATTCAGCTCATGTAACTTAAGTTTTCTACTTTCATATGCTATGACTTGATCATTTTGTAACAAAACACCTCCAAGGCCTTCCCAAAAGCATCCATTACAACAAGTAAAGCTCCCATTAGGTGCAGCATAACTAATATAGGTGCGGAAGTCAACTGGCTTTTCAGACTTTTGAAAGCCACTTCGCACTTATCATTCCAAATAAATTTCTTATCCTTCTTCTATAATGAAGTTATTGGTGCAGCCACTTTAGAAAAATCCTTAACAAATTTTCTATAGTAACTAGCAAGACCCATGAAGCTTCTTACTTGCGTGCAAATTCTTTGGTGCAAAGCCACTCGCTTATTACCACTATTTTTGAAGGATCTACAACAATTCCTTCTTTACTTATAACATGACCCAAATAGTGAACTTCTGAATCAAAGAAAGAACATTTGGATAACTTACCATACAACTTTCTTTTTCTCAAAATTTCCAAAACTATCTTCAAATGCTCATTATGCTCCTCAACACTTTTAGAATAAATGAGAATATCGTCCAAGAATACAAGTACAAACTTGTCCAAATATTCTTGAAAGATATTGTTCATTAAGTTCATAAAAGCTGCGGGTGCATTAGTTAATCCAAAGGGTAGAACCGTAAATTCATAATGTCCGTACCTTTGTCGGGAAAGTTGTTTTATGAATATATTCTTCTTTAATCCTTAGGTGATGATAACCAGATCGAAGATCTATCTTAGAATAAACCGTTGTCCCACGCATCTAATCAAATAAATCATCAATCCTTGGAAGTGGATATCTGTTCTTGATTGCTTGCTTTTCAACATCCAATAATCAATACACACCTAAGTGTTCCATCCTTCTTTTTCACAAATATTACGGGTGCTCCCAAGGTGAAACACTTGGTCTAATCAAACCTTTAGACAAAAGTTCTTGCAATTGTGCCTTAAGCTCGACTAACTCTATAGTAGTCATCCGATAAGGTGCTTTGGAAATAGGTTCCGTTCCTGGTTTGATTTCGATGGTGAAGTCAAATTCCCTCTTGGGTGGTAACCCTGGTAATTCTTCTAGAAAAACATCCCTGAAACTTTGTAGCAGAGGAAATCGTTTCATGGAATCACCATCTTCTTCTGAAAATTCAGATATCTTTACTGCATAAAGGGTACATCCTTTGTTTTTAGCCTTTTTAAAGCATAGCCGATGTGCAGTTTTCTAACCGAAATTTCCCATTTCGCACCTTTAATCTCACTATTTCTAGCTGATCATCTAAACATTTTATGTTCTTTTCATAGCAGTCTACTTTTTCTTTATGGTCAGCTAACCAATTGACACCGATGACAATGTCATACGATCCCAAAGGTGTAACATAGAGGTCAACTTTCGTGGAAAAGTTAGGTAAGTCAAGGACTACCCCAAAAAGACACATACTCACTGTATGAACAAAGTTATTACCATCCGTGCATGGTACCCAAGATTTATCCATTTTTCCATATTTTCTTTTAAGTTTAGAAGCAAGTTTATTAGAAATAAAACATTCAGTAGCTCCTGTATCAAAAAGAAAAGTGATAGGTATGACAAATAACTTACCCGGAACTTCTATAGGTGTCACTTGCTTTTCGACTTGTATGCTTGTCCACTACTACAACATGTATCTTATGCCGATGATTACGATCATCCTTTCAAAGGGCACGATTGCGTAGTGGTCTTTGCCACAATTGTAGCAGCCTCATAAAGGTCCCTTTTAGGCTCAAAATTGCCTCCATCCTTGTAATTATCACGTTGTCCTCCATAGGCTTCGCCCATTATTATAATTTTTGGTAAAATTATCCCTTACATTTCCAGTAGGCTTTTTTGCACTCTTGCTTTCTTACTATTATCCTCTCTGAAACTTACTTTTGTTTCCAAACTTTTTCCATGGTCCCTTTTTGGGTGCAAGAGAGGTTGAAGAAGGGTTTGCAGTCTTCTTCCACACTTCCTCTTTATGAGCAGAAATAGCCTTTAATTTTTGTTCTTGTCTTATGGCCTTTTCAACAACTCCTTCCATAGTGGTTGGACTGTGAACATCGACCTCTCCCCCTATCACGGGATTCAATCCCATGATGAATTTCCGTATTCTAAACTTCTCGTCAGTTTGATACTACGGTACATACTTGAGGAGTTTTGTAAACCACTCCCAGTATTCAATTACCATTAGCTTCCCTTGAGCTAAGTTCTGGAATTCTGTCATTTTTTGATCATAGAAAAGTTGTGGCAGCCAACGTTGCCTAAAATAGCCTTTAAATTGATCCCAAGTAATATTGGTCTCATCAATATTTAGTTCAGCTTTACGGCTATCCCACCACGAAGATGCTTCGTGGGAAAGCTGATAGGCTCCCCAAATAGCTTTGGTTTCCTCTGAGAAGTTTCTTATTGCAAAGTACTTCTCCATTTCACTGAGCCAGTTCTCAGCTCCATCTCCTAATGTGGTGCCATCATACTTAGGTGGGCTTATCCTTTTTATATCATTAGTGAGTTCTGCTGCCAACCTAGCCTTTTTGTTTTCTGGTTGGACAGGTGCATTTCAGCATTAATATCAACACCCATATCGGGGTTGTCCTCAAGAGGTTGCTGATTGTGATTACCAGCTTCATCATCCTCCTCATTTCCCATCACCTGCTGTTCAAGTATAGCTAAATGATCTCTTGTGTCCAACAGGGCAGCAAGGATCTCATCAAGTTTTTGGGTTGTTGCCACCCCTCCTTTAGGTGGAGCATTATTCGCAACGTTCCCCCTTGTTCTAACCATTTTCTGTTACAAGAAAATTTAGGTTCTTATCATATTATGGACACAATAGGCCCAAGAGCTGCAACCTTCAGCTCTGATACCAAGATGTAACATCCCCATTTTATACATTAGAACACGTAATTTTTTTAATTTTTTTTTGATAATGCTTCCTGGTTCTAAATACATAATTTAGAACTCATAAATCAAAACAACCATTCTTATAACAGATAACCATATGCAGCTGTAATGACTCGGAGTACCTCCGATCTATTCATTCCATGACTCGGTAATCTACCGATCTATTCATGTGTATTAAGAGTTGGCGTTTTTATTTAACACATCACTCTTGTGGTTCTCTTCCCTAATCTGGGATTCAGAATGCTCTGTCTAAGGAACCTATCTGAATAATTGTTACCATTATTCATCAGCATCTCATCCCTTAGACTAGGTGACTTAGACAACACAATCAAGCAATTTGCGATACTTTGGCCAAAGATTTGAAACATAATGCTTATGTCTCGTATTCCTTGACGGCATACTCATCAATCTGGAATACGTCCTTCACCCCATTCCTATGTTATGTAGAATGTCTTATACTGACTTCTATCAATCTCTCCTATCCCAAGTTATTCACTCAGAATGGATTAGTAAGATGACAACGTTATATGGATGCTCCGAGGACTAGGGATACGCCGACATCTTTGGGTCAACCGTAGTTAACCAGTGTGTCAAGATACCCCGAGTCTCCTAGGCAGCCTTATAATGTGACCACATTCCTAATCGGTCCCAGAGTAACTTGTTCAAGTTTAAGGTGTAAATCTTAACGATCAATGCAAAGGGTGTCGTCATAAGTCACCTGCATTGTTGTATCTTCGAGAAGATCCTAATCTTCTTGAAGGTACAACCCTGCAGTTGACTTGTGCCATCAACCTTTAAATCCGCCTCGAAAAGATCTACTTATTAAAAAGTGTTACATACGTTGAGTTAAATTATACCATAAGACGCTCCCTTTAAGGGTAGTCTTTCCCAATCCCCGGGTTCCTCACCTTAGAATGACCTTTCTTAATAAAACCCATTACACAAGAGAAGTTATTAAGACTAGAGGTCCCATCAAGGAGTTCATAGAATATACATAATTCTAAATCAATGAAATTCGACAATAACCCTAAATCTTCACATGAGATTGCCACCACCAAACCCTTTTTAGGTTTATATCTTTTCTCATAGTTGAGATCTTATCTTACTTATTAGTATGGAGATAAAGTGATTAAGATTCCATTAAACGTTGTCTTGACTTAGAACAAGACTAGGAAGTAATAATTTATTCAGCTCGTTTAGCTTCCTGTTCAGGTTTATTTTAACCCTAGCTTCCAGAAAGACAGTGATCTAAATTCTAATTTAGCTTTAGATAGAACATACTAGAACTACTAAACAACCATAATTATTCAGTCACATATTCTTGCAAGCTTACATTGATAATCACAAAGGTCTCCAAATTATACAATAATAACAATGCTCTCATGATCATTTGAACCGAAGAAGGTCAAACTTATCAAGATACGAATACTAACATATAAGTAACAATTATCTCTTTCCATTCCTTTCAGAACTAATCAAATACATTTTAGGCATTCAACATACTTGATACAATACTCAACAGAAAAAGAACATCTTTCTACAAGTAGTACATTTAGAGAATCAAGCTGTGATTCATCATAAAACCAAATCAAACAATCTGATCATCTATCAGATCTGTGAGCTTTTACCACTTACGGCAACCATCTGCAAAAATTGTCAACAAGGGTCAGTTCGATGAACTGAGCATGATAAGCACTAACTCTTAAAACAATTGCAGTCCATCAATTGCTTTCATTATACAACCTGTTTAAATGAAATCATTTCACCAAACATGTAAACATATTTAGGACTATGCTTTTGTAATACAATAAGACTATACATGCGTAACTCATATTATAGTTACTAAATAGTCTTGGATACTTTCAGATATTTCATCATAAACATTAGTGACCAAGAAGAACAAATGCATCTAAAACAACTATCCATCCGAATTCCCAAGGACAACAAACATCAAACATACCATTATATTCAACATAATAAAATGAATATCATAATAATTCATGAATCCATCAATATGTTAAAACAATTCCAACAGTTAGATAAAATATATCAACATATACTTTACAAAAGAAGAGAAACAAAACGAGTCATTCATATATCCCTTTAAATCAAGTTCATGGTATCGTCTCCTTAAGAGTAAAGCATTCACCTTATACACATGCAAATAAATTAGACAAAACCACAAGAAGCACCACAGATTTTGTTAAAATTTAAATATAACAACTTCCTATAGCTTACTAGCGAAGATAGTAGCTCTCACCCCAAGCGGTGATGAATAATATATCAAATAGAATCCACATAACCTTCCATACAAATCAATAAATGAGATAATAACTAATGCCATCGCTTGTCAAGGTACAGTTGACAACTCTTTAGTTCATCAAGCTCACGACTAGATATTCATACTAACGAAGACGTAATCATTCACAAACACGACAACAATCCCACTCAAAGAACATACAGCTCATTCTAGTCCCTACTAAAACACCTGCAAGGACTTAGATCCAAAGTCAAAATCAAAAGAATGCCTTTTATCATAGTCAAACAAGAGGCTCATTAACATTAAAACAA
Source organism: Taxus wallichiana var. yunnanensis (assembly GCA_018340775.1). Lineage (NCBI taxonomy): Eukaryota > Viridiplantae > Streptophyta > Pinopsida > Cupressales > Taxaceae > Taxus > Taxus wallichiana. Next base: position 503,478,397 of record CM031243.1, on the reverse strand, counting down.
ATGATGTTTCCTTATGCATATATAGTGACATTCATACCGAATCTAACACAACATGCACAGCCTCATTTAACTGGAACAAATTCTTATGATAATACAGCCATGACTCATATTAGAAGTCGTTTTCCAGAAAATAATCTCAACAAGGTCTTCACAAAGCCAAATTACCTAACGTATTTTCCTCATAGTTCCCTCCTATGCCAAGCTACTACGGATTACAACAAAGTCTCAAACCAAGTAAAGTTTGAAAAGAAATCTCTTCCTTTACTTTCCACAGAAGCGGACAGAAAGGGACGCAAGAATATTAAATAGAGTCTCGAACATTATTCACGCACGGTGAGGATTTAAATTGAAAATCAAGCCAACTCAAACATTTCAAAACTCCAACAAGTATCCATACCACTAATGCTCAAAATAGGGTTTAGATTGAAGTTTATTTCATGCGACCACAACTTAAGAATCATAATGAGTATTCACAACTAAAATTATTCAGAAAGGAAAACATAATATACGCCCCAAGGATTAAAAATGAGTCTTACCATGTGGTATTCTTCAAATAAACTTCTACAGAAGTAGAAGGATACAAGATACATATCAAATTTAAGAATTCTAACCAAAATAATAACATACCGTATTCACATCTGAACTCCTTCAGAGGTAGAAACGTATGGCATTCACGACTCACTTCTACAGAAGCCAAAATACATGATATATATATATATATATATATATATATATATATATATATATATATATATAAAGGATTCCAACAGAGCCAAAAACAAAAGTATTCACAACCAGGGTTATACTGAAATCCAAAATATACGAAACAATCCAAGGACTCCACAGGGTCATTTCATATGTATATTTATCTTGCAACTTTCAACGAATTAAATCCCATAATTGCAACACAGGGAGGACTTCTACAAGTCACATTCGAATACCATAAACACACCAAGTTATCCACTCAAAAGTAACTTAAGTATTATAGCGAGACCCTACAAGATTCAGTAACCAAAACTTATATTACCCATGACAAAACTTATAAGAAGTCGAAATATACTGAACATTCAAACAAAAATCCAACAGTATCCTTTTCGACAAGTGTCAACAGCAAGTATCGACTGTAGTCTGAATCCAACAAGGAAACAATTCATGGACTCCCACGTAAACGAGTTCGTGTATTTTCCTTGCAATCATTTCTTCAAAATTCTAACCGAAATGCAAAAACATGCAAGATAGTGCAACCTGTGATTCGAAACACAATACACACCCATCAAGGGTTTACTTGAAAAAATCGAGCCAGTAAGAAGATACAGCAACTAAATCACACAAGCTACCATAAAAACCAACTGAACCCAAAAATCATCTGAACAGAGTTGTTCTAATGAAATCATTTGAAAGAAAGCAAGATTTTTAAAGGTTAGGGCCTAACATGCCTGGTAATGTTGCTTAAAAATCCAAAGAAGACCACTGAAAGAGCTCGAGCCTTCTCCTCTTTTTCCACGTTAGATTCAACAACAAAAACTTGTTATTTCCATGTCTTATAAACTTTCCTTGCCAGAGAAAAGAGCTAGTTACTCTCATATTTTCCATGCAACACCAAGTAGTAAAGTGCGAAGAACCAGTGATCAGACAGAGGGAAAACCGGAGCGCATGAAAAACCAAACAAACTACCAGTTTTCCATTTTGCATGTCTTCCCGAGAAACCCGAGCTTGAAGACCGAGTTCATTAATTGCATTAACTCCAAAATTCCCGCTCAATCTCCATTGCCACCGACCGCCATAGTTGGCGATGGACAAATGCAAGTCAAAACCATTTCTAACTTTGGCGACTCTGCCACGTCGGCTTTTGCTAGCCGTTTAAAACTTCCACTATATCCCTGTCCTTCATGCTTATCCATCCCATTTAATGCCATAGAAACTACCGCCCATGGCTCGCACCCTTTCATAGGTCCCCTTTCTTCCTTGTTCATTAGTTAGGTTAGTAACATAGGTTAGGATTTAAGATGCTACTTAGTCTAACCTCCATAGCGCTAGGTTACTAACTTTAGGAATTTTAGCTTATAGGTTAGGCCTAGGTTAGATTAGCACTAATCTAATCCCATAGGTCATTAACTTTAATAAATCCAGTTTAGGTCTAACATTTTAAAATGTTCAGAATAAGAACCTACAAATATACATTCACAAAAAGGATTCACTCCAAAGACTTCCAATAAGCTAGATGAATAAATGTATCTCGAATTTATTACTCGGCCCATGATCAAGACCTTCCGATATTACAATATCGGGAACCAATTCATTTAACACGATCACCCGAGTTAGACTCGGAATAGCTTATTCAACGCATTTAGACCTGCGCAACTGCGTAAGTTCTATAATTTTTTTTCATCCCAAATAAACTTAAAGCATCTCTTGGATCAATGCCACTCGATCCTGGTCGGAGTCTTATAGATGGATAAATCCACAATTCATTTCGAGATCAGATTAAACTCGTGTGCAAAAATGAAAGAAATAAAAGAGTCCAATCATATTCCGACTAGTCAAAGATATTCAATTGCAAAGAAGATACAAGACATATCAAACATGACTTCACAATCAAAGGAACACATCCTTTTACGTAAGAAATCATATATCAACACTTGAATGCTCGGGAGGAAGTAATAACGGTTCGAGTGTTACATTCTTATTCATCTCCTCTACCCACAGAGGAGGACCCATTATCTCCTCCACCTATCGAGATATCGAGTAGAAATGTTGTTACCTCTAGGTGACCATTATCCATCAAAGCAACCCAAGATTCTCGACTTACTTTTAGCTCTCTTACCCACAGAGGTCTGAAGCTAGTGATTTCCCCATTTCTAAAACACATTTTATGGGAATCACCATTTGATCCCCATCAACCTCACCCACGAAGTGTCATTCTCACACTTACCCAATTTCCTATATTATGTTGATAGAGCCTTACTTTGGGGGCATATTCTACTTCTTGTCTCAAAAAAATGTATATGTCACTCACCGACACTTCCACTATCTATCCAAGCACAACTATCACAAATTATACCACGATACCACTCATGGCTCAACTTACACCTCTACCCATAACCCAACATGCATTTTCATCCAAACACACACCTACATCATCTTCCTTGCCTAAACCTATTACTACTTTAGGTGTCATACCAATGGCTAGCCTTACTCATCCACTCATCAAATTACATCTAGCTACATCCTCCAAAACTAACACCAAACTTAACTCGACCCCTAAATAGAATAACCAATCCCCTAGATCTCATACCCCAATCTTGCCACTCACACCCTCATCACCTTCACCCTTCGTCATCCTAGGGATCTCACCCATCGACCTTGGCTAAGAAATGTCCACCCGGTGGTAAACCAAGAACACAATAGCCCATTCTCCTTGCGGACCTATAATATACCCAAGTGCCCCACACAACCTTTGCCCACACATGTAACCTTTTTACCACCCATACCTCCAATACCGTCAATAAATTCCTCACTACCCATGACACTTCCTTCCCTTTCCCTCACACCCCCGCCTTAGCCCGAGTACGCCATCTACCTCCACAACACCTCGGTTATCCCCATAGGTACCCACCCTCTTCCACCATCTACTTTTCCTGTATACATCTCGTACACCCATACCACCTTTACCCAAGAATGTGCAAACCTAAAGGAAAAAATTTGATACCCTCTAATAAGGTAGTTAAACCAACCACACACTCTATTTCCAGTTCATCTACCATGCCCCTACCCAAGAAGACATGACCAACACCTAAGACCATAGCCCAACCCTCTCCCCTCTTGTAAATAATCTTCCTATACGCCAACATGCACCCAAACCCACATTCACCTCCCATTATGATCCACTAGCGGGATCCTATGCCAAAATCTTAACCAATCTCCTCAAAACTTGTCATCACATTACCACCTCTTAGACCTTACGACCCACTCAAACCCAAACTAAAATGGTTTGATAAAAGCAAAATTTGTGCCTACCATGATGTTTTAAGACACGATGTAGAGGATTGTAAGGCTTTGAAAGCTGCTCTTGTCTAGTTGTGTCCTCCTAAAGAAAAATTGATGATGATGACCTTCTCGATGAGGACCCCATTTCACCAACACCAATTTCCATAGTTCTTCCCTCATTTCCTACTCAGCAACCAAAATCTCCACCCCCACAACTCTTAGAGCCATCTTCGAGATTTGAAATTAACATGGTTCATATCAGAGAACTCGCCAAACCTCTACCCAAATGTCAGTGTGCCCAACTCATTTCAAAGGGTTGCTTCCCACCGCTTGGATTCTTCCCTTCATGTTGTTACACCTTTCATGGCTCACCTACTTCATCTACCTCCCGCCTCAAATAAATATGATCCACGTCACTACCTATGCTTAGAAGGAAAAAGGAAAGAAAAAGGCAACCAACCCACCAACCAACCCTATACTTAACATACCATCTGCACCCGCACCTAAAGTCACTATCACATTGCCCCACATATCCTATTTCTAATGGAGTTATACATCGCATGATGCTCAAACAATTACACCAATACTCCCTCAAAATGTCCCTATATGACCTCATCCGCGTCTGAATCCCATCGTCAAGCTCTCATGGTGTAACATCCCCATTTTAAGATACTCAAATAAGGGAAAAAAAATTATTTATATACAACGTTCACTGTTATGAATTATATAATTCAAACACACGTTCAAGTTTTAATAATTGTTCTCTTCAATTAAAGTTTGGATCACACAATTTCATTTTTAAAAACTAATGTTCTCTATTCACATATTTGCAATATGGAACACACATTTAGTGCCATTGATCATATAATGAGATACCATATGCTGATGTAAATGACTAAGAACTACCAACCTCCCACATTATGGCTCGGAGTTTCAAATGATCTCTCATTTCATGACTCGGTGACTTACCGATCCTTCATGTTAATTCATGCATAGTATAATGAATATACAGGGTTCTTTTACCGTTTCTGGTTATCGAAGTGATCCATTTAAGAAGCCTATCTCGAATATCTCATTATTGATATTCATCGACATCTGCATCTTAAACTAGGTGATTAGGACAATGACCAAGCACTTGCGATACTTTGGCCAAATATTTTCACATGCTTTGCATGATCATATTCCTAGATGTGATACACACCAATGGAATACGTCCTTCACCTCACTTCGTCTGTTATCTAGAATGGTCTTTCCTGGTCTCTACCAGTCCTTCCATTTAAGGTCAAACTCTAACCTCAACTAGCGATATGACGAGTATAGGAAGTTACTCATGGTAACTAAAGATATGTAGACATATGGTGTCATTCCTAGATGACTCCATGTGTCTAGTTACCTTTAGTCCTCCGATTCATTCCATATACGTGATCACATTTCTATCCCCATCCAAGAACTTATCATCCAACTTATGTAAACTTTATGATTTAATTCGGAAGGGCATTGTAATATGTCGGCTATAACATTGTGTCGTCATGAAGACCCTACCTTCACGAAGACACCATATCAGTAGCTGGAATATGTCAATGTCCTATGAAATCCTCTCATCAAGGGTACACATTCAACTCTATTGTGATTTGGTTATAATCTTAGTATTTAAGGTCAACTTTCAAGTGACCATGCTAATCCTTTATCCTTGTTCTTGTTACGGTTGTATGTAGCTAAGAGAGACTTAATCCGTCTTACGGCTTAATATGCATCTCCTCCTTCATACCGAAGGGTTTTCTATTCACTTCTTGGTTCCTTTCTTATTCTTTGGACTAATCAGTCCATTATCGATAAACCTAATAAGTTTAACCTATTAAACTTAACCAAGTTTTCCACAACCTGAAAAAAATTCAGAATTACATCTTATTAGACGCCATTTAAATGAGGTCTAATTCTAAATGAATTTATTCATTTATCCTCCTTAACCTTACTTAGTTAAGGTCTGTTAACAATAGATATGATTTCCCATATCTTTATTTTCTGAATTTAAACATTCGAGACTATTAACGGAATCCGAATACAAGGTTTGGCTGCCCCTAAGTTATTTGATATCCCTTAGCTTTCGAACTAATCCTGAATACCTTCCAATTAGGATTTTGTGTTTATCTAAATCTTTTTAATGTCAATTCAAAATTCATCTTAACCCAAGTATGAACTAATTGCACATTTCAATGTAAAAGTTGCATTCAGGTAAAGAATAGATGTTATTTCCTTTTAAATTCATCCATTAACATTTGAATAATTCCAAGTCAAGGAATAATGTTATATTCTCAAACTTATTCAACAATATCAAACTAATACAGTTATTGAAAATATCACACTTTTACTTGTATTCATCCATCAGATTTACAATCTATACATTTGCCAGTCCAAACGACTAGACTTTGTTTATATCAAACAACATTACAACTCATGAAGATAGAAGAATGTAACTTCTTCCTTTCTCATTTCCTTGTGGAGGAGTAATAGCTATCAATACAATCCATCTTGAGTTAATCAAATAAGTATTGGAAAACAACCATGTCTTCATTTATACTCAAGTTTCATCTGCAAAATTACTTGCACGGGTCAGTTCATTGAACTGAGCATATTAAGCACTTGTCTTTAAAATGAGGTGCTTTTAATTAACTATCTCAATAAAAGAACCCTGCTTTTATGAAACGTTAATATGAACATCAATCAAGAATTAAATACCAAAAAGGATGAACAACATATCAACTCAATCATCCAATAACCCTCCTAATCAGACAAAGGATTACTGCCCTCTTTCCCAAATAATTATTACAAGAAGTAATTTCCTTCAACAGTTCCAGATTACAAACATTTGTAAGAACTAAAAAAAAACACAACTATGCAACTGCTGTTCTAACATAAATGCTATCAATTCCATTCTCTTACAATAGTTGTGAATTCAAAAGATATGTCTTAACTAAAATCTAAACAGAATTATTTTCCTTCCTTCATACAACTCATCGATTTCAAGAAATCAAACGCTGAAGAGAAAAGTAAACAACAATTAAATACAAATGCTTAACCCAAGCAGTACGAAATTTGTTCCATAACAATTATAGATTTCCAACTGTATGAGAGAAAAATGATCATTAATTCAAATTATCCATTCACACTCTCTTTCTTTTCCTCATAGTTGTACTAGAAGTTTTAATCCAAACATGATATCAATCAATGATAACAGTCCAAAGAGAAATAAATGAAAATCAATAATCGAATATAAGGGAGCAAGATCATATCACCTCTTCTACTGTCTATCCAAATACCTCTTATTTAGAGCAGACATGCTCCAATAGTATAATTCATTCAGAGTAGTATATTCAGTAATTGAAAACTACTATTACCTTTCCAAAAAATTTGACCAGAGTTCATTGCAACTGGTCTATAAACATTAGTACCAAAAGAACCAACAAGCAGGCAGAATACCATATCAAATTAGTACAACAAAGTAAGATGCTACAATAACCTTACTATCCCAGGGAACCCATGTTTATGCAAATAAAAAACATCAAGGAATTATAACTCGCATAATAGTCTATTAATATCACCACAGCTTTGTTTTTCCCAAACGTTTCCACACACTGAACTCAGAAATACAATATTCGCATAACAATGCCTTTATCAATGCAAACCCGCATAGGGTAATAGATGTGTAAGCAAGGTACAGTCAAAACAATCTCAACAGCAAGCCAAATCTCATTTGTTTCATTCATTTGCACAGAAACACTAAGCCATGTTCATTTTTATGATGACAGTTCAGACTAGAAGATCAAACCACATCCAAAATGCACAATAAAATCCTCTTTCCCATTACCTTTAGATTTCAAGCAAAGAGAAAACATAATTCATTAATGATTTCAATAAGAAGAACAATCATTTTATTCAAACACCCGAGAATACCCTAAGTCGTGTTCATTCTTTTAAGGACAGTTCAACCAGACATACAAATCATCTCATCTTTTCATTTTCACAAGAATGCTCAGAACTCAGAAGTGATATTCATTTTTCTAATGTATTTATTAGCACAACCCAAAATGATAATAAAGTGAATACCCAACACTTCCAAAACGAACCACACAGCAAGGACAATGTATTCAACTAATCATTATGCAAAGAATGCTCAAGCCGTGTACAACAAAAGAAAATGACTCAACTCGAAATCATCTCAATGTAATAGCCAAATCAAATAACCAAAACCCCCATCATAAGAGTAGGGTTGTTTTAATGAGACTATTAAGCAAAAGCAAGTGGTTTAAGGAGAAGGGCTTAACATGCTTGTTAATTTTCTTGTGGCTCGAAGAAAACTGCGCCCACTGGAGTTGTTTCTCTCCACGACATCCTTGGCCAGGCTTTCCAACTAGTCACTAACTTCCACAGGCTCAAGAATAGCCTTTGTTTTTCCAAAGAACAGAGATAATAATAAAAACATAGTTGGTTCTACAAAACCATGGAGAAACAAAATGCAGAGCAACGAAAATCCAAATGCACATAGCAACAACAATTTTCCTTTTTCCTCTATCCTCTTTCCAAGGTGAGCTGGTCGCTAAGACAAAGATAATTAATGCATTGAATGCACTATCTTTCCTCATTACTCACGCCACCACCAACTCGGGTTGGTGAGTTTCCAAATTTCAAATTTGCATAGAAATTCCATTTAGTTTCTAAGCTAGTTGGATGCCTCCAACTTTTCTTTGTTCCCGCCAAACTTGACTCTGTACATGTAAGGGCTTCATTTACTATCCCATTAAATTTCTTACCTCCCCCTTATCCTTTCCATCCACATGGGTCTATGTGTCCCCTTCCTTAGGTTAGGATTAGTCTAGTGTTTTAATAGTCCATATCTAGGTCATTCGCCTAGTTCATAGGTTAATGGAATTTATATCTATTTTCTCCCTTATGAAATCTAAAATCCATATAGGATAGTAGTTAGGGTATAAGATAAAACTTAGGGGTAGGTTAGGGTTTAATCCCCTAATATTTAATTAACTAGTTTCCATATCAAGTCTTTCCGCCTGACAGTCATATTCAACATTAAGCAGGACATTTCGTCCTAAGTTCCACATACCTGTGCCACTTGCATCCAGGCCCTTATCGTCTTACGCTGTCTAGCGTTACAATGGTGTGTGGTTCAAGAATCGAACCTTTTTCATTGGCATCTACGTACCAGATATTCATACCTGAAATCAGGTGCTGCAACATTTATATCAACCTTCAGTCTGGTTTAAAAGTAAATTGACAAAGTGATCATAAGAAGGCCACAACATACCTTGGATCAATGGAATTGATTCAAGGCGTGCTGTCAATCAATGAATAGAGTTCATCAAGCATACGACAAGTCTGTTGTCTCATTAGCAATCACACAAGCAATAATAACTTCTGTCCCAAGTATCAAGTTACAACAAACAAGGGTCCAGATCAGCAACACATTCCTCTAAGATCAAAAGATGTGTCTTAACATATTTATCTTCATTTCTGCAGTTACAACATCATGAAAGGTAATTACCATGATAACTTACAAAAATCAAGGCGTTACATTCCTCCCTTCTTAAAGAATCATCGTCCCGATGATCAAATTAACCAATTCAAGGAGTTTCTAGGACAAAATTCAGTTATTGTCCTTCCATTCATAAGTTCATACCAAAAACAGATTCACTCTTTAAAACAGTGTTTTAAGATAACTGTAAAATAGACCAATAATTGTCTAAATTTGGTAGAATTATCAGTTTTTTGAATTTCAATTTCGATCAAACAAGTATGGAAAAGTAGATCTCATTTCTTCAATATTTTCCCAAGTTGCACTTTCTTCACTAAATTGGTCCCACTGGACCTTACATTGATTCACTTCGTGATTTCTTAAGCACAACTGGCAAGTTCCCAGCACTCGAATGGGCTTAATCATGATTATTCCTGGGTCTTGGACCTACAAGGAATTCCAATTCAGCACATGTGATAAATCTGTTACGTATTTCTTAAGCAAAGAAATATGAAAAACATCATGCATTTGTGATAAAGCAGGAGGTAATGCTAGACGATAAGCTACAGGGTTGATTATTTCAACAATTTCAAAAGGTCCCACGTAACGTGGTGACAACTTGGCAGCCTTGCCAAAAGTTATTGAGCTCTTTTTCGGCTTAACCCGAAGAAATACCTTCTCACCAAGTTTATAATTCCTATCAACCCACTTTAAGTCTGCATAACTCTTTTGCCTATTGGCAGCCTCCTTTAGATGTTCCTGAATCATTTTGATTTGTTGTTCCATTTCCTTGAGGATTTCTGGCCCAATTACCTCTCTGTCCTCTATGTTGTCCCAGCTAATAGGGGTTCTACATTTTCTTCCATACAATGCTTCAAAGGGCACCATTTTTAAAGAGGTGTGATATGTATTATTGTAGGCAAATTCAACCAGTGGAAGGTATTCCTCCCATTTATACTGCTGGTCCATGCAATACATTCTTAACATGTCCTCTAAAACTTGATTGACTCTCTCGGTCTGTCCATCCGTCTCGGATGATATGCAGAGCTGAAGTTTAATTTAGTTCCCAAGGCTGCATTAAGCATTTGCCAAAACCTTGATGTCATCCTCAGATCTCTGTCCGATATGATCAATTCGGGTATTCCATGCAATCTGAAAATTTCATGTACAAATCTTCTTGCTAACACTGGTGCATCATCTTTCAAATTACCAGCAATGAAGTGTGCCACTTTGGTTAATTTTTCGATGACAACCAGGATGATATCATGCTTGTTCCTTGACATAGGCAATCCTTGAACAAAATCCATCGTTATCACTTGCCATTTTTACTGTGGAGCGTTGTGGGGATACAATAATCCAAGCGGGATTCATATGTTCCGCCTTAACACGCTGACATTCCAAGTAGTGTGTTACAAATTCCACCACATCCTTTTTCATTCCCTTCCAGAAGTATTGCTTCTTAAGATCAGCAAGCATTTTTGTAATGCCAGGGTGTCCAGAAAAAGGTGAATTATGAAATTCAGTTAACAATTTCCTTCTTAAATCATTTGCCAAGGGTATATAGACCCTGTTTTCGAATCTCAGAATTCCTTCGCTATCAAAGTGAAATCCTTTATACTTCACATCCTTTGGATCTGCAGCAAGTGTTGTTTTAACTTGCTGGAAATAAGGATCTGATTCCAAGGCATCTTTCACCTCATCCTTAAACTGAGTTCTTAACGTTATAAGAGCAGAGATGTGCTTCCTTCGACTCAGAGCATCTGCCACTCTATTTTCCTTTCCTTTGATGTAGCTTATATCAAAATCATACTGAGACAGAAATTCTAACCATCTTCGTTGTCTTGCATTCAAATTTGGCTGAGTAAAAATATACTTCAACCCCAGATGGTCAGTTTTTAACTCAAAAGGTTTGCCTAAAAGGTAATGCCTCCACATTTGAAGTGCATGTACAATGGCAGTGAGCTCTAGGTCATGTGGAGCATAATTCTGTTCATGTAACTTAAGCTTTCTGCTTTCATAAGCTATAACATGGTCATTCTGTAACAGAATACCTCCAAGGCCTTCTCCCGATGCATCCGTTACAACCATAAAATTTCCATTTGGATCTGGTATAGTTAAAATAGGTGTTGTAGTTAACTGTTCCTTTAAATTTTTAAAGGCAGATTCACATTTGTTAGTCCAGAAAAATTTCTTATCCTTCTTTTGTAGTGAAGTGATTGGGGCAGCAATTTTTGAAAAATCCTTAATGAACTTTCTATAATATCCTGCCAAGCCCATGAAGCTTCTTACTTCATGCACATTCTTAGGCACAGGCCACTCGGTTATAGCTGCGATCTTTGAAGGGTCTATAGCTATTCCATTCTTTCTTATAACGTGTCCCAAATAATGCACCTCTGCATCATAAAAGGAACATTTAGATAGTTTACCATACAACTTCCTCTTTCTTAAAACTTCCAGCACTACCCTTAAATGTTCTTGGTGCTCTTCAACATTTTTAGAGTATATAAGAATGTCGTCTAAGAATACAAGCACAAAATTGTCTAGGTATTCTTGAAAAATATTGTTCATCAGATTTATGAAGCGCTAATAGGTGCATTTTCAACCGAAAAGGTAACACCATGAATTCATAATTCTGTACCTTGTTCTAAAAGTTGTTTTATGAATATCTTCTTCCTTTATTCTCGGTTGATGATACCGGATCGAAGATCTATTTTTGAATAGTGATGCTCCACGCATTTGGTCAAACGGATCATCAATCCTAGGAAGTGGGTATCGATTATTAATAGTTTCCATCCTTTTTCTTTGTCTCAATGTGCCATCCTTTTTCTTTACAAAAATTACCGGTGCTCCCCATGGTGAGACGCTTGGTCTTATCAGCCCCTTAGTCAAAAGTTCCTGTAATTGAGCCTTTAACTCTACCAACTCGAGGGTGGTCATTCTATAAGGTGCCTTAGATATGGGTTCAGTTCCTGGCTTGATTTCTATTGCAAATTCAAACTCTCGTTTGGGTGGAAGACCTGGTAATTCCTCCGGAAATACATCACTGAAATCCCTTAATAATGGATATCTTTCCATGAAATCATTATCCTCCTCAAGCATTTTCTATCATTTTTACTGCATACAAGGTGCAACCTCTATTTTTAGCCCTTTTTAGTTGCATAGCTATTAGTTTTCTAACTGCAACTTCACGCTTTACACCTTGAATGACTGCTACTTTCTGCAGGTCGTCAAAACAACAAATTTGTTTTTCATAACAGTCGACCTTTGCCTTATGTTCTACCAACTAGTTAACTCCAATAATGATATCATATGATCCTAAAGGAGTGACATACAGGTCAACTTCGGTGGAGAAACTGGGCAAGTCAAGAATTTCCCCAAAAAGGCACATTTCGACTGTATGGACAACATTATTCCCATAATGCACTATCCATGTCTTATCCATTCGTTCAACCTTTATTTTTAATTTCATTGCAATTTTAGTAGAAATAAAGCATTCAGTGGCTCCAGTATCAAAAAGTATGACTACAGGTGTACCGAATAACTTACCTGAAACTTCTATAGGCGTAACTTTCTTTTAGCTTATCTCATTAGCCACCACAACGTGTATCTATGCTACTCGATCGTGATCATCCCTTTCGAGAGGGACAAGTGACTCGCGTAATGGTCCTTTCCACAGTTGAAGCATCCTCCAACTAGCCCTTTCCTAGGCTCAAATTTGTTACTAGCTTTGAAGTTATCATTCTAGCTCCCATAGGACTTTTGTCCATTACCACTAACTTTTGCAAAGCTGCTCCGCACACTATTTGTAGGTTTTTTCATTACAGATTTCTTGTTGTTATCTACAAAAATTTTGTTTTTCACACCAAACCTTTTCCAAGGCCCCCTTTTGGGTGCGAGAGATGAAGAAGAATTGGGAATCTTCTTCCTTATCTCTTCCCTATGAGCAGAAATTGCTCTCAATTTTTGTTCCTGTCTTATTGCCTTTTCGACAACTCCTTCCATGGTGGTTGGACCATGGACATCCACTTCGCCACCAATGATGGGATTTAGTCCCATTATGAACTTTCATATTCTGAACTTCTCGTTAGCTTGGTACTGCGGCACATACTTAAGGAGTTTAGTAAACCCTTCCAAAGATACATCGTCACCGTCGGACCTTCCTTACGACCGTTCTAAAATCGGTCATTTTCCTATCAAAATAGAGTTAAAGCAGCCACCATTGCCTAAATTAACCCTTAAATTGATCCCAAGTTTATGCGATTTGACAATATTCAACTCAACCTTACGGTTGTCCCACCATGATGATGCTTCATGAGAAAGCTGATATGCTCCCCATATCGCTTTGGTCTCCTCGGAGAAGTTTCTTATTGCAAAGTACTTCTCCATTTCACTGAGCCAATTCTCAGCTCCATCCCCAAGGGTTGTTCCATCAAAATTTGGAGGACTTATTCTCTTTATGTCATTTGTAAGTTCATTGCTAATATTTCCCTTTTATTTTAGGATGATTCGGAGCATTCACATTACTATTATCAACACCCGGATTCCCTCCATTTGTGTTGTCCACAGGAGGTGGCTAATCATTTATATCAGCTTCTTCTTCCTCCTCTTCATTGCCCATTGACATCTGTTCCAAAATAGTCAAACGATCTCTCATTTCTAGTAGGGCGGCAAGGATTTCATCTAGCTTTTGAGCGATGTTTACTTCTCTGCCGAGTAGCGGGTTGTTCACAGCATTTCTTCTTATTCTGACCATTTTCTATTCAATAAGAAAATGGAAACCTTATTAAATTGTGGACTCATTAGGTCCAAGAGCTGTAACCTTCAGCTCTGATACCAAGATGTAACATCCCCATTTTAAGATACTAGAACAAGGGAATTTATTATTTATTTATATACAACGTTCCCTGTTATGAATTATATAATTCAAACACACGTTCAAGTTTTAATAATTGTTCTCTGTCCAATTAATGTAGTTTGGATCACACAATTTCCTTTTAAAACTAATGTTCTCTGTTCACATATTTGCAATATGGAACACACATTCAGTGCCATTCAATCATATAACAGATACCATATGCTGCTGTAAATGACTCGAAGAACTACCGACCTCCCACATTATGGCTCGGAGTTTCAACGATCTCTCATTTCATGACTCGGCGACTTACCGATCCTTCATGTTAATTCATGCATAGTATAATGAATATACAGGGTTCTTTTACCATTTCCGGTTATCGAAGTGATCCATTTAAGAAGCCTATCTGAATATCTGTTACTGATATTCATCTGACATCCTGCATCTTAAACTAGGTGATTAGGACAATGCAACCAGCACTTGCGATACTTTGGCCAAATATTTTCACATGCTTTGCATGATCATATTCCTAGATGTGATACACACCAATGGAATACGTCCTTCACCTCACTTCATCTGTTATCTAGAATGGTCTTTCCTGGTCTCTACCAGTCCTTCCATTTAAGGTCAAACTCTAACCTCAACTAGCAATATGAACGAGTATAGGAAGTTACTCATGGTAACTAAAGATACGTAGACATACGGTGTCGTTCCTAGATGACTTTGTATGTGTAGTTACCTTTATTCCTCTCGAAGTCACTCCATATACGTGATCACATTTCTATCTGACCAAGAACTTATTATCCATTTTATGTAAACTTGATGATTTAATTCGGAAGGGCATTGTAATATGTCAGCTATAACATTGTGTCATCATGAAGGCCCCGCCTTCACGAAGACACCATATTGTAGCTGGCGTATGTCAATGTCCTACGGAATCCTCTCATCGAGGGTACACATCCAGCTCTATTGTGATTTGGTTATAATCTTAGTATTTAAGATCAACTTTCAGTAGCCATGCTGATCCTTTATCCTTGTTCTTGTTACAGTTGTATGTAGCTAAGAGAGACTTAATCCGTCTTACGGCTTGATACACATCTTTCCTTCATAATGAATGGTTGCATATTCACTTCTTGGTTCCTTTCTTAATCTTTGGACTAATCAGTCCATTATCGATAAACTTAATAAGTTTAACCTATTAAACTTAACCAAGTTTTCCACAACTGAAAACAAATTCAGAATTCCATCTTATTAGACGCCATTTAAATGAGGTCTAATTCTAAATGAATTTATTCATTTATCCTCCTTAACCTTACTTAGTTAAGGTCTGTTAACAATAGATATGATTTCCCATATCTTTATTTTCTGAATTTAAACATTTGAGACTATTAACGGAGTCTGAATACAAGGTTTGGCTGCCCCTAAGTTATTTGATATCTCTTAGCTTTCGAACTAATCCCGAATACCTTCTAATTAGGATTTCATTTTTATCTAAATATTTTTAATGTCAATTCAAAATTCATCTTAACCCAAGTATGAACTAATTACACATTTCAACGTAAAAGTTACATTCAAGTAAAGAATAGATGTTATTTCCTTTTAAATTCATCCATTAACATTTGAATAATTTCAAGTCAAGGAATAATGTTATATTCTCAAACTTATTCAACAATATCAAACTGATATAGTTATTGAAAATATCACACTTTTACTTGTATTCATCCATCAGATTTACAATCTATACATTTGCCAGTCCAAATGACTGGACTTTGTTTATATCAAACAACATTACAACTCATAAAGATAGAAGAATGTAACTTCTTCCTTTGTTATTTCCTTGTGGAGGAGAAATAGCTATCAATACAATCCATCTTGATTAATCAAAGAAGTATCGGAAAAAAACCATGTCTTCATTTATACTCAAGTTTCATCTGCAAAATTACTTGCACGGGTCAGTTCATTGAACTGAGCATATTAAGCACTTGTCTTTAAAATGAGGTGCTTTTAATTAACTGTCTCAATAAAAGAACCCTACTTTTATGAAATGTTAATATGAACATCAATCAAGAATTAAATACCAAAAAGGATGAACAACATATCAACTCAATCATCCAATAACCCTCCTAATCAGACAAAGGATTACTGCCCTCTTTCCCAAATAATTATTACGAGAAGTAATTTCCTTCAACAGTTCCAGATTACAAACATTTGTAAGAACTAAAAAAAACACAACTATGCAACTGCTGTTCTAACATAAATGCTATCAATTCCATTCTCTTACAATAGTTGTGAATTCAAAAGATAGATCTTAACTAAAATCTAAACCGAATTATTGTCCCTTCCTTCATACAACTCATCTGATTTCAAGCAATCAAACGCTGAAGAGAACAAGAAAACAACAATTAAATACCAATGCTTAACCCAAGCAGTACAAAATTCGTTCCATAACAATTATAGATTTCCAACTGTATGAGAGAAAAATGATCATTAATTCAAATTATCCATTCACACTCTCTTTCTTTTCCTCATAGTTGTACTAGAAGTTTTAATCCAAACGTGATATCAATCAATGATAACAGTCCAAAGAGAAATAAATGAAAATCAATAATCGAATATAAGGGGGAAAGATCATATCACCTCTTCTACTGTCTATCCAAATACCTCTTATTTAGAGTAGACATGCTCCAATAGTATAATTCATTCAGAGTAGTATATTCAGTAATTGAAAACTACTATTACCTTTCCAAAAAGTTGACCAGAGTTCATTGCAACTGGTCTATAAACATTAGTACCAAAAGAACCAGCAGGTAGAATACCATATCAAATTAGTACAACAAAGTAAGATGCTACAATAACCTTACTGTCCCAGGGAACCCGTGTTTATGCAAATAAAAAAAACATCAAGGAATTATAACTCGCATAATAGTCTATTAATATCACCACAACTTTGTTTTTCCCAAACGTTTCCACACACTGAACTCAGAAATACAATATTCACATAACAATGCCTTTATCAATGCAAACCCGCATAGGGTAATAGATGCGCAAGCAAGGTACAGTCAAAACAATCTCAACAGCAAGCCAAATCTCATTTGTTTCATTCATTTGCATAGAAACACTAAGCCATGTTCGTTTTTATGATGACAGTTCAGACTAGAAGATCAAACCGCATCCAAAATGCACAATAAAATCCTCTTTCCCATTACCTTCAGATTTCGAAGCAGCAAAGAGAAAACATAATTCATTAATGATTTCAATAAGAAGAACAATCATTTTCTTCAAACACCCGAGAATACCCAAGTCGTGTTCATTCTTTTAAGGACAGTTCAACCAGACATACAAATCATCTCATCTTTTCATTTTCACAAGAATGCTTAGAACTCAGAAGTGATATTCATTTAGCTAATGTATTTATTAGCACAACCCAAAATGGTAATAAAGCGAATACCCAACACTGCCAAAATGAACCACACAGCAAGGACAATGTATTCAACTTAATCATTATGCAAAGAATGCTCAAGCCGTGTACAGCAAAAGAAAACGACTCAACTTGAAATCATCTCAATGTAACAGCCAAATCAAATAACCAAAACCCCCATCATAAGAGCAAGATTGTTTTAATGAGACTATTAAGCAAAAGAAAGTGGTTTAAGGAGAAGGGCTTAACATGCCTGTTAATTTTTCTTGTGGCTTGAAGAAAACTGCACCCACTGGAGTTGTTTCTCTCCACGACGTCCTCGGCCAGGGTTTCCAACTAGTCACTAACTTCCACAGGCTCAAGAATAGCCTTTGTTTTTCCAAAGAACAGAGATAATAATAAAAACACAAATGGTTCTACTGGTAACCATGGAGAAACAAAATGGAGCAACTAAAATCCAAATGCACACAGCAACAACAATTTTCCTTTTTCCTCTATCCTCTTTCCAAGGTGAGCTGGTCGCTAAGACAAAGATAATTAATGCATTGAATGCACTACCTTTCCTCATTCCTCACGCCACCACCAACTCGGGTTGGTGAGTTTCCAAATTTCAAATTTGCATATAAATTCCATTTAGTTTCTAAGCTAGTTGGACGCCTCCAACTTTTCTTTGTTCCCGCAAAACTTGGCGTTGTACATGTAAGGGCTTCATTTACTGTCCCATTAAATTTCTTACCTCCCCCTTATCCTTTCCATCCACATGGGTCTATGTGTCCCCTTCCTTAGGTTAGGATTAGTCTAGTATTTTAATAGTCCATATCTAGGTCATTCGCCTAGTTCATAGGTTAATGGAATTTATATCTATTTTCTCCCTTATGAAATCTAAAATCCATATAGGATAGTAGTTAGGGTATAAGATAAAACTTAGGGGTAGGTTAGGGTTTAATCCCCTAATATTTAATTAACTAGTTTCCATATCAAGTCTTTCCGCCTGACAGTCATATTCAACATTAAGCAGGACATTTCGTCCTAAGTTCCACATACCTGTGCCACTTGCATCCAGGCCCTTATCATCTTACGCTGTCTAGCGTTACAACGGTGTGTGGTTCAAGAATCGAACCTTTTTCATTGGCATCTACGTACCAGATATTCATACCTAAAATCAGGTGCTGCAACATTTATATCAACCTTCAATCTGGTTTAAAAGTAAATCGACAAAGCGATCATAAGAAGGCCACAACATACCTTGGATCAATGGAATTGATTCAAGGCGTGCTATCAATCAGTGAATAGATTTCATCAAGCATACAACAAGTCTTTTGTCTCATTAGCAATCACACAAGCAATAATAACTTCTGTCCCAAGTATCAAGTTACAAAAACAAGGGTCCAGATCAGCAACACATTCCTCTAAGATCAAAAGATGTGTCTTAACATATTTATCTTCATTTCTGTAGTTACAACATCATGAAAGGTAATTACCATGATAACTTACAAAAATCAAGGTGTTACACATGGAGGTTCTTCGGTCTATTAAGGTTTTACCGAATGACCCTTCACCCGTAGCCTCCATTATTACACCTCATCATGTAACCTCTCTCACCAAATTACCACTTTCTTCTACACTTCCACCTACTCACCAAATAGCCTCCTCAACTTCTCGGATGAAGAGATCAACCACACCAAATTGATGACCCCGATCCAAATTTCTTTTCATCTCCGTCTATATTGATAATATAAATGTACGATGTGTTAAGATCGATGGGGGCACTAGTATTAATATCATATCCTCCCATACATTTGACCAAATGTGCATACCCAAAAATTACATGCATAAACATCTCGTCATGTTGCATTCATTTAATGATGCTATCACTTCTACACTTGGCATCATCATCCTCCATGTTCACATCAGCCCCGTACTATTCTAGAGTTATTTTACGTATTGGAGGGGAATTTCAATATAACTTGTTGCTTGATAGACCTTGGATTCATGTTATAGGTTGAATTCCTTCCACTTTGCATTGTTGTGTGAAGTTTGATCATGAAGGACACACCTATACCATTTAGGATAACCCATCACCTTTCAAAACCTACAACATGCTTGTACCCATTAAGGTGTCTACATCCATGACCACTTCCTCTTCACCTACACCTCCACTCACTAGTGCCACCGCTACCTCAACCGCACCTAAATCCTCCATTCCTATTGCTGCCATAACCTCCATGGCTGACCCTCACCTCCCAATCAGCTAGCTCCACCTCTGATCCAATCTCTAACACATTGTCTATCCCAGCTACCCACATATCAACCACCGATCCCTTAGAAGGCATTTTTCAACACCTCACTCTGGGGGAGTATTGCCTATATAATGTCAACACATTCCTTACTCCACAAGAGTATGGAAGCCTTCACCAACACCCTCACTATGATCACTACATAGGAGAGCATCTCCTTTACATTCCTCCCCACCTTCACACCAATCTCACCTATGGGGGACTTGATACTTCCACTTATACACCTAAACCACCATCACAAACCCACCCTTTCTTTTCCAACCTCCAATCACTTACCAATTGTTGTTTCACCCACACCTTCTTGCACCTATGTGCGTGGAAAGGTTTTAGTTTTGGCTTTTACAAGCAAGGCCATCACATTGTTATTCTATGTACTACCATGAAACATAATGACCGTAGTGGTATTGTCTTTGCTAAACTACCTACCAAAAAGTCCCGCATTGACCTCATTGAGGATATTGACCCCTCTCCACCTTCTTCACCCACTCCACCTTCTTCACCACCTTCACCACCTTCACTACTGTGATTCGATGGATCTAGAATCCATTCCTCATAAAAAAATTTCATAAACACCATTTCCTTGGGGCCTCTGACTTATCAACGTGAGGGCAAGGCCCCCTCTTCTCTTCCCTTCCTGTATCCTAAAATGATCAATGACGATACACCTTCTATTAATGTCGTTCAATGTTAGGATGATGAATCTATACTCACATATCTTGGTGTGGAAGACTCTTATATTCATTGATCGTTACCATATGAGATGCAAACCATGTTGAATGAATTGAATATCAAAGTCAACATCCATACTCAGGATGACCCGCACATTCTAAAGATCGGGAAATCTTTAGATATCGCTGAACAGAATCCATCACTTCTTTTCTCAAAAATCATAACCACGCTTTTGCTTGGTCTTATGCTGACATGCCCGGTATTGACCCCACCATAGTGGTCCACAATATCATAACCATTCCCGATGCTAAACTCTGTAATAAAAATCCCGAGGAAAATGCACCCTCACATTGTTCTTTTGGTTAAAGAAGAACTTCACGCCTTCTTTCTGCGTTTCCTTCATCTTACCCATTGATTATCCCCCGATAGATTTCTAACATTTTCCCTATCACTAAGGTGACAGGGGACTTCACATTTGCATAGATTTCCGTGACCTCAACCTAGCTTTCCGAAAGATGACTTTCATTTACTCGGTATTGATCGGTTGGTTGACCTTCACTGCTAGTCACAAGATTCTATCACTCATGGATGGTTTCTCGTGTTATAACCAAATCTTCTTGCCCTAGAGGATCAACACAAAACCACATTCATCACCCCTGGGGGACCTTATGATATCAAGTCATGCCTTTTAACCTTACAAATACTTGTGCCACATATTAGTGGGCTATGAATTACATCTTCCATGACATCATGCACCGAATATTGGAAGATTACCTAGATGATCTACTTGCCAAATCTAAACACTACTCGAACACCTCTCCATCCTAAAAATCATCTTATACCACCTCATTAAGTAGTGTGTTCATCTTCAACCCAAGAAGTGTGTCTTCATAGTTCTCTTAGGAAATCTCATAGGATTTCTCATTTCCATATGTGGTATAGAGGTTGACCCTGCTAAATTCAAGGCCATTCTCGAAATTCCTCCACCTACTAATCTACTAAACTATGTAACCTTCAAGATAAGTTGCAGTCTATTCGTTGTTTCATTTCGCAAATTTCCTATCGATTTCATCCATTTCATCATCTTCTCAAAAAGGATGTCTCCTTTAAATGGGATGATTACTACCACAAATATTTTGAGGCCTTGAAACAATACCTTCTCCAACCACCCATACTCATTCC
This sequence comes from Taxus wallichiana var. yunnanensis, assembly GCA_018340775.1. NCBI lineage: Eukaryota > Viridiplantae > Streptophyta > Pinopsida > Cupressales > Taxaceae > Taxus > Taxus wallichiana. The sequence goes on along the minus strand of CM031243.1, from coordinate 503,456,468 downwards.
ACCTAAAGACGATCAACCCTTCTACCTATACATCTATGCTACCAATCACTCCTTAGGGGCCATGCTCGCTCATCGTGATGAACAACATAGGGAACATACTGGTTTATTACATAAGTCATACTCTTTTGGACTATGAAACCCAATACACCCATGCTGAATTTTTTTCTTAGCTTTAGTTCTTGTTACCACAAAAATCCACCATTACCTACTCAACCACAAAACCTATGTTATGACCAACACCGACCCCTTACACTTCATGTATGCTAAACCTAACCAAAATCAATGGGCTACATCTTTGGCTTATGCTTCGGCCAACCTCGACCTCAAATTCATCCATCAAAAGTCCATCAAGGGCCAAGATATCACCAACCAATTGGTTGACGCACCTATTTTTAGGGATCAACCCTCTAACTTTGACTTTCCGGATGAGTGAATTGCTACCCTTTCCTGACAGAACCACGCTTACCAAATGACACTCTTCTTCAATGGTTCTAAGTGTCGAGTGGGGGTGGGGCTGGTGTTATCCTCATTCCACTTGATGGTGAACCCATGCCTTTGTCCTTCAAACTTGATTTTGATTGTACAAACAATATTGCTAAATATGAAGCACTTGTATTAGGTCTCCAGGCTACTTACGCCTTAGATGTTAAGTCAATCAACATCTTTGGTGATTCTCAATTGGTCATGAACCAAGTCAATGGTATATATAGAGTGTCATATTGAGATACTTAAAAGTATAAGCATCATATGGACATACTTTTGACCACCTTTGACCGTTACGCCCTTCAAACCATCCCACATTCTACCAACAATTTTACGGATACCATGGCTCGCTTGGCTTCTTAAATACCCGTTTCTCCTATTGAATCTAAAATCTTTGTCACCATATAAAGACTCCAATCACCCTCTTATTTACCTCATGAATTTTACTCTATTGGAACCATTGCTCCCGAATTGAGTGGCCTTTGGTATAAACAATACTCAGATTATCTTTCCTCTCCATCTTACCTCCCGATTTCACTCGTAATGGAAACGTGCCTTTTTAAAAAGGGTTTCTCATTATGTCATCATGCGTGGCCTCCTCTATAATCATGGATTTTATGGTATTCTCTTACGGTGCCTTATGAGTTCTCAAATTCCCTATACCGTTAAGGAAGTTCATGATGGCATATGTGGAGGTCACTTGGTGGTCTTGTGGTTCTTAAGCATATTCTTTACCTAGGCTATTATTGGCCGAACCTTAATCATGATTGTTGCGAATACGTTAAGTGTTGTGTAAAATGCCAACAACATGCCAATCTTCATCATACACCTAGTCATGCCTTACAGGTCACCCGTGACCTTTGGCCTTTCTCTCAATGGGGTTTGGATCTTGTTAGAGAGATCAATCCCCATTCTTCCCAAAGACATCAATGGATAATCACTGCTACCGAATATTACACCAAATGGGTTGAAGCCATACCTCTCATTTCCATGAAAGCTGAGAAAATATGTGAGTTCATCAATCATCACATTATCTATCGCTTTGGCGTTCCACATCACCTCATCATTGATAATAGAAAATAATTCAAAAATAAAACCTTGCAGAAACTTTATGACACCTTCGGTATTCAACTAAGTTTCTCATCACCATATTGCCCATAAACCAACGTTTAAGCTAAATCCACTAATAAAACCCTAAACAAAATTCTCATGAAAGTGGTTAATGATACTGGGAAGGACTGACATACACACATTCCTTTCACCTTGTGGGCGTACCGTACTAGTATTGGCACTTCCACTTTTTCCATTCCTTTTTCTCTGGTCTACAGTATAGAGGTTGTTCTGCCTCTCGAAGTCCAAATTCCATACCTTTGTATTTCTCTCCATGACATGCTTAATGATGATGAATTTTTCCAGACCGTTTAGCACAACTTGAGTTATTAGATGAACGTTGTCTTAATGCTCTTGATCATATCCAAGTTTACCAAAAACATATCAAATGTGCCTATGACAAACGTGTTCATGAACAAACCTTCCAATTTAGTGACCTCATCCTAAAGGAAAATCAACATGTAACCAAGGAAGAAAAAAATTAAACGGGTCAAATTTTCTTCTAATTAGCTTCAACCATACATCGTGACTCATGCCTATGGATCATGTGCTTATCATTTATCTTCACTTGATGGTAAACCCAAACTTGAACCCCTTAATGCCTTGCATCTTCGACCATTCTACTATTGAATTTCAATTCTACATCACCTTCGCCTCTATTCATGCTCATCCCTTGAGTGATATTCACTTCCCTCCTTTCACTATGCCATTCTCTAATGATTAAACAAGAATCATGTGCATACTTGTCACTCTTTTACCCTCTCTTAAATATGTGTACCATGGTTTTGCACATGGCATGATTCTCATGGATACTTTTCATCTTCTTCGGATGAAATCCCGTGGTCATTTCACCTTGCTTTTCGAACAAGAATCCAATTCTTCACCTTAGTCTTGTCCATGACTTAAAATCTCTCACATGGGTTCCAACTCCTTGAGTCAAACTTCCACTAAAAAGATGAATCCATTAAAAGGACAATTTTCTCTCTACATCACTGTTATAAATAGACTACTCCTTGAAGGACAAGCTATGTAAAGCCTACTTAAAAAAAAAAATCTGAATCTTCTTGAATCAATCAGCTTTGCGAAGACCTCAAGGAGATAATTTCCTCATCCCATATAGACTTCCCGCATCAATCATTCTATCTCAAATACAAGTCAAAATAGAAAAAAATTTCATCATGGACTTGCTCATTGTGATCTTGGATCTCTTTCCAAAAGGCATGCTACCTAACACCATATAACCTAACCATTTTTTACCTTCTCACCATTTGCACCTTCATTTCCTACTACCATAAGGGACCTACTGGAACCATGACATTTGGTGATCATGTGACTATTCTTCACCTTTAGAATAATAAATCATGTAATGTCTTTAGGGTCTTATGTTCACCAAACCTATCTAAGGTATGATCCACCCATTATGATCCTCACCAATCAGGTGGATCTCTTGTCTCCTCTAATCTTTTAACTTCTTCATCACGTATTGATCATCCTATACAAGACTAGACCCTTGACACTTATCTCTATGAAAATTTCCTCTTTCACCACAATCAACTTAAAATCAACCATACCTAAAAGACCTTGACTCAATCATGCCTATAACATACCAACCCATTCTCATACCTCACATTTTCCCCTAGCTTATGGGAGAACTACATTATCATGAGGTCCCTATTCACAAGGACTATGTAGGAAACACTTTGAGGGCATGGGCCCTGGAGATTAGCTTGGCCACCAATTCCTCCTCCCCTTTCCTAGTCAAATTCTACCCTAGTTAGTTTACTTTTTATATCAATAATCTGGAAATTAAACCAAAAAAACAACAATTTCTTCACATCTTTATCATCATCACTCATACATTCATTATGTCTACCATTTCTTTACCGTTATCATGCATTTTACTACAAAACATCTTAACATGACCCATATCATCATTAATTGCACAAATTAATGAATTACAAACTCAACCAATCTCAACTCAACCATACCTAAACCAACCTAAACTTCATCATACCTAAGTCAACCTGACTCAATCCATGCCTATGACCTGACTCAATCCATGCCTAAACTAAAAACCTAACTCAATCCATGCCTATGACCTGACTCCATCCATGCCTATAACCTGACTCCATCCATGCCTATGACCTGACTCCATCCATGCCTAACCTGACTCCATCCATGCCTAAACCAAAACCTAACTCAATCCATGCCTATAATCTGACTCAATCCATGCCTAAACCAAAAACCTGACTCAATCCATGCCTATGACTTGACTCAATCCATGCCTAAACCAAAAACTTGACTCGATCCATGCCTATGACCTAGCTCTATCATGCCTACAATACTTGGTTTCCATCACATATATAAATCAAAATAACAAGTTACACACAACCATATATATCATGCCATAATCACCATCATCTCTATAAATAAATCATCCAAACATGTTTATCCATATCCATAACTCTCAAATAGCTTCAAAGACATAGGGGCGGTGTATATAAAAAAATATCAATAACTCTCATGTACATCCTCACTATTTTCGACAGGAAGGCTGGTATATATGTCAAAAATAAAGTAGTCACGCATGTAGCTCAATCATCTCCCCATCTGATATACAAACCTTCCTCATCTGTCTCCTCCTCCGCTCCTCTAGCCCGACATCTAGTGACCTCTCTCCTCCTCACCTGGTCAGCTCCCGACGTTCCTACCTTTGGAGCTGGCTTTCATGTAATAGTGGCCTACTCCCGACCTAGACCTTGGGCTCACTAGCCCACTATATTCTCCACACTATGTGTGTGGGATCTTCTCCTCTCACTTGAGGCCTGTTGTGCTCGTGCTCGGCATATGATAAGACATATATCCCCACTACCATCAAGTGATCCTGGTAGTATCTCACCTCATCCATGGTGTCTCTCAACCTAGTTGTAGTACATGCCATGGTGGTGTCATCGCCTCGACCCGCCCGCTCTCGCGCTAAATAATAGGACCATCGGCCCTTGAGCTCGCACCTATAATCGGGCCTAAAGGGCCACTATCTGTGCCTATGCAATGGCCAACTAACCTTGCAAATCTGTAACTTGTCCCCGCGAGTGGCCAACTTTCCATGTAAACCTATCACATGCACCTGTAGGGTGGCTACTTGCACCCCATCTCCATCTCCACCCTCTCCCTCTCCCTCCAGTGTGGGTGCTGGTCCCTGTACTCCTTATGCCTAAAAAGTGGCCACCTGTGCCTACAGAGTCACAACCTATGCCTCGGCCCCTGTCAAATGTCCTATACTATGCCCAACTGGGTCACCAGGGTAGCCACCTACCCTTGTAGGGTGTCTCTCTAAACCGTGATGGTGGCTAAATATGGCTACCTCAACCTCAGTGGTATTGCTCATAACTATGCATCCCACCACTATTCGTACTCTATATATCACCGCAACATCATCTATCTATCAGTCGACTAACTCCTCCTCCTACCCGATTGACATTGTAGGTCGTGGTGGAGACATACACCTCTCCACATCATCTCTCCTATACTATGGGAAGGGTGGGGGTATATCCTGTGGCAATCTGAATTGCCATCTGAAATGGTCTATGAGTATCATCTCATGCTCCTTAGCCCACCACCCTCTATCCACTGTAGATCTCAGTAACCCACCTAGCTCTTTCACCATCTTCCTAAATGAAGGGAGGCCCGCATATAGTCTACAAATGATGTCCACACCGAATAACCCTCCAATAATCACCTGTAATAGGCTACATCATGTCTAACTCTCACCACTCGACACTCTCCCATAACCGACACCCATCACCTATAGCCCAATCAAAAAAAACTTGGATCGAATGCATCGGCCCAAGGCATACCAACTGGGTGCACACACACAATTTACTCATAGGCCCAACAATGTAATCAAAATGTACAACATAGGCTGAATTGCCATAGTCCCCATAAGCTCGCAGGCTCTCAGTATAGCTATACCAAGAACGTAGGAACCCATGCAAACCAAGTCCTACTCTCCACCATGTCATGTAGGACCCCATTAGTGATCGCAAGAATCTCCCACCCTCTACATCTGGTAGTGTAAAATAGAAGAATGCCTCCATCAAGCACTACCACCTCATCTCCTCGGGGTAGGCTCAAGACATCACCTCATAGCTCATACCGGCACTTTGGAATCCTAACAATGCCAGGCCCTCTCCAAACATGGTAACATGAACTCCTCGATTCCTCTCGAGGAGATCAAGTAAACTTGTGTACTCGTTATAGGTATTTATATGATCATATAAACATCCTCTAAGGTGATCATGATCTCACCCATCGAAAATGGAATGTATTGGTCATCAATCCCATTTATTGATGAGGAAAACTATCAAACTCTCCTCCTAGACTACGTGTCGCAGCATCGACCCCAATTAGTCCCACATCTATAACATGGATCCACTCCTCATGTTTCATGCTCCCCGTATCTTCCCAAGAAAGGGAGGTACCTTATCCCTCATCCGTAGTTGGTCCCCGTCATGCATACAACCAATTATATTATTAAACCTTGACCACACCTCGCATACAACCTTTCCACTCCCACTCTACTCTTGCTTACCCTAACTAAATCAACCTATCACTTATATCTATGCCCTAAATCAAGACTACCTATCTACCCACGCCTCATACCTTCACCTATTTCCATTTTTCCCCTCTCACTGATCTTCCTTATTCACTCACCTACACATACCCATAACTCTCCCCCTCTCTAACTCTCCCTTCCCCTACCTATCTGTCTATAACCCATCTATTTCAGCTACTTTTTGGCTCGCATATCTAGCTCACTTATTGGTATCGGTCATCATTGATCACCATGGTCCAACGATAATTGGCATCAATCACCAAATTGCGTGACCGATACCGGTCCTCACCACCAACACCGCTAAAAGTGGACCAACGCCGGCCACTGTCGCGGTGACAAACCCATGATACCCTGCCCTATTTCTACTCACACTTCTCCTTTCTACCCATTTCCCCACCAATACCTACCCAATACCTACTCCCAACCCTAATTACCTAAATCTACCATCCCTTGTTCCCCTTTTTCATTACATCCCTCACATTCAAATTTTAATATTTCCCCCCCCAAACCCACTTTCCTCCTACCCGATTTCTCTTCTCCACCTACTCAAAACAAACAAAAATAATAATGGACTCTTACCTCATCATGTTTCCATCGTGTGGTGGCACCTCGTGCCACTACACAGTCCATCCCTCTCCTCTTTACCATCACCGATTACTTGTTGGCTCAATCAAATCAAATCAATCACCCAATCAAATCACCATGCTCGTAGACCCACCTATCGACCAATGATCACTCACTTTATGGCTCGCCAACTCATCTCTCCATGTTGTTTGGTCACTTTCCACCTCTTTATCTCTCTCTCTCTCTTGTCATTTTCTTCTATGTGGCAAATGACAAATGATTTTTAAAAAAACGCGACTTTTTTCTTTTTATAGCCTTCCTGACTTGACCGGTGATGGTTTCACCTTGAGAAACATTAGTCTTATGCCCTAGCCTACCATGGTCGATTCATGTCAACCGGCATTTTTAAATTATGACTCGTTGTCAATTATCCCGCTCACTCTTATTACTACACATTACCCTTAATTTATTGGCTTTAACCCTTTCTACCTTACCCACACCGACCTAGAAATTTCCCTTTACCCTCTTGACCTCATCATTTACCACCTAACCTCTTCATCATTTGGGGACTCATTATTTTACCCATACCTCAGCCCTACCCATGCCATGACCTAGCTACTTAGACCTAGAACATTGCTAGTGACATGTGACCTCATGTGCTCGCTATACCTTGTAACACTATTACCCTGTGTTGTTTGACCTAATGACCTTACCTTACCTCTTACCATTATCATTTATCCTGAACCAACCTTTTGTGTATTGGAACATGCGTTGTGTTTTCTGACCATATCCTATACCTTGGATACTAGAATCACCTCAACCTTGTTTGGATAAACCTATAACCTTAGACAATGAAGAGTTTGCATGCTCTTCAACTTGCATGTCTTGTCTTTATAGGTTATACGTGTGCGTACATTTGACTATTGCTATCTTTGACCCTAACCCATTACCTTGATTAACCAATTGGAACTTTTTACCCTTTACCCCCATTGCCCACCTTCCTCTTCATCACATTCACCTTTTATCAAACCACTCACCGCTTTCGCCTTCCGCCTCATCGGTTCCTAGTTTGAGGGGGATCACATTAACCCACACATGGGGCAACCACATCTTATTTTTTGTTGCGTCACTTACCAATAAAATCTATGCAACAAAAAGGGGCAAAATGTAGACACCAAAATTGGGTCACACTCCCCTCGATCCCTCGACAAATAACCAACTTGAACACACTCACCTAAACATGACCCCTTTTCACCCCACTCTAATATTAATTTAATAAATTAAATAAAATTAATCCACATCCTCACAATATTTATTATTTAATTATCCTAATTAAGATAATTCCCACACCACCACCTCACCTAGCCACCTCACCCCAAATCTATTCTTAGTATGTTGTCATAACTAATTAAGACCTACCTAAACCATAAAAATAAAATCCTACATTCCCTCTAACCACATTCCCGCCCATTAGAAAAGAAGCTTCCATTCTAATATGCAAAAAGAAACTAACTCGGATCCAAGAAATCAAGAAGATCGTCAAGTTTAGTAAACCTAGAAAATATCACCCTAATCGATGCGGTCACTCTAAACCGATTCCGGCCAACCTAGAGCCATCATCGGTTATCGTTTACTTCCTTTAATAACCTTATTTCGAGGTTGGCACATTCGAAACAAAAAATGAGACCAAAATCGCATGCAAGTAGAACTAACATTCACACACACATCCGAACATCCACAACCACCATGAGAAGTGACCACAACCATTTTACATTCATAGGAGCATTCTAGGAAGTGCCATCACCACACCAAACTCCATCCATCTGATCAACTTCCATTTCCATCCAGCCATCAAGCTCATATAACATAAGTAAGTATAGCTCCACGAGCTTGTTCTAATACACTATAATAGGTTTTACTATCTTTGTTATCAAATTAAGTTGTTGTATATCCATTTCTTCATTTCTTATCAGTTTGTAACTAGGCCTTTTCCATTATTTACATCATTAGATTACCCATCCTCACTTTTTGTTCATCCCTAACCACATTTGAGACCTTTGTAACCCTCAAACCTACCCCACCACCTACATCAAATCTCATATCAAGCCCTATAATCATTTTCTTTTGATTTTCCTTTACCTCGACCATACCGACGCTAGTTACCCATAACTATCACCGGTTTCACTTAAATCAACATTGTTCATACCAGACCGACGTCGGTCTCTATGTTTTACCCTCAGACCAAGAATAGAGCCTAAATTCCCCACCAAATACCCAAAACATCCCAAAACCAGACACGACTAGTACCGGTACTCTAATGATATACGACCCTTCGATTCAATCATGGCTTAGCCTTTTGTGAATGAATTTACTTATTGTAATCAAATGATATACCTAAATCATTTTAACTACAATAGGATTTCATTTATTATTAATATTGAATTATTTTAAATAGTGGATTAACAACCTTTTAGGAAGTATCACACTTCCTAGAACTAGCATATGCTAGGAAGTCCATGGTCATATGCTATGTAATCTCTTTTGGTGGTCTTGTTTTTCATTTCGTGTAGTTCCTCCTATCCAAATTGAAGCACTCATGATCAGTTGTGGATCAAGAAGTCATACGTGTGCAAAAACCTTCAACCAGCTTCAATAGTTATTCTTCCTAGCCCTTTTAGCCTTATCTATTTTGTCACATTCCAAGAAATGTTCTAAGAATGAGGTGAAACAATATGCTACATTTTGTGTATCCATAGCATTCTGCGCTCTCCCCTAACAGTACCCAAATCTTATAACCAACTCATACCAAGCTTGCATTGATTACATAAGGCCAAGGCAAACCAACTAGACGTACACATATGATGTGCTTGTATGCCTAGCAGTTGAAGAAGAAGTGTACAACAAAAACTAATTCATAGCCTCCCATAGGCCCATAACTCCCTATATAACTGCACCAAGAATGATGGTGCCCAAGAAAAATAGGTCCTATCCTCCATCATGTCATGAAGAACCCCCATCAACACTTGTGGGAATCTCCCACCCTCTTCATCAAAAATGCAAAACAACACACCGCTGCCTCCATGATCGGACAACCAACCTCATCGCTTGAGGATGGGCTGCATACATGTCCCCATAGCTCGAGGCTCATGCTATGCTAACATCATCTCCTTTGATTCCTATGAGGAAATCAAATAAACCTACTCTCCCATTATAGGTAGTTGTAGGATCCTATATACATCGTCCAAGGTGATAGTGATCTCACCCGTTGGTAGGAGGAATGTATTGGCCATTGAATCCCATCTATTGGTGAGTAAGACCATCAAGTTCGGATCTTGAAACATATTTCTATAGCATTGTATCCCAATCAATATGACATATGTCATGTGCCTCCACTCCTCTATGGCCACACTCGACCATACCATTAGCAACAAAGGTGGTACTTTGTCCCTCATCCACAGAAAGTCCCTAGTATGCATCATATAAACCACAACATTGTTAAGCCTTGACCATACCCAACATATCTCTTAACCAACCAACCTATTCCAAAGACCCTTACTACTTACTACCCCGTAACCACATCCCAACCCTAAAGACTACCCCTTTTCCCCAAAGAGCCTCAACTAATACCATTTGTACCTATTACCCTACCCATTCTCAATAAACCTACCTTTATATCTCATTGCCTATCATTCCCTCCCACCTTATCTTAGTTATTAACCTATTTTACCCTAAAGACGCATCGACATGGGTCACTATTGACCGATTTCGGTCAAGGAAAACCGACGTCTTCCAACCCTTAACCATCATCGGTTACATTATCATGATGTCAAAATCTATAAAACCCTACCCTACTTTTCAAAAATTAACACATTCACCCTAAAAACACCTACCCTACCCTACCCAAACCTTCCCTAGCTTCATTCTCCCCATTTACAATACATTGGACTTCCCACCCACCCCCATTCCATTCATTTTACTTACAAATTCCAATTAAAATCCCTACCCAAACACATTTCAATTTAGATTTCAACAAACTATTTCAACAACAAATGCGTAGATAGGATAAAATCCTACCTCATCTTGGTGTCATCGGCATGGTGGTATGTCTGGCCACTTTGTCGATGGTCCACCCGAACCCTCTCCCACCTCTGCCATCACCAAATCAACTCCCCACCTCACAACCAATCGAATCACTCGACCCAATCTTGTGGACCCACCTACCAAATGCCAATCACCCACTACAAGGCTCGCCAACTCAACTCTCTGTCTTGTTCTATCACTTTCCAACTTTCCACCTCTCCTCTGTTGTTTTCTACAATTGGAAAATGATAAATGATTAAGTAAAAAGAGTAATTTTCCTTTTTAAACCCTAACCTGCAACGACCGATGTCTCTCATACCAAACCGACGTCGGTTAAGTTTTAACTGGCATCGGTCACCTGCTATTACCATTTTTACCTCACTTCCTCACTACCCAATATCCTTTGACCTCACCCACACTTATGGAAACCTACCTACAAGCCCAAACTACCCATATAGTTCCTTAGCTACGTCTCTAGATTTATTATTTACCTATACCTTGGCCTTACCCATGTCATGACCTATTTACCTGGACCTGACCTACTTAGTGTGACCTTTGACCTTATGCACTTTATATACTGTGTGATGTTGTTTTATATGTTGTTTTAGCCTAACAACCATACCTTTCCTATTGTTTTGTTGTTTATCCCGACCAAAAATTTGGTGTAATGGAACATACCTACACATTCCTGTACCTCACCTATGTTGTGTGTCCGGACCATATCCTATACCTTAGATACCTGACACACTTCACCCTTGTTTGAATAAATCTATCGATCTTGGACGATGTAGAGTTTACAATCTCTTTAACCTAGTAAAGTGTTGTATTCTATACATGTGTGTGTATTTAATTTCCATTACCGATTACCTAATTTGACCCCAACCTATTACCTATTTCACAAGTAGACCATCACCCTTTCCTCTAGTACTCATACCCTTCCCCACCTACCTCCACCAACTACACATTTATCAAAGCACTCACCAATTCCATATAACACCTCATCAATGCCTTGTTTGATGGGGATCACCTTCACCCACACATGGGGCAATAACTTCCTATTTTTTTCAGCATCACTTACCAACAAACCATGGAGGTGATCGGGATCTTCTAAGGATAAATCTAGTGTCTCGAAGGATTAATCACACCGGTTGGAGTAGAAGAAGAGTGTTGAGGTTCCCCAATAGGATATGGATGAAATTAGTGAACTATGTCGATGATGCGGGAGGAGAACATTATTCCTCTATTAGGAGAATGGATGAGAGAAAAGGTACCAAGCCACGGAAGAGAGTGCAAGAGAAATTTCTTCACACTAACCTACCTTCTCACAACATTGGTTATGAAAAGGAGATTACATTGAATGAAATTATTTATGGGGGATCCGAGTAATATATTGATTGATACAAGTTCGGAGGTCAATGTCCTTACTCTAAATGTATGGAATTAAATGGGAGGCCCCCATTACAACCATCTTTGAATACGGTGTACTTGGCTAATGTGATAAAGGCCATGCCTCTAGGGGTGTAGAAAGGTGCATCCATAACTATTCAAGGGGAAAATTTTACTAAAGACTTTGAGGTTCTAGAGCTTACTGAAGTTGATAGTTTCCCAGCATTACTTGGGTACCCTTGGTACTATACAAATAATGTTTACTTGTGTTTCAATAAGGGCTACATTAGTTTTGAGAAAAAGGAAGAGTATGTGATCATTCCAATTAATGAAGGATGGTATGTACCATATGTGGATCTATTGGGTGAAGAAGACTTAAACAAGATATATGTGTGCACCATCAAGGACCCAAAGTTCATTCAACCATCAAAGGAAGGGGTCATTCAATGGGATGATGCACAATCCATAAGTGATACAACCAGTGTTGATTTTGACAACTTGACATATGGGACATATGAGTTGGTTGGAAGGCCTATGAAGGATACTGAGACTTGAGTCATCAGAGCACACTCGATTAGGAACTTGGGAGGAAGGTAGTTGCCATGGTACACTAGGGAATCCAAACTGATGTATTTCTATGTGAAATGGAGACCTAGTGGAAAAGTCAAGTGGACAAAAGGAATATGCTTACCTATACTTTACGCAGAAAAACAACATATTGGTGGGTGGCACATCAATATAATCTTCTATAGTGGTGTGAAGTGAGAATTGTGTTCTTTGTTATATTTCTCCAAAGAAATGCACCATATAGAATTTGTGACTATGATGGGAAGTGATCCACCTCATACCATGTTCGGGGAGTGTGAAAAGGCTTGGATGGGAGGTGTAGAAGCTCTACCCCATTTCCTATGGGTGCATAATTTTTATTAAACATTACAGGGCTACGTGAGTGGATGGTATATTCAATCAGAGTTACAACGTCATATAGGGAACTGGCAGGATTTGATGACGGATCTTGTTCAAACATTTGAATATTGGAGTACTAATTCGTCGATGAATGAGGCGTTGCAGGTATTCAAGCACCTTACCTTGAGAGATTGTGTCATGGCCAAGGAAATTTTTTTGGAGTTGATAGGAGAAACTAAGTTGAAAGCATGCTTCATTGAAAAATAAGTGGAAGAAGTACAATTTGAGAGAGCCCGCACGACAGAGAAAAGGGGAATTCGGTCTACTTGATAGATGATGAAGAGGTGGAGAACTTAGATGTTGACCATCTTTGTAGGTACACATGCAATATAGGAAAAAAAAATGAGAAAGCACACGCCTACCATGAACCCTTAAAAAAATAAGGTTAACATTGGTACCGAAGTATAGCCTAAGGAAATTGTTATTGGATACTACTCGACAAAAGATGAGGTTTTGAAAGTGGTGGAATTGTTGTGTGATTTCCAATATTTGTTCCTGCATAGGTACCACAAGTTAAAAGGAATACATCCTTCATTGGGAGAAATGTGGATCAAGTTAAAAGAAGGTGTGTGCCCCATAAGGAAATTTCCCTGAGAATGAACTTTGAATTTACAAGTGAAAGTTAAGGAGGAAATTGATAAGATGATAGAATCTAGGATCATTAAAGCCATTGATGAATCTGAATGGGTGAGTTCGATGGTCATTAGTATCAAAAAGGATGGATGAATAAGGATATGTGTAGACTATAGGGATCTCAATGCTACATGTGTCATAGAACCTTTCCCAACCCCGTGTTGGTCCGAAAATCTGTCGCGTGGACGGATCTATGGATAGACTTTTGGAAGGTGCGAGCTTAGCCCCTCTTTGAGACAAAAGCGAAACTGGTTTATTGCTATTTCCACTAGCAGGAACCTATGCAAGTCTCATTTCGCCTTCCGGGGTTGGGATCTCATCCCGATAGAGTGTTATCTGCGAAAAGAAAGGAATGAAAGAGGGAGAAGAGAAAAGATCCGAAGGAGAAAAGAAATGAATTCCAAAGCGTAAAGGTTAGAAGATTTATGTTTTTAGTTTGGTAGTAAACAGAGCCAAACCTACTTGCATAAATAAACAAAGCAATTGATAAACAAATGACGGAAAAGTAGATATGAATCCAATGTATTAAACACATACGAGATCTAACATAAGAAAGATCTAATGCCTATTGAGCACAAAGTCCGAATAATTGTATACATGTTCTCTTCATTCAAGAAAGCTCAAAGTCTTTCTCTCCTCACTTCTATTTCTATCTAAAAATGTTCAGGAATACAACAAGTATTCCAAGTATTTATAGAGGATGAGGGAGAGAGAAGGCAAAATGGAGCCAACCACTTATCTACAAAGATATTTACAAAATATCTAAAAGTCATGTTGACTTTGACAACTTGGTGGATGACATCATCCCATGATGCAACATGGATGATGTCATCATTTGGCTAACACATTTTAGACATTTCAAAAGAAAGTCGGAGAATAGAAGAAGAGAAGAAGAAGAAGAAGAAGCTACTCATCATCATCGATTGTTGTTTACAACGACTGACGGGGATAGAAGGATCTCTATTAACTTGTCCATCCATGGACTTCTTGTCGAGTCCTAACCTGAATTCCTCCATGTTGTGACCCCGAGTCTCGACATCCATACCGCACTTTCACTGTGATTCGAGCATCCGAGACGATATTTGTATTTCATCTCTTCCTCTGTCGAAGCCTTTCCTCTTGGTTTGTGGGCTTTTAGGCACGTAGACATGTGTTCTTTCAAACTCGCTTGCTGATCTCGAATATATATCAAAAATTGGAGAGCGGGTCCACATGTGTCGATGACAACGACAATGACAAATCCAGAGCAATCACGTGTTTGACAAAAAGAAAGAAAATGACATTGGGCACGCACCGATATTTAAGAAAAACTTGTCATTAATGCGCCAACCACTTTTAAATGGCGCATGAAAAATTCGGCGAGGGGAAAGTGTTCTTTGGCACACGGAAGTATTCGACAGCGTCTTTTTTATACATTTCGACATGAAGTTACGCCCTTTTGTGGTGTTGCAGAGAGATTATATTTTGAAGATGTGTTAACATGGAAAACCATGCGCAAAGGCTTTTAAGGGGGCGCACCAAAACTTGGTGTTACAAGGCAAATCCATGCGCCCACCAAAAAGGCTCAAAAAGACTTTCGAAAACTAGATTTCCTTTAGGAAGGGACTTTACGACGTTTGACGAAGGATCCCTAACGAGGGATCGAAACAAAAGTTTTCGGTATGGTTATGGTAAAATTGCCCTTTCAATTTTACGGGATAACTCCCGCCAATTGAAGAGATTTTGGAAGGTGTAGCTAGGCAAGAGATATATTCTTTTACAGATGGAGTTATCACCAAGTAATAATTGCGAAGGAAGACTAGGAGAAAACAATTTTCGCCATTAAAGGGAATTTTTCTTATATATTCATGTCTTTTGAATTGAAGAACACGCCTTTTGTGTTTTTATGCATTTTTGTGCAAGCATTTCAAGACTTCATCTATAAGTTTCTACAAGCTTACTCTAATGACTGGATGGTGTATGGGTTGGTCATAGATCATTTTGAGAATTTATGGTTGGTGTTTGAAAGATGCAGGTAGTTAAGTATCTCACTTAACAATAAAAGTGGTTCTTTTCTACTCCTTTTGGCATTGGGACACATTATCTAAAGAGGCCATCGGGCAGACCCCACAAAATTTATTATTATAGTGGGATTGGAGGAGCTTACTAGTTAAAGCATGATGTGATGGTTCCTAGGGAATATGGGGTACTATAGGGATATCATCAAGGGATATGCCCGATTTTCATTTCTTTGGAAGATTTATTGAAACATCAAAGTAAGTTCTATTAGAGAGAGGTGTAAGAGATGGATTTTGACACCTTAAAGGAGAAACTTACTATTGCACCCATTTTGTGCTTTCCCTCTTGGGATAGGCCTTTCCATGTGCATGTTGATGCATCAGGTATGGTGATAGGAGCAATGTTGGAAAAACCTGGAGAGGGGATTGTTGATCATCTATTATGTTTCGCAAGCAAGAAATTAACACAAGCTGAGAAAAATACACCACGACAGAGTGCGAGGTGCTATCTATGATATATGTACTACACAAGTTTAGGAAATACTTGTTGGCCACTCCATTTATCTTTTACATGGATCATATGGTGCTAAATTACTTAATAAAAAAACATGTCTTGCAAGGGCTCATATGCTAGTGGAATTCTACTCTTTTAGGAGTTCAAATTTTTGGTCGTAGTAAAACTAAGTAAAAGAAATCTAAGACCTAGCCATCTATCATGGATTAAATTAGGCGAGGATGCAAAAGCATCGAGAATATGATTTCAAATGCAAATTTTTTAGATTATAGCGCGTGCTATCTCACTTGGAGGATATTGTTATTTTCCTATGGTTAGGTGTGGTGTTAAAAGGAATGAAGACATTAGAGAAAACACAGTTGGATATACATGATGTGCCCTATATGTTTATTAGAGGATACCTGTACAATCTTAGCCATGATGAGGTTTTGCACCGGTGTGTGTTGGAACATGAGCGTAATGCAATCATGGAAGAATTTAATGGTGGCATTGTAGGAGGTCACTATACTAGGAATGTGACCAAGAGCAAGATCCTATTGGAAAGCCTTTAGTGGGAAACAATTTACAAGGATTATATTGAATATTACAAGGCCTATGATAATTTCCAACACCTTGGTAAACTAGGATGAAGAGAAGAAATGCCACTAAGACCTATTACTAGTGTAGAGGCTTTTGAAAAGTGGGCGATTGAATTTGTGGGCCCTATTTTCCAAGACGCGCACATGAAAGGTTCACACTACATTATCACTTGCATATATTATCTTACAAGGTGGGCAGAAGTGGTGCCTACAAAGGATTACATGGTACAAAGCTACAACAACTAGGTTCCTATGGGAGAACATAATTAGCATATATGGATGTTCATTGAACTTAACGAGTGATAGGGGTATGCATTTCTTAAATAAGACTATTCGAATCTTGTTGGTAAATTTCATGGTGGCATATCAATAAACTACACCCTATCACCCTTAGGCGAATGGAACTTCTGAGGCATTTAACAAGATATTAAGCCACATATTAACTAAGATTTTGATGTCAAAAGGAGGGGCTGGGATGGTAAAGTCTCTGTAGTGCTATGACATATCACAAAACTTATAAAAGGTTGATCAAGGTCATGTCTTCTCAATTGGTGTTTGGTGTGGCAGCTATTCTACCTGTGTAATTCATGTTTTCATCTCTCGGGTACTACATGCATGGGAGGATTGGATGATGAACAAGCATTAGAGGAGTGCATTGATAAAATTATGGAGTTTGATGAGAGGTGTGCCATTTCTAGATGGAGTCATAAGATGGAGAAAGCATGAAAAAATGCATGGCATGATCATCACATTAAAAACAAGAAGTTTGAGGTTAGGCATATGGTTCTACTTTATGATTCTAAGTTTCGCACCACCCGGGTAAGCTTAAGATACACTAGTTACGACTTGTGACGGACATCCTTAGAGGATAGAGTTTTGAGTTGTGGGAATCCTTAGGTTGGTTTGACGTGTGTCCTAAGGAGACCTCTAGATTTTAAATAAGTTGGCTCTTCTCTCCGTAGGGTGGGGGGATAGGGTTTAGGAAATCTCGGAAAGAAAAACATAAAACAAACTAAGGCAATGCGTAGAAAAAATACACCAGGAAGCCAACCAAATACACAATCATCTCAAACTACTTAAGCATAGTATCAAAGATTGCAACAACACCCAAAGATGCATAGTTTTTAAATGAAAATAAAGGCGATTAGAGACAATAAAGATATGTGAATGATGAACTAGAAACATCACAAAACATATATATATATATATATATATATATATAACTCTGTGTGTGTGTGTGTATATATATATACAGTATAATATTACAGTAAAAAGGAGGCAAGATTGCCATTACAAAGCCTAAGAAAAAGATGGAGTTTCAAGATCTCCTTTTCCTAACAAAAGAGAAGCTTAGCGAAAGAGAGGAAAATATTAAGACTCTTGTTGGGAATTTGGGATGGCAGAATAGTGTTATGATTTAATAACAAACAAAATCATGCACACATGATCTAAACAATTCCCCAAAATCTACAAAGAAGTGGAAGTATAAACTAGAATAATCTAAATCAAGACAAAGTACACACACATAACACAACATGTACCATGGTTCACCCAATGTGGGCTACGTCCACCAAAGATAGAGATCTCATATATATAATACAACAATATCCAAAACTAACTCTTCAATACAAGAGTATAATGCATCTCTCCAAGAGTATCTCCTCTCCTCCAGATATCTAAATAGATCTCCATGAGTGCACTACAATTGTGCCTCCAAACACCACCAGCAAATCTCACATAACTAGGAACTACTACATCTTTGAACTGCTACCAAGTTCTCTATGGATTTGATATTTCCTTTTGTTCATCTCCTTTCCATGGAGACTGTCATCATGTAACATGTTCTTTCTTTCTCTTCTTCTTCTTCATCCTCTCACTTTAGGAGAATCAAGGATATAATTCAATCCTTCTCTTAATTATACTTCTAACCCTAGATTTCATGTTTATATAGTCATTTATAAACTTAGGGAACTTAGCCATGTAATTACAATCAATAGATCTGTTTTAATGCTAAAAATAGATTTAATTCCCAAGAGTTAATTAAAACACTCCTACACGAGGTAACCAACGCGGTTCCCT
Organism: Taxus wallichiana var. yunnanensis; assembly: GCA_018340775.1. NCBI lineage: Eukaryota > Viridiplantae > Streptophyta > Pinopsida > Cupressales > Taxaceae > Taxus > Taxus wallichiana. The sequence continues at coordinate 503,437,463 of CM031243.1, read as the reverse complement.
AACCAAAGATGGTTCATCTACTGACCGATGGTAGTTATTATGCTGATCGATGGAGGTTCTTATGTTGACCGATGATGGTTCTTATGTTGACCAACGTCGCCATCGTGTATTCTAGTAAGGTGTAAAACAAGCTATCGTTGAAGCAATTCAGCTCCACAACCTAGCAATCTCCCACTTAGAGCTAAATTGCTGAACCTATGTACCTATACATGTACATCACTATCCTCTACACACTGTGAAGACCATCTATTATTTCCATCAACAATTCTCTCAAAAAATAAAACCAGGAATATCAAACCATCTTCTCAAACCAAGAAGATAAAAACATTACTTACCAAACCACCATGAATCTACAACTAATCCATGATAACCAATCTATCTATACATCAAGCTCCCACTGAATCATAACATCGGCCTCTCATGCAACCAAGTCATCATAACTAACAAACCAGAAAGATCTCCCACTCAAACTAAAGTACCGAGCTTTAATCCGCAACCATATCCATACCTATAAAACCAACTATGTTATCCATCCATATATCCATGTATCCATGCAACCACCAATGCAACTATCTAAAGATAATTCAAACTGGAATATGTGAAAGCAAACCAAGATCTTGGGTAAAAATAGCCTGAATGAGTTCTACATGCACGGTGGGTGATCAATCCACAAACACCGTATAAATCAAATAAATCCAAACACCGCAATCTACAAATCCAACCTTGCATGAAAAACTAACATGTCCAAGACATTCATCTCGTAGATAACATACCTATTAAGGAGTAACATAGTAATCAAGAGGAAATACAAACATCCCCTACTCATGCTCAAAGAAAATGAACCGTGCTCATAGGAATCCATGTGCAAATCAAACATCTGCATCATCATAGACTCACAAAACTGAATCTATCCATATGTGTAACTCACCTATACATACATTCCATATCATCGAGATCTCCAGAAGCACCAAGTCTCTCACTGACTAACTCCAAAATAATATATGAATCCTATGCTCATCAATGTCAATAAAAAACAACCATGCTAAACCATACAGCTAATACCAAGTGAAAATACCAACAAACATGTCATCAACATACTGCACAAACCAAATCAAGATGAAAGCAAAACAAGGGAACCATCTAAAAATGGTAAATAAACACTGATGTCAAACTTGTAACCAAACCGACCATGGTTTCCCCTACCGACACTTTGGTCACCTCCTAACCGACCATGGTTACTAGATGACCAACCAAAGTTCATCCTAATCGACACGGTCCTCTCAGAATTCAGCATATTTTCTCTTTTAACCCTTAAAACTCTAAAAAAATGCTCTATCATCTTCACCCAACTGAATCTAACCATCAACTGTAATCCCATAGGGATATCTAGGCACCAAAAAATAAACCAAGTGACATCACAAAGTAATAAAATCAATATACATGCAAATCTATGACTTCCCTCCAAAACCAACTAGTGCCTCTACCACTCTGAAAAGTAGAAATCTCCTCTCACTCTATATGTGCATCATGTATCCAATCTTGCAATGCCAACAACCATGGCTTGCTCCCACTGAACATGAAATCCCTTGCACTTCCTCTAACATTGAGCTCAAAATCTAATATGTTAGCGAGAAATAAAACCAGATGACAGAAAATATAAAATGATTCCCTTCTTATCAAAGAATACTCCTACATCATAGAAATTTGGACTTCTTGTGAAGTAGGTGAATCAAATTCTTTTCATCCTGTGTACTTAACATCTTTCATTACCTACAACTATGTCTAACCATGATTTTCATTGAGGATCTCATCCTTAGACTAAATATCCTTGTCCTCAAGATTCCACACAACCGGGAAATAAAAGTCAAACAACACCAAAAAACATGGTGTAAATTTGTGCACACTATCCAAACATAATATCAGTTTCTCCAAAAGAAAGAAATAAAACATGAACCATATAGAGATACCTAACCCAAATTCTCACTAGAATAACCAAGCCAAATCCATCCTCTTTCTGATCCAAACATTGAAGTGATCAACATTATTTCTGCCTGTACACACTGTGCAAGAAACTTGATCCTCCAAAACAAGACACTGAACCATCCATGCCCTCTTCTACTATAAGAAACTATGTGGAAACTCATTGTCACAGATACTCGAATATGGTTTTCTAACCAAGCACTCGATTACCCTCTATGACTGATGTCGCTCCTCGACCGACATCGGTGTGCAGTTGCTTTGGAACTAACACAACGCCACAAATTGGCATAGGTCACCAAACTAGGTGCCTACTCTAACCAAAGTTGATAGTTGTGTTGAGCCAGTCATTTCAAGAAGCACCCAAATCTTGCACAAAAACTTAACAGCAATAATACATGCAATAAAAATTACACCAAGATGAAATACATCACCTTACTAAGCACCAAGATACTCAACCGCATCTTCAACTGAAGAACATGCTTCTCTGATGGAAACCCCATCTTCACATTGTGCTACTATATTCTACCTCTCTAAGAAGCCCATGCATCTAACTACACCAAAGGATGCATAACTGCTCCTTTTCTCTCATTCTTAGATATAGATCTCCAATCCCATACATGCATGTGCAACCAAAATAATATAAGCATTGCAATACCAAGATAAAACCATACCTCAATAACTAGATCTACAATTTGACCAACATGCATGTGCCTCCAAGAAATGGGGACACCTCAGCAAAAAGGATACATTCCATGCATCTTTCCATTTCTTCATATATGTGATTTTCTAGTTAAAACAAGGTTATCTAGTAATTGACCATGGTCACATCAGAATCGACCAATGGTTATCCCGTAATTGACCACGCTCATGCCGCCAATGTCTTGGTTGCCACTTAACCAACACCAGTAATCGTAATTTCTAGCAACCTTACTCTTTCAACTCCAACTTTAGATTGAATCTCTTCCTACGATCTTCTCATCGGGAAAACAAACTTGCTCTCATACATGCTAGTCAAACCACTAAAAAACCATGAAGAAAACCATTGCTCTAAAATAACCAAGATAACCAAGATCTGATACCAATTGTTGGGAATTCGGGACTGCAGAATAGTGTTATGATTTAATAACAAATAAAATCATGCACACATGATCTAAAAAATTCCCCAAAATCTACAGTAGTGGAAGTATAAACTAGAATAATCCAAATCAAGACAAAGTACACACACATAACACATCATGTACCATGGTTCACCTAATGTGGGCTACATCCACCAAAGATAGAGATCTCATATATATAATACAACAAGAGTACAAACCAAATCTTCAATACAAGAGTATAATGCATCTCTCCAAGAGTATCTCCTCTCCTCCAGATCTCTAAACGGATCTCCATGAGTGCACTACAACTATGCCTCCAAACACCACTAGTAGATCTCACATAACTAGGAACTACTGCATCCCTGAACTGCTACCAAGTTCTCTATGGATATGATATTTCCTTCTGTTCATCTCCTTTTCATGGAGAATATGTCTTCATGTAACTTGTTATTTCTTTATCTTCTTCTTCTTCATTGTCTCAATCTAGGAGAATCAAGGATATAATTCAAACCTTCTCTTAATTCTACTTCTAACCCTAGCTTTCATGCTTACATAGTCATTTATAAACTTAGGTCACTTAGCCATGTAGCTATAATCCATAGATCTACTTTAATGCTAAAAATAGGTCTAATTCTGGAGAGTTAATTAAAACATTCCCTCATAGGTAATCGACGTCAGTTCACCCTAACCAACGACGGTTCATCATTGCTGACCGATGGTGGTTCTTATGCTGATCTATGGAAATTATTATGTTGATTGATGATGGTTCTTATGCTAACTAAAATTGGTTACTATGTATTCCAAAGAAGGTGTAAAACATGATATATTTAAAGAAATTCAGCTCCACAACCTAACACCTCGACACCTAACTAAAATCTCTATCTCTATATTCTTCTTTTTTTTTCTTTGAACTTTGATTACAATTTATAGGGTGAGGAGGAGGTAAGAAATAACTTTCAAACTCCTTCCCATCTGCCCCTTAATTATGATAAATGATATGAAGTGACAGAAACAAATTTTCTCAAATATTTCTCACAATTTGACCCCTTTGGAAAAGTGAGAGCCATGCCCATTTAATACGTCTTAATTATCCTAAAGCTAAATTCCTTGAGATGGAATTCCTTTTGAGAAGAAAATCCTTAGCTATTTATTACATAACAAGATTATTTCGACCCTTTATGCATTGGTTCCCGGCCCTTGATTCAAATGGTATGTATTTTGTAATGAAATGACCCTTTTCCTCCGATCTTTTGAAAAATTCCTCGAGCATTAAATCTTATAGATAAGACCCTAAATCACTTATACGTGGTGGATGGCTTGTCATATTTATGGCTTGCTTTGAAGACAGAGTCCATTTGTTGCAAGATCCACATGGAAGGCCCGCGCATTCTTAAGACTCTACTTTTCTTTAAGGCTCCCGAAAGCATTGAGTGGACACTTAACACCAATCACAAGTTAGTTGTCCTACTCCTTTGTTGGCTCTACGTGTCATTCCCATGGGATTTTGATACTTCATCACCTTTTGACTTCTGAAGTTGTGCCCGCTTGACACTTGTCACTGTCTGCAAGTCATTTGGTTCTCTTTATAATTTGGTTAAGTCCCCTCTCTCTCGGTGAAGATTTGGCTTCAAATGGGTTTCTCTTAGCCACAAAAATTTAAATAATATCGAGAACTCACTAGGACCATTTAGCCTACTAAATGAAAATAACCCATGATCTCCCACTATCAAATTGGTCTGGTACTGTGTTTCGAAGCTACTCCAAATCAAAGCATGTGGTCCTTTAAGCTTTCTGTGGAGTATTCATAATTTCCACTTGACTCTAGCTCCTTCCCACTCTCATATTGAAACTCAGTAAGATTTTATTTTTTCTGAGAGTAGAAAATTGAAAAGGGTGGCCAATGACAACCTTTGGCTGATTTTAGTTGCTATGTATTTGGTTTTATGTAAAAATGCAATCGCTTCAGCTCGTTTCAATTGAAAGTGAATTCCTTGGTGAGCCAAAGCCTACATCGAGATGGCACCCTTCGGAGTAATATATGAGTGGGACTATACAAAAGACAAAACATACATGTCTCAAACGAGATATGTAATGCGTACCTAAGCACATATTATGTTGAAAGCAAATCTACTCCTACTCCTAGTCTAACTGGTTCTACACAAGCTACATGAAACCTAAAATAGGCAAGGAAAAATAGCTTCCCTTCCTTATAAAACATGGCCATGTAATCAATTTAGCTATTGATATGGCCTGTAGTGAGAGTGAAAAGTTACCATTCACTCTTCCACCCATGGTATCAATGAACAATATGAATACCTCCTCTCATTCATCTTTTCATTGAGGTGTCAGAATCGACCCTCGGGGTCTTGAAGATCATCCTCATGTTCTAAAATGAACATGACCTAGTGTTGCATCTTGCTCGATGAGATATAGCCTAAGGTGGGGCTTGGTCCTACCTTCTGCTTATGTCCATCATTTTGGCTTGTATCTTTTGGATCGAGGCTCTCTTGCAGATCTCTTTGAAGGGTTTCATCTTGTTAATCTTCTTTCCACTCTCCTTTTTAACATCTTCTCTGGTGAATCCAGGATCTTAGATTGAAAGCAAAAATTTCTTAATAATACTTTCTTCTAGAGCATCTGAATCAGGTTTGGTGGAAAGTTCATGAGAAATAGGTGGCCTCTGTAGTGAGATTGATGAAGTGAGATAAGATGTGATTTCAATAAGATCCTCTTCATTGAGACATTTTCTTGGATCGATAAGTATTCAAACTCCTCATCCTCCTTTTCTATTGGATTTGGAGCCTTTTTTTTGGTGTGTGAGGTATAGCTACTCGAAGATGGTGGTAGTCCAGAAATTATGGTTTGGAGATGAACAAGGGGAGGATCCCTTGGTGGTAATGGAGTCATGATAGCATGAATTCATTGGATGAAGAGAAATGGAAGGCGTGGAAAGGTAGATGAATGAAAATGGATGAGAGGGAGGTCTGCGAGCCTTTGTAATGATTTGGTCGACTGGGAGTCAAGCTAAATGTACTTCATAACCATCTCAGTATGGAAGTTTGAAATATTTTGAGAATCAACCAAGCTGATGCATAATAAAGTATCACTCTGAGTCATCCCATTAGGCTTGCTAGGAAAAATGTTGACAAAAATCCTTGGTGGATACATCCATTAGAGTCATGGGAATATTTAGGTTGGTGGGATGTGCATCCTAAGGAGACCTCTAGATTTTAAAGAAGTTGGCTCTTCTCTGTTGGGGGAGATAGGGGTCAGAAAAAATGGAAAGAAAAACATAAAACAAACTAAGGCGATGCGCCAAAAATAATACACCAGGAAGCCAACCGAATACACAATCGTCTCAAACTACTTAAGCACAACACCAAAAGATGCACATTTTCTAAATGAAATTCACGGTGATTAGAGACAATAAATATATGCAAATGATGAACCGAAACACCATAAAACATATATATTACTCCAATGGTTGTGCATAGTATTAAATTAGAAAAGAGGTAAGATTGTTGTTACAAAGCCTAAAGTGGTAAGGTGGAGTTTCAAGATCTCCTTTTCCTAACAAAAGAGAAGCTTGGTGACAAAGAGGAAAATATTAAGACTCTTCACACCTAACTAAAATCTCTATCTCTATTTTCTTTTTTTTTTTCCTTTGAACTTCAATTACAATTTATAGGGTGAGGAGGAGGTAAGAAAGAACTTTCAAACTCCTTCCCATTTCCCCTTAATTATGATAAATGATATGAAGTGACAGAAACAAATTTCCTCAAATCTTTCTCATAATTTGACCCCTTCAAAAAAGTGAGAGCCATGCCCATTTAATGCATCTTAATTATCTTGCAATCAACTCCCTTGAGATGGAATCACCTTTTGAGAAGAAACTCCTTCGGCTATTTATTACATAACCAGATATTTTGACCCTTTATGCATTGGTTCCCGACCCCTTGATTCAAATGGCACATATTTTGTAATGAAATGACCCTTCACCTCTGATCTTTTGAAAAATTCCTTGAGCATTAAATCTTACAAATAAGACCCTAAATCACTTATACGTGGTGGATGGCTTGTCATCTTTATGGCCTGCTTTGAAGATGGATTCCATTTTTGCAAGATCCACATGGAAGGCCCACACATTCTTAAGACTCTTATTTTCTTTAAGGCTCCTAGGAAAGCACTGGGTGGACACTTGGCACCATCCGTGGGCTCACTATCCTACTCCTTTGTTGGCTCTATGTGTAAGTCCCACGGGAGTTTGATACTTCATCACCTTTTGGCTTCTGAAGCTGCGCCCACTTGACACTTGTCATTATCTGCAAGCCATTTGGTTCTCTTTATAATTTGGTTAATTCCCCTCTCTCTCGGTGAAGATTTAGATTCAAATGGGTTTCTGTTATCCACATGAAAATTTGAATAACAAGACCATACACTATCACTTACATACTTGATTTTTCCGCTTGCTAGTTACAAGTGCTAGATGACACACGGTTTCTGGTTTCTTTAACAAGAGTAGGTTGAATACCTAATACAAATAAGTCTTCTTGGTGTTTATAAATAAGGAAATATTTCCATGTATCTTAGGATTTCCCTTAATGTAGTTTCCTTTCAATGTGTTTCCCTTTTCATCACTTTAGTTTGTCTTTTCGTTTTGGGCGCATTAACGTGGCGGTAGCCTAATAATTTTGAAAGGTTTTGTATGCGCAGAGGACTGTGCATCTATTTTATGTGGGGTAGAAGGTGTCAAATGAAAATTCTTGAGAGTTATGTGTATATGTAGCCCAAGTGAGAAAATCAAAAGTGTGTGGGTTTAGAAAAGTGTGCGTAGTGGGGATCATGAGAGAATATTGGTGCCAAAAGGCTTTGAGAAAACCATGTACAAGGGTAAAAAGTGTAGGAGAAAATGAGGTAGGAAAATGAAAGAACTTGGTAAAGGATGCAGAGGTTAACATACTTGGTATGGGAGTGTGTGCAAGTTATTATGTTGTCAAAGAAGTCTTGCATGCTAGAAGGTTGCAGAAATTTTTGTGTGAGTTTTGCATGGAGGGAAAGCACTAAAAAAATGTGTGGAGGTATTTCTTTGGAAAAAATTTACTTTATTGCATTCATACATTGGTAGGTGGCATTGGCATTTGTTTGGGAAAATAAGAAGCTATAAATAGAAGGTCGGGGTGAGTTATTCTTTTACCTTGTGTTTGTGTTGAAGAGCTCTTGCGAACTAGGGAATCCTTGTGAAGAAATTTTTTTGTGGATATTTGTGTTCGCAAAAGAAGATTCAACATATTTTTGGACTAAATTGGAGAGGGAGTACATGGGTATGGGTGAAGAAGTGTGTTTGGAGGATTCCCATGGGTGTTATGCCATCTTGTGGAAGGAACACTTTATAGGTTAGGGTTTACAAAGCTAGGGCACATGATTTGGAGGAGTTTTCGCAAAGTAATAAAGATGTAGGACTGAGAAGAGTTAGGGAAAGAAGGAAGGAAGATATTACAAGGACTGGAAAAGAATAAATGGCACCAAGGAAGGGATCTAATATTTCACCGAAGAAGGGGAAAGGAAAGAGCAAAGGAAAACCCACTGTATCAAGAAGTGTTAACAAATTATGGTATGCGGAAATTAAGTACCTAGATAGAATGTTGATGATAATGGAGAGGGTTTCTCATGTGTGTAAGATGGCCATAAGCGATTATAACCACATAACATATACCATAGAAAAGGATATGGTAGTGGAGTTAGTTTTTCTCATTTGGAGAGAAGACACAAGATGATAAGCTTCTTTATGACGACTCTATAAAAACCACGTTGGAGAAGGTGGAATCCTGCAACTCTATGAGTTTCCTATTTTGGTAAACCTAACAGGTTGTACCAGTGGTTGATGTCATGTGTACATGAGGATTATTTCTACTTTGCAGGAAGAAGAATGTGCCTAACTACCCAGTTAATTTCAAAGTACACTGGACTTATATGCATAAGAGAATCAATGGAGGATGATTTGGATGACAAGGACACTATCAAGGAGATAGCCACAAAGTATGAGTATAAGAAGGGTTTATGCTACTTTAAAATTAGCAAGATCATAAACCCAACTATGAAGATGGCCACACATCCGCTTACCAAGACGAATGACAAGAGCGCTAGACGCAAGTGAACAAGAAATGGTTCAAAAATTACAAGAAGATTTTAGAAGGTAAAATCTATAAACTCTCAGCCTTCATTACGGAGGAGATTATAGATGCAAAGCACGTAATGGAGATATATATTATTTATGGTAACATTCTCCTTACCATTGTGTTTTTTATAAATTGTAGTGCTCGATGGACCGAGTAGCTATTTATGGGAATACCCTTGATGAAGACCCCTCCCCCACGAAGAGGTTTGAATGCTACACTTGTGACTCGATGATTATGCCATACAAAAATTCTTAGAGAAGTGGTATAAGTGAATGCATGATGCATTCAGGGTAGAATGGAGAATCTCAGAGCAACTGCAAGCCTTGGTGGATGATGAGGATGAGTTCATTGTATACCAACACTTCGTATATGTAGATTTACTTTAAGCGATGGAACACAAATCCCTTGGTGTAAACTACCATTTTACTTCACAACATATTAATTTCAAACCATGGTCAACAGGTTCAAGGAGGAAAATAAATTCATATTTGATCTAAGTGAGGTAGATGTGGATTATTGCACGCTACACCAAAGACTAGTTTCACTTAAGAAGTGCGCGTATATGGATAAGTATGTCTCACATGAAGTAAATATGTTGAAGCCAGTGTAAATTATTACTATAGGTAAAACAAAGGCAAGGGTGTATATCCACCTAAGGCCCAAGTTTGAGAAGGGCGCATACTTAGAGGATGATGTATCCATCTCAGAGGACTGGACTTGAAGAAGGGAACAAAGAGAGAAAGAGTAGAGACCACAACAAGCTAGGGGTGTTGAGCACGTGTAACATGTAGATTATAGTAGCACGGGGAGTCGGGCGCAGGACCAAGTACCTACACAAGGAGGAAGAAGTCTCATGTTAAGGAAAATATACCAGAAAAATAAGAGTCCCCTATGTTAGAGGAGTTCATTGGTGAAGAAGAAGTAGAAAGTGGCACAAATCTCGGACTCTAAGTGTAGACACCAAATTTGGGTCACACTCCCCTTCACCCCACATGTATATTAATTTAATTACCTATAATTAAATTAATTCCCATTATCATAATATTCATTAATAAATACCTTAATTAAATTAATTTCCACCTCACCTAGACACCTCACCCCACCACATCACCTAGACACCTCATCATAGACCTATTCTTAGCATGTTTCCTTTTAACTAGGACTCAATATCTACTTACCATAACTAACTAATACTTAGTCTAACCCTAACACTAAATGTCTATTCTTCCTCTAACCACATGCACACTTACTTACGTAGAAAATGCCATTTTGGATCTGCAACAATGGACAGAACTAGCCAAAAGATAGCCAAGATATGCTATTTTTGGAAACCTAGGATATCCCGCCTTAGCCGACACCGGTCAACCCGAATCAATGTCGGTTAACCTAAACCTTCATTGGTTACCATATATTCACTTTGGTAACCTTGTTAGAGAGGTTGGAAGAATTATTTGAGTTTTGGAGAAGAGAGATCTGCATGTAAGCATGCACCAGAGCACTCTTGCACATCTAGACATCCTAAACTAGCACCAAGACTGATATGAAGGTTAAGCATTCACAAGTAACAATCTAGAAAGCACAGCCATGACATTGACCACTAGTTCCATGGATCAACCACCACCTCCATCCAACCACCAGGCTTGCAAGTACAAGTAAGTGCATTTAGATCTACATCTTTCCATATTTATTTAGATCAGTTTCTTTATCTCTGTTTGGGAGTCCTAGTCTCCTTTGCATCTCATCACCCCTCACCTTCCTGTCAATCCCCCCACCTAACCACCTACAACCTCCCAGATCTCCATACCCAACTCCAGACATCTCTGAGTATTCCCAGCATTGTCATCAACCTCACCATTCTCTATCTATTCTCTGTGCAATCACAGAGAATCATCAAAACTAAAATTTATTGAGTTTCTATCCGGTTGACTCTCCGATGCCGATTCACCTAAAGCATTGTTGGTTTCCTCTCAACCAACATCGGTCATACCAAACCGATGTCGGTCTCTGTATTTGGTAAATCTTCCTATAACAACAACCTCATAACATTCACCCAAATAACCCAAACCACTCAAAACTTGACCCTGACTTGTCCTAACCACGTTATTGATGTGTCTAACTTCCGAATCTGATCATAACCTAGCATGTCAGATTATATTTTCTTATTGTACTTGAATGAGACACCTAAATCATATCAACTATAGTAGGATGTCATTTACTTATGTTATTTCTTACATTGAATTGTATTAAATAGTGGATTGACAACCATCTAGGAAGTATCACACTTCCCGATCTAGCACACGATAGGAAGTCCACTAACATATATTGTTTAATATTCCTCTCATGGTCTTTGTTTTTCATTCACAAGTAGTTCCTCCTAGGAAAAAGGAAGTTCTTGCAATCAACACTAGATTGGGAAGTCGAATACACCCTCTCTACCTTCCACCTTCATTCAAATATATTCCTCCTCAACCTTAACCTATCTTTTTGCTCATATGTACGTAACTTATCGGTAAAACACCGAGGAAACAAAGAGCATAAAGGATGATGATTTTTAGGAGGAGGATGAAGAGAATGATGAAGGTAAGAGTCCCCCTATTCATAATGTACATGAGTTCAATGAAGAAAGAGATGAAGAGGAGAATGAGTATGAGGAGGGAACCTATAATAGAGGAGGAAGTGAGGAAGTAGAAATGCACGCTTAGAATACCCCAACCCCAACCATAGAAAAAATAGATGACATAGTAGAGGAGGTGATGGGTACTATACAATAGTTAGTGGAGCATGAGGTGGAGAGAAACGCTGAAAAGTGATAAAGGAAACAAAGGATCCCGAGAGTATAGGGAAAGAGTATGGAAGCATGGGCGGAGATCCCAACCTGGTAGTGAGTGTCCCCAAGGCAGCACACAAAGCTAGAAAGGGAATAGTAGTGGTGTAGGAAAACACTATGAATTACATCAATGATCCAAACAAGGTACTACGTGTGCTTTTCTAAATCATAGTGCTGCAAAATAACTCCTCACTTGGTCTTCTTTTGATGAAGAGAGTGCATACCCATGCACAAGGAAAATACTATCTTTGGATTTTGAGTCCCATGTTGATGAGCCTAAGTTCGAGGTTAATAGTGGTATGTTGATGAAGACACCAGATGCCAAGGGAATAAACCCTCTTGTGAATGCCCAACAATTGTCAAATGATAAAGTTTGCAACACACTCAAAAAAGTGTCGGTGGAGGTGGAAGAAAGACTTTTTCATAATAAATGATAGAATAAGAGTCTTGGAGGATGAGCTTGGGAAAAATAATGAGGAGATCATTGAGAGGGACATGGAGATAAAATAGAAGGAATTGATCAATGTACAGTTAAGGCATGAGATGAGGGATGAAAGGTGAAGGGTGTGAAATCTAAAAGAAGGTAGAAGTTATTTCAAATGCCATTATCTTAAAGCACCTGGACCTATCCCCTCCTAATTAGAAGTATGATTCAACCATGCACTACTTGGAATACTTGATGCACATACTCACCATGGAGAGGAAACCACTTACATTGGAGTTAGCGAGAATAGATGATGGCGCGCCATAAGGAAGAATAAAATTTGAATATTGGGAAGATAATAACTTGGTACTTTGAGCTCCTTGCCTTAGTGGAGATCGTGACATAAACAGCCAAAGTTGGGTATGAAAAGCGTGGTGATAGAGATAGAGTAGAAAGCATATTGGTTTCTAGAAATGAGGTGGATCTCAAGGAGTTTCAAGAGAAAAACAAGGGCAATAGGGTGGTGCGATTTCAGATATTGGTCGAAGTTGAGAAGAAATTAGAGGTGATCAAAACCTTGAGGTTTTCAATTAAAAATAAACTGAAGGAATTATACCCCCAAGTCACTCACATGATGGATGTGTTGGGTGACCTTAGCAAGAAGATGGAAACCATCGAAGATATGCTAAAAGCTAAGGGAGGTGATATAAGTTTTGACGACGCTAGCTTGTTGGTGGGTGATTTGCTCCAACATGCATAGGGTGGGGTAGATGCTTGGATAAAATTGAAGCATCCATGAAGAAATAATTCCCACTCCTCATGCAGCAGTAGCAGGATCCTTCTATTCTTCCATTCTTTATTTAATTATAGATTATTTCATTTCTCGTACTCCTTATTCTTTGGTGAAATAGAAAAGTTTTTCAGGGAAGGATAACATGTGAAGTGTGGGGTAATGTTAGGCCTTGAATTGAATAATTCCCAAGGCATAAATATTGTGCACGTGTAGGGAAATCGAGTAGGAAGGCACTCAAGGAAAGATGTGTGGGAGGAGAGGTTGGCATATAGAAGTAGAAGAGGGTTTGGGGACTTAGCTGAATTTTTGAAGGTGGTATCACATTAGAAACACATGAGGGCCCAAGTAGGTGTGATGAATGGATAAGATTCCATCCTAGAGCCTTGGAGGTCAAGAAATGAATATTCCATGTAGGGAATATTCCTAGAAGGATCATTACAGTTAGTGGAGGCCTTTGCAAGACGACATAAGCACTTGATCATGGAGGACCACACTTCCACTTTGCATGTGATCTACTCATGGGTGAAACTATGGCGGTGAATCCAGATTCTATTTAAAGGAGTGCTAGGGTCTGAAATAAATAGAGTTGGAGATGCAACGAAGTGGTGAGAGAATGTTGTTACTAGGCATATATGTATGTGCTTGGGTCTGAACATGGGCTGTAATGGGAAAGCATAGCTAGGATCTCTATTCAGAGTAGTTTTGTAGGGTGGAATGTTATTTCATGATGTATATGGTCTGAGATGACCCTGTTTGATGTAATATAACTACTATAAATGGATTTCAATAATATATGGAGCTTTGTTTTTATATTTAAGTCTATGGACTAAAACCTAGTGTGTTTTCATGTTATTCATTGTCTAGATTTGTTTTCATTATATTTTTGTGATGTTTATGTTTATCTCATGGAGCATTTATGCTTAGAATTAGATCCACTACCTCCATACTAGACTCAATGCACGTGTTATTATTTTTCAAACCTTTCCCCCATTAATGGCAGAACATTCTCACAAGGCTCACATAAAGGAGGGGCTTGGCACCCACATGTGCCTCCGGTGAGTGCCAACTTAGGTTTGGTGATAGGCCAAAGTGTGTTTGGAGATAAAATAAATATTAAAGGATAGAGCTAATGAGACTACAAATTAGATAATCCATCCTAGGAAATAAAAACCTATACTCGATCCTTATCTTTTCGATGGCCCTATAATCAACACACATGCACCATTATCCTCCCTTATTTTTTGTTAGCATTGTGGGCACCACACATAGTCTTAAAATATCACGTACTATGCATTTACATAACAACTCTTTCACTTTCCTTCATACCTCGCCATTCTCCTTTGGAGTCATTCCATATGGTGTTTTTTTGGAAAAATCGATCTTGGTATCTAGTTAATTTCATGAATGATACTACACAAAGTTGTAATCCTTGTGGAAATTCTTTTGTAAATATGTCCACAAACTCGTTAGTATTCCACACACATCACTCAAGATATCTTCATCCTTTTTGTAATCTTTGCACACTTTTTGGGAATAAGTACATAACATGTTATCTCTTCTTCCACTTCTCACATGAATTCCTTCCTTGACACAACCAAGACTCCCATGCAAGATCCATTGTGCACATCTTCCTCATCCTTTCCTCCAAAGGTGAAAATTTGAAACTCCTCCCATCCTTTTAAATGCAAATAAGATTCACATGCCCATTATGTATATCCTTTTAGTCATACTTCCATGACCTCCTAACAAGTGGATGACAAGAATCCACATCACATTACAAAAACTTCATCACAATAGTTCCATATCCGGAACTTGATAAAGTTTTTCTTATTAACAAATACTTGGTTTCCCTTTTACAACCATGAAAATTATAAGGATTGGGATGAAAAATCTTCTTTATCACTATCTTCTCCACAATTTCATAGGAAATAATTTTTCTACGCTAACATTATACAAAATTTCCTCATGACTTAAATATTGTTTAGAAAATATTTTCATCGCATGGGCTCATTTTGATTTAGCATAGTATTTAATAGAAGTTTTCTTATCATCAGAGATTCTTCACACTTTGGACCTTTGGAATGATCTACATATTTTTTTGCTCCATGCACTACATGCATGCTATATTTTATACACCTGATCTTCACTTTGATATGTGCATTTGGGAACTCAAATTCATAGTGTCCAACAATTCCACACTTAAAACATGTTTTGAAGAATCCTCTTCCCCTTCCTTGGTCAAATCTTCCATTGAATTTTGGTGAGAAATATTCCCCATCATCTTAGGTACTATTATATGTATGCATTTGTACATTTTTTTCTCATCTTCTTGTAGCTTTCAATATCCACAACCACTTCCTCTTCTACCAAACACATTGAAATTTCCTCTCTAGGATGGGGATTTATAGGGATTTTGATATTTCCTCTAGAACCTTCTTCCTCTATTTTTATTATAATATCGTTAATTACGTCAAACTACCCCGATATGGTGGTTGATAAAATATTTTATATGTTAGTTTATTGTTTGAAATCTTGTCCCTTATTCCTACCACGTACTTTGCATGTTAGTCCCCATCTACCTTCTTTTTCATTTTCCATCTATGCATTCTAGTGCCCCAATGTTCCACGTAATATTTTCATTTTTTTGCAATGACCTTTGAAATATCTATAAAATCTATTTTATCACTATAAAATCCTTACATGCTAGATTCACTCCCTACTAAAAATTCTATGTGATGATACTTATGATAAGAAATTGTGCATATTTATGGGTGCCTCTTCTAACAATCTTGTTGTGCACCATTTCGGCATATTTCGTTTACCTTAATGGACCTTATAAATATTGTGTGCACTTCCAATACTTAGCAAAAATTTGAAATCGTGAAATCTTAATTATGTTGTGATGTTCCTCCATCACATGTGTATCCTTTCTCCATCTACATTTTAGTACATTATAGTTACTATTTAGTTTTTATTCATTTGTGTGGAAAATGATAAGGACATGGGGAACTCATTCTCTTATCTACTATGTGTCCTTATTTAAAAAATTGAGCCTAGATCCATCTACAATGGTGTTTTCTATGGGGTTATAGAATATATCAAAGTGGCTGAGTTATTTTTATGAAGTATTTCATTTCCTCTTTCATTCAAAGGGGAAGATATTATAGTTTCTAAATAACTTTGATACATGGTATTCTTCTTTCACAGGGTGCTTCAATACCTTACTCTCCTTATTTATCTTTTCTTAATTTTGTATTGGGGTGGATACACTTAATACTCTAGTCTATCCTTGACACAATTGGGGATTGACCACCCCTAATTCTTTAGAAATCTTGCAATCCAAATCTCTAAGTGAAAAAAAGAACATGAAATTCTCCTCTATAAAATAAATAGGTTTATTCCTTCCACATTTTTCATCTCTTTATTTACATTTATAGAAATGAAAATATTACACATTACATATTATATTTGAGTTAACATTTAAATTCTCTACTATGGATATTTCCTACACTCTATGTTGTAGGTTTCATCATTGAACATGTTAACCCCAACAATACAAAATGAAGCTATGCAAATGAAGATAAATTATGTCTACATACTCGGGTATCTTTTCCTTTAAGCATGTAATTTTCTTTTAATACTTAAAGAAGGAAATATAAACAATCAAAATTAGAAATTTACCCTTTGACACTACTTGTTTTGATAATGTATTGTTGCTATGAAAAAAAAAAATTTCTATCCCTACTCAAGTACATCTTGAGGTCTCTTGTCTAACTTGTTTATTCAAAAACTGAAATGATGCCATATTTTAAGAGTTAAATGCATAAAAAAAAAAAAAATCCACTTGACATGGTTGAACTTTTAGATTTCATGTTTTTCACCCATGTTTAGAAATTTCCACTTTGGTCGGCTTGTGGAATTATTCCTAGTGACTTGTATAGTTTTGAACCGATAGATCCCCCATCCGATATTTTAACTTTATATTATTTTTGGGTCATTTAATCCATATTGGTCACTCTTCCCATGATAATTTACCTTAGAACCCTATATAATCAAATGAAACTCACCTCATTTTATAACTTGGTATTCTCAGAATTCTTATTGAAAAAAAGTTAACATTAAAGGAACCCAAGGCTCCCTAAATTTAGTTAATTCTTATGCATAATCATTAATGAAACAACCACCATAGGTTTGAAGCATTATAGAAGGAAAAGGAATCAACTTATATCATTTCCAAGTACTAAGCATCCCAATTTCAAGTATTAGTAAGGGCCAAAGTCAATCCAAGCATGGTGAAAGAGGTTATAATTGTCAATTCATAGTTTCATTCATTCACATATCACATGCTAGGTGTTGAACCTTATGTGGTTTAAGGCCTATTCAGAGTAGTTTTGATGCCGGTGCAGTGCAAGGATTATACTTTAACCAAAATAATATTTTTTTTATAGGATATTTTACATGTGGCTAATGTTTGATATCTCACTTAAAGTATTCATATAGATTTACAACACGAGTAAAATCTAGGGTTTGACAATGACATACATTTAAAGGTAGGACTTTTTTTCAAAAATCTATAGAGAAGGGTCAAAACTATAAAACATGTACAAATTCATTAGGTGATCATGGTAGTTTTGTGTAGTCCTACACTAGGTCATTTTCTAGCCACAATTCTAGAAATGAAGTAGTTATAAGTTCATATCTCTTAGTTCCAGTAAAGATACACACCCAAAACATCCCAGATCCATATGTAATCAGCTAAGTGCACTCCTTTTATTGTGTGTTTGAGACCATCACATATTAAATAGACTATTTGTAAGAATTAATTTGTTGTTCTCACATTCCATAATCAATATTGAAGCTAATTAATCAAATTAACCCTGTGTAGCTCCCATTACACACTTTTAGTGTGTTTACCTCACTAATCTAATAGTTATTTATAGTTAGGGTGTAAAAAAAATGTGAAATATTGTAGGTATATTTTTAGGGCCAATTAAAATATCAAGGGTGATAGTTCCCAATCTAAATCATGATATTATTTAATCCTTTCATAGTATTATTGGTATCAATATAAAAACATAAATATCAATTTTGTTAAATAAATAGATAGGAAAATATTCAAACCAAACCCATTATCGAATAAAACACTCCCTACATATTGGTAGTG
The DNA here is from genome assembly GCA_018340775.1 of Taxus wallichiana var. yunnanensis. Classification (NCBI taxonomy): domain Eukaryota; kingdom Viridiplantae; phylum Streptophyta; class Pinopsida; order Cupressales; family Taxaceae; genus Taxus; species Taxus wallichiana. The sequence continues at coordinate 503,419,002 of CM031243.1, read as the reverse complement.
ATAATAAATGGTGGATATTGATCCTCACCATGTGGAGAAGGTATCTTATTAAGAATAAAATTAATTGAATTATCCATAGTTTTAAAATTTTCTAAAATATATGAAAAGGTGACATGCTAAATATTAGTAATAAAAAAATAGATTGCAAAAAAATCATATAGAATGTCTATATACATATGTGCTTTCTAAAGTAATTACAAAACATATATCTTAGCATGGGTGTTACTTAATGTTTACTATATATTATACCCCTTAAAATAAACATTCATATTAATGACGAGATTCATGGGTGTTAGAGGTAAGGGTGGGTTCCCCAATTGGTTTATTATCATGCCTAGTAGTAATAATAATAACTTTAGGGACTCTAGGTAAAGGTGTGAGGTGAGGATGGTGATGTGTAGTAACAAGAATGATTTCATAATGTATATAAAAATAAAAAGGAGTCTATTAGGTAATGAATTAGGTAGAATCATCATATGGGTCCTTTCTCTCACACAAAGTATGAGCATGTACATGGTCAAAGGGATGGTATCCCATATCATAATGAGGCAGTAATCCCTTAGGATTTAGGAGAATATCATAAGATATAGGAGGATAAATCATGATGAGACATATAAAATAAATAAGGATAGATCCTAGGTTAGACATGGTTTTAGAGATAGACTAAAATAAGCATCAAGGTTACCAAATGTTTTAACCATTTCTTGGTTAGTTAAATATGATAAGAGTTAATTAGGAAAAATTTAAAGAATGTTACAAGTTTATTATTTTGTACTAAATAATAAAGATTAACCATGCACATTTATAGTAAAAACTTAATACTTATAGCTATGCTAAAATGGTACAATAACTACTTAAAACACACAAAGGGATAAGTAATTAGTTATGTAGATTTGTGTAGAGATGATCTAAGTGTGATGATAGGGTAAAAGAGAAATTATAAATATGGAAATTATTTATCTCTAAACAAAAAATTGAAACTAATTTTGTGTAGGCCCAAATAAGTCTTCTTGTAAAGTGGTATACTCTTGACTTATTCTATATGGTCATGGAAATGTGCACAATGGGGTTCTTCAACATCACTTTAAATTCACTTGACTAGACATGAGTTTTTCTTCTTTTCAATTGGCCTCAAACTTAAGTACCATATATAATGACCTAAAATAAATAGAAACCCTAGATATTTGCATAGACTTCGTGAAAACATTAGATAACCAAACAAGAAATTAGTTGTGAGTGAGGTTGGACTACGCTTAATGGTCAACCCCTACCGAATTGATCCAAGTGATTCATTAAATACCCTTAAGTGGGAGAAAGACATGTGTATTTATCTTAGTATAGGTATAAGTGTGCATGCATATACAAAAAACCCTCCTATTTTTTCCCTTTGTATATTGATTCAATAATAATGGGAGAAATATTTAGTATAAAATGTAACCAATGTGGTAGTAAGGTGATGTGGCGTGCTTTATATGTGTAGAATATCCCTTTTGTACCTTTAATACCGATGAAAATGCTTGGAATGAATTTCTCTTACTAAGACATGGCTATAAGACCTTTGAATGCTTGTAGATGGGATGATATGGAATTTTGAACTTATTTTGATTGATTCATACATGTGTGGTGGATTAGCTAATTGATGTGTAGTTGCTTTAGGAACATTGAGGAGATCCTTTAGTTTTTTAGTGTTGAATTTTTTAATGCTAGCTTGTGGGAATTTAATATGAGTTATAAATCTGCAATTGAATTCCTTGTTTATACTTCAATTGGTTAAATATTCATATTATGGATAATACAAGGAAGATTAAATCAATCATATAATGTGTTAAAATTGGAATGAAAAGTTTTTATATGGGAGGGTCTAGAATTGTATAGGTTGGCTAGAGGCCATACTCCACTACTGAGAACTTTCACATATGGTTTTGGATTGACATCTAGTGATGAAAAAACAAGAGTTTTGGAATGATTACTATAGATGTATTAATCATTTGGATGATTAATATTTCATTGATAAATAATAGAGTAGTGTGTTAAAAAAGATAATTACTATAGGGAGAGAGAGAGATTTAACTTAGAAGTGAATATTTTTCTTAGCATATGAACAAAGCCAAACTTGTCATTACAAAGGATAATTTTTCAAATTTACGTTTCAAAAAGTTGTTTTAGGATAAGGATATTATTTATCTTGGATATAATTTCTATAAGAATCTATTTAATTGCAAAAGCTTCCCAATATTAAACAACAATTTTATTCTTCTTGATAGTGACAATAATTGGGTTGGAAATCCAAGTGGTTAGAATTTTTAATTGGTTCTACTTCACCTCTCTTTTTGATCTTATACCATTTCAATAATTCAATGTTAATGAGGTTATCTCCGCTAGGTATAAAATAACACAAAGAGTAAGGAGTTAACCAATTTTGCATTCCTTGGTCATGATCCTTATTTTAGAATGAAAAATATCACTACAATGATACACCTTAGTTATTTCCTCTAAATCCTTAAGGGTGTAGATTTGGGATTCAATAATAATAATAAAACTATAAAGCACTACTTTGAAGAGGTATAAAAACCAATTATTTATTCCACAAGGTGAAATGTGTGAAATATATATATTCCAATGTATTTTGGAAATGAAGATTGTATTAGGAACCCCAAAACTTGGCAATGATATTTTTGTATGATATAACTTCACAAATGGCCTATGGAACATTTTGTATGATGTGTTGATACTTATAGATAGATGAATGTCCTTGAGAGAGTGATTTATAAATTGGATTATTTATTGTGATCTCTTAGGTAGCCTAAGGATGTAGGTTATATAAATTTTATTATTTAAACAAATATTTTGACAAGATTTTCCATCAAATGACACATGATTGAATAGGGTAAATTTTGGATTTTAAAATGTGACCATTAAGGCTTCTAGAATGAATTCATAAAATTTGAAAGAATCTATCTATATGGTTTTTTTCTACATGGTTGAATTTTTATTTTCATAATGCATAAAGATTTGTCCATTCGAGATGGAGATCAAATGTTAAAATATGTGTCTTATATTCTAAGATAGAGACGTTGAATGGTCAATGATGGGAAAAAATGTGAAATAGTGTATGTTAGTTTTTATTGAGAAATGGATGTATAAAATTTAATCAATTAATTGAACAATGAGTTATGGGATGAGTCAAATGTCAACGATTAATTTCTAAATGACAATAAATCTAGATTTAGGTGTTATTGTCTCAAAATTTGGACTCGACTAAGAATTTGGGGACCACCACATAAATATTGTCACAATAAACTAAATTCAATAAAAATGGATAAGTGTGGAATTGTAAAAGACTATATGTTAGAGTTTTAGACTTATTAAAAACATTCACAAGCTACTTGCAAAATGCTACCAAAATCTTGGATCTTGAAAATAACTTCTCATTGTTAATTGGACTTTCAAAATTTTGGTGCATGTTTAAAATTTTCATGTAAATTACATTGTGACATCCAATTCCTAAAATACCATTTCAATAATATTTGTTTGAATTTTTGAAAATTTTGTGCACGATTGTAATTTGTATGTAAATTACAAAAGTGTTTCGAGATCCAAAACCCTAACTTAGTTTTGTTTTTATTTCAATTTATTTGCGCTCATTTAAAATTTGCATGTAATTTGAAAATTTATTTCTATAAGTCAAAACCCTAACTTGACAATGTAAATGCAATTCAAAACCTTGACATATTATTAGTTAGACATTTTCCTTGTAAATGCATGTCAAAACCTTGACTTAGTATTGGTCATAATTTTTTCTTGCTAATGCAAATAAAAACATTACTTAGTATTAATCATATTTTTCCTTGAAAATGCAAGTAAAATCCATATCTTAGTCTTAGTTAGACTTTTCCTTATAAAATTTAAGTCAAAATCCTTGACTTAGTGTTAGTCGTACTTTTTCCTTAAAAATGCAATTCAAAACTCCTTTGAAGCATCAGAACAAGAGTTTTTTCTCATGATGAACATTTTTGGAATCTAAATTGTACAACAATATTTGAATCTTGAAATGCTAAAATTTGGCACAAAGATGAAAAACATCAAAGTGTTCCAAAGGCTATGAAAATATTAACTTGTGTCTAGATTTGGAGGCCTTTCCTCTTAAATCCACCTTATACCATGACAGGGAACACACTAGGGAGTCTTTCCCAGAACTTGTAAAGGTGCTACCCTTCAACACCGCTAAGGGATGCCCCTAAACTCCCCACTCCCGAAAAAATAAGAAAACCTACCTTTTTTAGGGAAACGTACTCCTTAGACTCCCGTTTAGGGAAGGCCAAAACTCGTCATGATTATAATATGGCCATTTTTAGTGCGATTGAAGAGTTCATTGAGCAGCATGTCCAAAGTGTCTCCAATCTCAGCGGAGTTCGGAAACACTTTGGGGCACTGATAAGGAAAGCAAAAGGACCATTGATCAGCTGGATAAGACTGACGCTGCCCACATGACAACTTTGGGAATGTTCAAATCCTGGAAGAACATCAAATCCAACATCGAAAAAGCTGCCAAGAAGTAGTTGTAGGTGCTTTAGCTGCTCTTATATGTTTTTTTGCGGTCTCTTTGCTTCTTTTTTGCAGAGTTTTTGTTGTTTTTGTCTTGATGGGGTAGTTATTTTTGGCTACTTTGGGATTCATTGTCACACTTGGATTCTGATCCTTTTTATTCTGGTTCTATTTCCTATTTTGGCTCCTAGACCCTCTTTTGTTCACAAAGGTATAGTCCCTTTCAAAAAACTATTTGCCAATAATAAAAAAACAATGTCATAAATTTGAATGAAGGATTTGATCAGGAAGAAGGTTTGCTGGAGGGAAATCCTTAATTTTTTGTTGTATATTATCAAATTCATTTTCATAATTTTTAATGTGTATTTTTAATTATGTAAAATGTCATTTTATATTTTTAAAAGTGCACATAAAACTTACAAGCTAAAATTTACTTTTTCCATTGACAAGGTCCTAAGAGAATTGTACCTTTGTTTCATATACATGTGCAATTGGTCTTTGTCAAAGTGCATGTTTCTATTATTAAAAAATTGAATTTTTATTCTATAAATTTAGTTGAGAAATAAGAAATATTTTCCTATAAATATGTGTTATCAAATCATTGTAAATGAACTTATTTTGTTGAATTAAATTCTTGAGAGATATTATAAATGATTTTTATTTGAAACTTTTGATGAAAGAGAATATAGAGAAATATAGTCAGACTTTATGTTGTTTATTAATCTTTTAGTTATTAGTTTTTCTAATGTAAGATATATAATTAACTCTTGTGATTATGGAAATCCAATATGTAAATTTTCATTTGTAGTTAAGTAAACGTGTATGTGACCAAAATAGGATCTATATTTTCCTATTGAAAAACAAAAATTAATCTACTCATTTCCTCCCTATATTATAATTCTATATTATTTTCCCACTCTCCTTTGTCTACATTTCATTTCTTGAGAGTAATAACCCTTGGTATGAGTACCCAAACCCTAGAAATAGATTAGTGTAGACATATTACATATTCCCTTTCATGTAATTTATTTAATCAATATAGGTCACCTACCAATTACAATATAAGAGAAACTCTTTCTCATCACATTATTACCAAAATCCATGATTTTTCCCATTAGAAAATAATTTTCCAATAGGTATCTATAAACTCATTGTGTACATGACTTATATGATTTTATGTTGTTCGATTTATGGTTGTATATTTTACCTAAGTTATCATTTTTATTTTCACAAATGTGATGACATATATCGCTAAGAATGAAAAGGAAAATAATACAATAAATTTTCAAATGGAAATCTAACAAAATACATGGGAAAATATACAAATCAAAAGATGTAATAATATGTAGGTAATACACTATCTAATAAAATATAAGAGAAAAATCAAAGAAAATAAAATATATGACAATGGATTATAAGACATAATAAAATCTAAGAAAGAAATCAAATAAATCACAAGGTATGATAATGATTATAAGACACCTAATAAAATTTTAAAAAGTATTCAAAGTAATTAAAATATGTGTTAAGGTTATAATGAATATAAAATGAAATAGAAGACATGGGAAAAGAAGTACATAAGATATGATAAAAATGAATATATTAAATATCAAATGTAATATAAGAAATGGACAAAGAAAACATAAGACACAATAAAAAATAGAAATGCTAAAATTAATAGGATCTCAATCAATGTTTGGGCTCAATTTTTCCAAGAGATAATAAAATACCCTAATGTCATTACAAGGATGATTAAATATTAAGTAGATGTAAAAAAATAAATATTTTTGAGGAAGGCCTGAAGTCCTTATACTCTTACTCATAAATATTTAGCAAGGGTGTTTGGGTGATAAAATATATATTAGTTATTAGTAAGATAGTATAATGTATAGAAATATAAACTCATGATCAACTAATGGAAATATGTATAAATGGGAATACAAGGCGTGATTTTGAAGGAGGAAAAACAATATGTCATGATGGTGAAACAAGATCTATAGTTGAAACGAGAAACTAATAAATAGGATATGACTAAAGGCTTTCACCGTCTAGGTGAGAAGGAAACCAAGAGGGTGGGTTTGGATTAGACTAACTAGTGAAGTATAAAAATATATCCCAAGTTAGCTAAGAAAAATGAAAGTACAAGACTCAAGAGTTAGTAGTGTAAAAGATATTTAATAATTAAAGAGATTTGTTTTCTACACATTAAGAGTCAATTGTCAAGGCATGAAATAACAATTAAAAAAACAAAAGTAGCTCATAATAACCATGTGAAGCTTGATATTCCTTCTCTGTATTAATATTTAAATTCAACATGTTAATATCATTTTTACATTAATATTTTAAAGTATATATAAATATGGGGTGCAACCACATCCTATGTATTCATTACATGATCCTATAATTACATTTTTTTACCTAAAAATAGATATTTTTATTTCTATAGAATTATCAACAAATAGTATTGATCACAACTAGTGGTTTCCACATTGCATAAACAAAATCTATTAAAAATCACAAGAAAAATGGTAAATTTGATTCTGCATGACTGATTGAAAATCATGAATCCACCTAATTTCCTTTGTATTGTGCTAGTTTGGAAAATTGATAATTTTGATCCATAGTGGCAATGTTTATGATTAAGGGTTTGCATGTCTCCTCACTCTTGTTTATGGCCTACACAAAGTCTAACAACATTCCATATAATAATAGCTTAATGTTTTTAGATTATAAAATTTTCTCTTTCTTTTTAAAAAAAAGAGACTTTAAAAGAAGTAAAAAAGGAATTATGATAGTTATAGGAGACAAAAAATGACAACTTTGAAAATCTATACATGTTAGATACCATGTTTTTAGTGTAGTAGCGAATGCATAAGAGGTATCAATGCGTGAGAGGAATCTATAAAGGATCTCAAATAAAATAATTCCTATAATATGGTGAATCAAAAAAGGAATTTAGAATGTAAAAATAATCTATGGTGAAGAAGATGGCGATGTTGAATTTTCAATTCAACATCCCTCATCTTCTTAAGCCATAACTTATTTTTGTATTATGAATTTATATTTTTGGATTCACTGAATTACAATAATTAGTTGATTTGTGAGACTTTACAAATCTCCCAATACTCTCTAGTCTATAAAATATAAATTGGAGCGCAATGTCTAGTCATTTACCCAACTACTTATAAAGTCTTAAAATGTAGCAAAAATTTTTATACCTCATGTCATGTATTTTATAAGTGATCTAGTGTGAATATGACTATATTTACCATAACCCAAATCCATATTGAATAAAATGGAGGTATTATCATTTTATAATCATCCATACAACCATGAAAATACCTCCATTTTATGTCAATTAAATTAGAAAGTTAATGTTTATGAGTGACATGGAAATATGAGATGACTACCTAGGGACTATATGTAATAAGTGAATAAAAATAACAATAAATGGTTTTAAATATTTTTGATTGAAAATATATCTATTAATAAAACAAGTAAAGTAGTGTTGATGTGAATTTAAAACATTTAAAAATCCATAGAAAAGAAAAAACACAAGTTGTAATAAATGTAACAAGTACAATATGAATCCAAGAAATGTGTAATAGATGAGATATTCTTAGATGCCATGGGTTGTAATTAATTGTTCATAAAATTTGAACTAATTTTCACTCTCAAATTATTTAAGAGACATCACTAAAGGATGTAATTGATAAGGACCGCGATAGTAATGTAGAAAACCATACCTCATATAGTTTCTAACAACCAACTTGGTTGTGTGGGCATCGTCGGTTTGATGCGGTGTTGATTAAAAATAAATCCCTCAACACCCTAACAATAATATAAATTGAAGGTTTTTATGGCATCTAATTCTTTGTGACCATGAGAAAATTTTCTAGAGGCGGGAGAATATGAGATAGGATTTCATATATGGACTAGATTACTAGTTGTAGGTTTGGAATAGACTTTCCCTGTGTGTCATGGGTTGTAATAAATCATCTATCAAAGTTTGGATACTTTTTTATCTCAAGGAACTTACAAGTAATTTCATCTAAATGGTTAATCTTTAGGGAGTATTAACTAATGATAGATTTTCCTAAACAATTAGTTACTAAGGTTAATTCTAGTAATAATAGGAATAGTCATTTAAGAATAGGTAAATGATAATAGACAATGTAACTAAATGCCATCAATTATAAGTAGAAGAAGACTTAGATAATATCCTAAACTATGTGTTAATCTATGCTAACTTGTTGATTGGAAAATGATGGAAATGATCTGATAGAGAATTGCCGATGAATGTTTGTCGTGAACAACTACATGGAGCAAAGTGTATGATGTAACCCAAAGCATACCCCCACTCTAGACCTTTCTATGCGCCCTTGTTCCTTTGCACCTTCAAATCCTACAACGTTTTAGGTTTATGAAAGACTTCTTGATCAAATCTTGTCTATAATTTAGATCATTGATATTGTGTGATACTTATTGTGTAGTTGATTAAATCTTCAAAACCATAGATAGTGAAGGAGTCCTACAAAACAAACATTAGTTTGATTGTAGGCAACCTTGTGCACATTCTTCTCTCCTAGCATGTTATATCTAGAATGTATATAACCATATTAATAATCATGACCTTACAAAAAAAATGATTATACTTAGACATTTTCCCTATCTTGACTTAATTTTGGTTGTGTGCCTTTTGTACTTGTAGATATGACCGTATGAATTCCCTAAAATGATTATACTAGTATATGCGGCTCAAGAGAGTCTTGTAGTATATTTTCTTGTGATTTCTCTTAGTATTTTCTCATTGGAATGTTAGGAATCAAGCAAATAGAATACCATCTATAATGGGATATGAATAAATTTCTTATATATGCATTATAGATTTGGAAAACTTGGGAAAGACTAAATAGAAGTGTAAAAAAGAGATTCAAATCAATAAAATGACCATTGGAGGGAAATGGAACTAAGTGAATAGGTCAGCCAATAGCGTATGGGTATTATGTCCCTTTCTTAGTGTTATGGTCTTGGATCTATCTATAAGTAATTTTAAGGTTTGATTGTAATGTGTGAGGGTATAACCTAATTTGGTGGAGTAATATGACAATTATGTTAATAAATAGGTTGTATATGCAAGAAAGAATGAATGAGATAAAACTATGGATAACATAAATGGCCAAATTGAGCAAGTGTATGCTAGTGCAAGAGTGTTGTTATAAGACATGAATTAGAAAAATAAATGTCTACTTTTTCCCCACTTTAAGTATGGAATTAAAAATTAAGTGTTTAAATAAATTCGCATAAGTGTGTAGACACACTTTTCCTTTTCTCAGTGTCTTTTTATTGTTCTAGGACATTGTCTTTGTTCTTCTTGTGCTTATTTTTATAGGATGAGTACCACAAACAAAATTTTAGTCAATCCATAGTATAGGAAATAAAATTTTATCTTGAAAACTTTGAACTTTGTATGAAAATAGTAATATGTAAATAGAAAAGAAAAACAAAGGAAAGAGTACATCTAATTGCTATGTGAGAGAGGGAGATAGAGTATTCCTCCTACCAAGATATCATAGAGATTTTTGAACTTTCTATTAGATTTGGTTATAAGGACTTGGGGTGATCGGTCCCCAAGTGGAATGTGCAAAGGATATAAAGAAGTGTAAATGTACCCCGCATTGTGAAGAAAAATATATGGGGAGTATTCTAGTTACTCTATATCCCTCCACAAACATATGAATATTGGTAAGTAAAGCGCATGAGGATAATAACCACCTCAAAACTTCCCAAGACCCACGAGATAAGTACCACTTATGCAGATGAACATAAAAAAATTAATTTTCAAATGATGACATAATGTACCAAGGCAATACTATCTTACACGTACCCTTAGTGCCACCATAATTTGAAATGTATTATGCATTTTTTCATTGAAATTGAGTGAAATACTTATAGATGTCCCTAAGAAACTGTACTAACCGAGAAAATGATTAAATATTCCCTGGGGTAGAAGTGTATTGAATGGGCGGTAGTGTTCGAATGCTATGGTATTTTATATATAGTTTTGTCCTTATATGTTTTCTAACCCAAGTCTATTTCTGATCCATTTTTGAATCTATAAAATTTCTAATTTTGTACATGTGATCTTGTTTCCTGATTCTAAGATGTTATAAGGGTGAGATATCATTTGATGGTTTCCCCTTGTTTGGGGGTGTATGATCTATAAATCGGCCAATAATTTTTTTTTCTCTTGACCATAGAACCTTATAGGTAATTAATTATTTTACCGAATTCACCTTTTAATAAATAAAATTTAATCAAATGCAATGCAAGGATAAGAAACATAATGCACAAGTGTTGATAATGGAGTTTGACATAATGCCTACGTCTCTAGGTTTAAAAGTTGAATTGATTCATTAAACACATTTGATTTGTAAATATAATACAAAATTATAAATGAAACTATGAATGCACAAAAATGAACATGATGTCAATTGATTCTATGAATCAACCGGGTACAGAAAGTATGGTGCTCGAGCATAGCTCCGGGGGGTTCATTAGCTAGGAAATATCCTAGCACATGGGTTCATATTGAAGTAATTAAAATTAATAAAATTAAAGGCAATATTGAGGTAGACATGAGGGGGTGAAAAGGTTTAATTTATTAATGTTTTGAATCAAATCTTGGGGTAGGTTAGAGAGGTGGGGCAAAGTAAAGGGAGGTTTAATTTTAATATAAGACTAAAACATTTGAACCTTAGTTTTTAAAAGTAAATACCTTAAAATTACAAAAGGAGTGTGGTCATAAATTAAATTGTAAACTCTTTTTTAATAAAGAAATTTAGATTCTTAACCAAGAGATAATATGATGGTAGAAAACTAGGATTGAGTATGCTTTTCAACACAAGTGATATTATTTCACCATATTAATTATTTGAAGAAATATTGATAAATGATTAAAGCTTAAAATATATAATTGATTTGTAATAGGTCTTTAATGACTTCAAACTATCTTTCGAGAGGAAATGCATATTAAAAAAATTGAGTGAGAAATATAATATATATTTTATCTAATATAGTAGGGTAGAAATAAAAAAGGGGTAAATAAAATTATAATTGAAAAATGGGTAAGTAAGTTACATGGAAAAAATAGGGAGTATTTTCATTCTAATAATATAACAGGAGGGGGTATTATCAATTGAATAATTAGAAGTAGAAAATAGAATTAAGGGTATTCTTTAATACCCTTTGAATGCACGTGATATACCATACTTTTACTAAGTGAACCCCGTGCATAGCTCCCGGCCTTGAGTTGATTCAAAATAATCTGAATTGGTCCTTAGAAAGCTTGGTCCTCTAACACATATCCCTAGGCTTGACACCTCAAAAAGAACTCAACGCCTCGATGCATGGAAAAATAACCTCTTGTTGTCATGTAAATGTGCAACAAGGAATCAACAATTTTTTAGCATAACAACTATACCCATGTGTTAACTTTTTCAAGTCTTATCATTCCAAGATACCCTGGGTCTGCAATCTAGTCATTCCAAGTGACCTCCCGATTAATGTTATATCATCCCCCTAGGTTATTTAGGAAAATCCATTCATTCCCCTAGGCTATTTTAGGATTTCATTAAAAGTTGCAAGCTTCAGGCAGCTGTGAGAAGGGCTATCACTGGACTTCCTAGGATTGGAGAAACCGCATGGAACGGAGCAGAAAATCCAAAAAGGGCATGGAGGTGATTAAAATGCCTTGGGATATCATGGAAGTGATTTAAAAATATTCTAGAAGGAATTAAATAAGTTGGGGTAGTTCACCAAAATTAAGGTTCATAGGCCTAGGTAGTGCATAGGCCAAAACAACCGATAAGCTTTAGAAGGTGATTCTAGGAGCTATGGATGGAGTTAGGAGAAAAACAAAACATAAATGGAAAGATAATTCCAAGACCTAAAATATGGTGAAATTTTGTTTTTCACAACACTTTTTGCATCGGTATGTAAGTAGTGTTTCACATGTACATGTGGAATAAAAATAAAAATCCAAATTTTCTAGGATAAAATGGAAGAATAAAGACACGAGACCCCACCATTTGATTCAAAAGGAAATTTTTAGTTAGGATCATACACATTTTCATCAAAAAAATCCATTTTCATTTCAATTTTACCTCTTGGAGCAAGTTCGGGAGTTAAGCTGAATTTTGAGAGGACACGTGTCCGCTCGAGGAGCTCAGTGGGGTTTTGTGTCCCTCACATCCCTCAAGGTTAGGGAAATAAAACCTTGAAAATTTCACACAGAACTCATATGACCTCTGGATCCTCATGCAACCTCCAGGATCACTAGTTCAGCCCCCGAGTGCTTGTGGGAGCTCAAATTCCCTACTGTCAGATCTCTGCCAAGTGGCAGCTCTAAGAGCACCATGGAATTTGTTGTCCCTCATAGGAAGGGGACATAAAAACTTGAAAAATGTGCCCATCCCTAAGGGAGACTTCTTGTCACCCATATGACCCACTTCCAGTCCCTTAGTGATTTAAAGATGATTTTTTGAGCCTTCATTCCTTGTCGTCAGATCCCCACCACATGTCGTCACCTTAATCACTGTGGAATTTTATGTCCCTCAAATACCTCACATATCAGGAACATTAAACCTTGAAAATTGTTCCCATCTCCCTTCTCATATTTAATTTTAAAATTTTAAATACTCACCTACTTCCCACTTCTAACTTCTAACACTCTCGTGCACAACCATATCTACACACTTCCTCTGCAACTTCCTACCATCACTCCACCATTGCAAAGCTCAAACCAGCTCAACCAAGGCATCAAAATAAATTTCCCATGGTGATATGCAGGTCTCAAAAGGATTTTTCATTGAGCTAAGAAGAAGAAACAAAGAATGGAGAAGAAGAACAATAGAAAATCCTCATTGCCATGAAATCAAAACTTGGAGAAATCTTTCAAACAGATGCATGAATTGAAAAATAATTATTTATTGTTTCTTCCTCTATCAAAACCATTAGAAACATACCTCTAGACACTCCACTCATGCCATAAATCATTCACAGTGAATAAATCTCCTTTCCGGCTCAACGAAGAAAAAAATTGATTTATCGTCAAATCGATGTTGGATTGAAACAAGATTTCACCTGGAGCACAAGAAGAAAAAAACCATATAAAAAATATAATTTTTTTCAAAAATAGAGGATAAAACCAGACCTAAAATTTTCAAACCTTCAAGGTCCATTAATTGCTTTTGTGTCCAAAAGCACTGCTAGGTCGAAAAATCGAAAGTTTAAAATATCCCAAACTATTGAGAGGGTAGGTCTAGAATTTCGAGAGAAGGGCAATAATGGAAAAAAACCCATATCGTAAAAATTAGTTCCACATCAATACAACCTATATAAGCCCACTTTATAAAAATCTTAGGCCTTCTACATAGGGGATTGCTTATTTGGGAAAGCCATCAACAAAAGAACTTGCGAAGAAGACAAAGTCATTAAAGATGTATTGTAGCTAAGAATTCTCTAGAACATGAATTTTTGCACTTACTAAAAATAATAAGTGGTCCATGTGCACCTACTAAAAATAGAAAGTTGATCAAGATAGATGAGGAACACAAGGAGAAGGGGAAATCGAGTCGTAACATTTAGTTAAGGTTTGAGGGAGTTGTTTTTCATACTTAATAAAAATAGTAATTTTTTATTTCTAAGGAAAACATGAAGCGAAGTGGATGAGACGAAGCTAGCATAGCCCTTCACCTGTGAGTATGAGATAGAAGACAATGATTTCTTGTACATGGACCTAAATGATCTTAGAAATCACATGGTAGCCAAGGACTAAAAGAAGATTGAAGATCATATATTCACAATAGGCTTGTTCGTTATCGCGGGGCACCTAGTGTCTTTGCAAAGTAGTGAGTTGGTCATAGCCTAATCTCACCATTATGAGTCTGAAACATGAACCATCCAAGATGAAAATGGTACAGTGATAGCTTTCATTAGCCCTAGAACCATTTCACTTTCTCTATAGATACCGACATCACCAAGCATGGTCATCATCTCAAAGGACAAATCCTTGCACAATTGGGAAACGATGGATGCATACGTGTAAGGGGTTACACTTGGTTTGTGGTTGAAAAAATGAAGAAATACCTCAAGGATGCCTAAGAACCTTCCAAAGTGTGATTTTTGAGAAGGATATTCAGTTGCCATCACTCTCCTTAGTAGAGTTATGGGAAAAAAATCACAATAGAATTCCAAGAATGGATGGTCCTTTTCATCTTAACGTTGTGAAGGAAAGTAGATAATTGACTAAGGGCAGATCATCAATGAAAATATCCATCTACAACTCGCACCAAGTACCCATGATGCAAAAGTTCTACATGACTTAATACTTGCTCTATCTCCTCGTTAGCTCAAGATCATTCAAAGGATTGGCTCTCATGAAAAACATTTCGCTAAGGTGCCCGTGTTCGAGAAACACCCATAGTTGGTGATAAAGGAAATCCATAGGCATTTCACTCGCATAAACGATGTGTTCATAATTTATGTGGTTTAAATATTAGAATGGGATCTAGAAGCTAGGATGTCATCGGGAAGTAGTATCCTCAATCAAAAGTATGGCTCTTATTTCATATAATTCTTGACCTTCTCCTACCTACAAGTTGTTGGCTTCGACCAAACTCCTAAGGCTGCCTAAGTACCATAATGACCAAATTTTATTGTTTGAGTTATGCAGATAGATCATTTACGTAAATAAAAATCATAGAATCGAAGGAAGAATTTGATTCCATTTCCTATCTCTCTTAGGGTATTCACGTGTAAGATCTCAAATGACACATCTCATTTGGAGGTCACTTTCACTCATTTAACTTTGCATTCCTACATTTTCAGGCATAATTTTGACATTTGAGAAGATTCTGACTCTTTATATGTCCTAGAATTGCAACATAAGCCACAAGTGAAGGACTACTAGGCTAATTGCACTAATGAATTTGAAGTGTGTGAAAAGGACCATATGAGGATGACAATCGGTGAGATGAGGAAATTCAATTTCTCTTGGTATGAAGATATTTTACATGATGATGGGATAGAGATGTATGATCCTAAGTATGTGATATTCAAGATGTTCCCTTTACCTCCAATCAACTGATATGTTCATGAATCAGGGGATATATTAGAGCAGACTAAGAAGGTGGTGAGAAAATGAGAAATTGGTTTCAAAAGAAGAGAACCATGATCATCCAGTCATGAGGAATTCCCCCAAGTCAGAAGTAAGCCTCCCATCAGTCATCTTCAAAATTCGTAGAGGTGACTTCCAGTTCTAAACACTCTAGAGAAAGTTTGAAAAGGAAGGCCATAGAATTGTAAGATTCTCCTCACAAGAAGATGCCAAGGAAAATCAGGGTAGAAGAAGGCTCATTTGCATCACTATGAGAGGAAGATTTGATCATAGAAATGTAGGAAGAAAATCTAGTGGTAGAAACACAAGTGGATAAAGAACACATGGTTCAAGATCTATTCTTCAAGCCACCACAGGAGGTTTCACCTCTTGTTGACACCCATACCTCTCTCATTCAGGATTTTCCTCCTCCTTTAGAACAAGGAACTATTGGTGCACCTATCATTGAGCCTAAGTCTCGATGATATTTTTCTTTGGATGCAGGAAACAATTTTCCTAACACCCGCACTATGCAGCAAGTGGCAGCCCCTAATCTATCAACGATTGTCTCATTGGATAAAGAAAAAGATCAAGAAATCTATCACATCCAGCCTCATGCTTCTACAGTGGGGAAACAATTAATCAATACATCGAAGTAGCTTGACCCAAGGTAATCAAACTAGTGGATGAGATGACTCTAGTTGACTATGAAATGGGCATAATTCAACTGGGACTGGAAAATCATGAAGGGGATTTTCACATGTATCAAAATCTTCTCGCTCACATGGTGGCAAGGAATAAGGAGTATAAGAAGAAGATTAATGAACTAAAAGAGTAGGTGAAAACTCTATCATTCTATGTGCAACATCTAGTTGATCCTAATGCCATGACAATTCCCACTAAGGAAGTTGCACCCATTAGTAGCTTCAATCCATAATCCATCAGGAGGACACATGAGTTCACAATATAGGGGTGAGCAAATAATGAATGGATTAACTCAATTTCTAAAAAAGGGAAGTTAGTGCTCCAAGAAGTGGTATTACTCTTTGTTTATATGTGTACAACAAAAAATAGGACATAGAGAAATAAAGGGACTATTGGGAACCTTTGGGCCCAATAGTAGATGAAATGAGCAACACTCATCGCTAGGAGTTGATCGACAGGAATATTTTGAAACTCCCTCAGAGGACTTATCATGTGTATGGGTGAGGGCCTTAGAAATTAGGTTTGAGGAAATCAATCAGGCCATCACAGAGATGGAGGAAAAGGAGGAACAAACATACAAATTACAAGATAGTGTAAATCGAAAAATCAGAAACTTGGAGTACCTGCAATGGGTAAGGATACAATTGTTGATGAGTTGATTTTCCATTGAATAATACTTCAAGGAAGTGGTAGGCAACCCATCTTCCTTCACTAAGGATACCCTCGAATTCCTCTCATAGGTTCGGGCCTCTATTGTACTTATCGTAGAGAAACATTCATCATGGTTTGGGAAGTACAAAGACATCAATAGTGTGGTTGATGGATAAACAAATACCTTGGGATGCATGCACATTCCTCATGCCGACAAAGTGGAACCTACAGTAGCTCATTTCAAAAAAATTCTTAGAGGATTAGAGGCCTTCTCAGGAGCGTGAAGTGGAAACCAGTTAGGAAGTGAGATCAAATCCACTGCAGTGGCTCATTCTTTTGCATAATTCTTCTTCTTTCTCTCTCTCTCTCTCTCTTCTCACCCAACACTCTCTCTCATCAATGTTATATTTTTGCATTGAAGTTTGCACTTTTTAATATAACTTTAAGTGACTTTAGAAACATAATGTAAACTTTAAGTCACCTTGATTTTATAAAAGGGACTTAAATATTTAAGTGGAATATGAATATTCTAAAGTAAAATTAAAGTATTTGAAAATTCATTGGGAAGATGAAGAGTTTCCTTCTCTTCTATAAATTGTAACAAGCTCCTCATTTGAGCTTCTTCTGAGAAAACTTCTTATACTTCTTAGATATTGGAGCTGTTTTTTGTGAATTCATGAGAGAGATATCCTTGTGAAGAGAGCAAAGAGATAGAAAATTTCTTCCATTTTCCCTACTCAAAAATGTCTTCTATTTCTATGTTATGTACAATTTCTGCTTGAGCTTCAATAAAGGAAGAAGGAATTTTAGCCTTTTTTGACTAAGGATTTTAGTGGTACTTTGTGCTCATTAAACACTATTTGGTCTTATTTTTACACAAATTTGATTTCTTCTAAATTCAAGTGCATGTAATGAAATTTCTGGCTAGTGTATGCAAGTCTATGATTTTCTACTTCCAACATTATTTTACATTTTCTAAATTTCTCAATCCCTTTCTTGTTTTCCTAGTAAATTCCTCTCTTGCAGATATATGCAAGCTTTTGCCACAGGGTCAGTGGAGTGCCCCTGTTGGATCCCCAACCGAGGACACCAAGATAAAACTCAATTTTTACTCGTGCATACACGCACGACATATGCACCAGTTAAGTAGAGGGAATTAGACTCCTAGAGCATTGGAAAGAAACCCAAAAATTTGTCCCAAGATAAATTTTCTCACCAACACCTCTGCACATTGCAAAGTCTCTAGTTTTTCAGGAGACAATAATGATCCTCCTTCACTATATTGCATGACCCTTTAGCCTCTACATAGAGTTAAGAATTACCCGATGTCCGATGTTGATGATGACCTCCTTTCACTTTGTTGCATGGAAAAATAACCTCTATGCAGAGTTAAGTTGATAAAGTGTTGTCAATGAGCTCAATGAGTACGACCCTCCTTCATGGTATCTAACCAAGTAACTTGGTAATAGTGTTGAAGTGTCGAGTTCCAATATGAGTATATGCTTCTCACGATGCTTTTACATGTCCCTTGGTTTCACCGTGTCTTTGGGATCCCGCATGAGAATACTTTGGCTCCAATCCAGCCTTTACAGTTTCGGTGAGTTAAAAATAATAACTCCCAAGCTCTTACAATGTGCCTATAATAATAGGAATTATTTAATCATCATTCCTATAATGATAATTAGGCTTCTTTTACAACATTGCATATTTAATTAAATAGGGGTTACTTATCTCCAAATCCTATTAAATAATAAATTAGACGTATAATACCTCTCCACTAGTACCTTAATATCCTAAGGCTAAGGTTTATCTGCCTTCTTCGTAGAGGATTTTGCGTAGTCATAGGGATTTGGAACTTGCGGAGAACTTATTGCACATAAGTAAACCTGTTGATAATTCCAGAGAAGTGGACCTTCTTACCAGGGTTAGAAAGCTTGAAGAGGAGATCAAAGACCTCAAAAATGCTATGAGGAATATGGAAAAAACAAAAGGTAAGAGGAAGCTGCAAAATTCTGAGGTCATTGATACTACTGCTGAGATTTTCAAGAAGCTCCTTTCACTTGATGCCAGGCTGGGAAATGCCAAGGGGCATTAGGATTGCATCCTCTCTACTCTGAAAGGTGTCTATAATTTTATGGAACAACATGTGAGAAGTGTGTGCAGCCTTAGTGGCATTCCTGATAACATCTAGGATTCTAATGAGACTGTGTCCTTGAACTTGCACATGCGGACATGGACATGATGCGATCTTCACCTCTCTCTAGAAAATTAAGGCCCAGGCGAGTCAAATGATGCGGTTGATGTAGTTGTTTGTTTTCGAGTGGTTTTCATGTTGTTTTCTTGCTGGGATGCCCTATTTTTGATCCCTCTTTGTTGTTTTTTAGACCTTTTGTTCTTCTTCGGACCACTTTCTGGATTGATCTTTTTATACTCTCTTTACTGATATATCTGGCTTTTGAGCCTCCATGTTTAAGGCGTTTAGCCTTTCTTGGATGGGTTTTCTCCTTTTAGTATCTGGCTTTTTGTACATAGAGTATAGTCCCTTCAAAAATATTTATCCATAGTAAAAAAAATATATCCTAAGGTTCCTTCACCTATTCTTCTCGCTTAAGCCTTTAAGATTACATTTAAGAGAAGATTATGTTTTTGTAATGGAGTTGGGAGGCCTTTATATAGCCTAGGTGGTCCTGATTTTATTGTATAAGAGCCCTATCACAAGAATCTCATCACCTACGCTGAACTAGGTGAGTTGGCTAGGATAATGGGGTTGTTTTTATGGGTGTGGGGTTTGAATCTTAGTCATCACTTTGTCACATTGATCATTTTCCTCTTGATCGGTCTATCTCGCCAAGTTGACTATCAAACCACTACGCCCCCTCCATGTGCCTTATCGACCTCCATGCCATCTTTGACCTGCACCTATCACCCAAGTCATTTTGACCTTTGATGTTTCACCCACCACGTGTCTTGACCTGTTTCCATGACTTTAGGCATGGATGAGATTTATCCCACATTTGTGTGGGGAGGAGATTGAATAGCCTTTATAAGGCATATAACTCGCTTATCTATTCATGGTGTAGGCCACATTATTGGTTGTGTTTCTTGCTAAGTTGGCTTGGTCACTATATGGGCTCATTGAGTGGCATGGTTGGCTTGCCGATTTTGGATATATCACTACTCTAAGCTCACCGGTCTAGATTGGTATTGAACTTTCCAAGTTGGAAGCATAACTTTCCACTTGGCTTGGTATGATGAGGCACTATGGTGGTAGACCATGTAGTGGCTTGAGGACCCACCATGATGGAAATTTTTTGGTCGTCTTACAAAGATGATGATTACCGAGTGTTGAAGATTGGAGTCATAAACCCAAAATTTTCACCTTTTTCTTGATGATTTTTTTCCACTTGTCGATGTTTGATTGACCAGATTAACCTTGTAGTTTACCAAAATTTTACCAAAGCATCAATTTTTAGTACAATATCTATTTTTGCATTTTTGTAGTCCAAAATATCTTGCAATCTACTTCAACATTGTGACATTCCCTGAAGGTTTTGGGAACTTTTTTCTCTAAAATTTTCTCTAAATCACACCTCCCCACTAAGGAGGGATTTTTTCCCAAAATATCATGTTTCTCTACTCCTAGATCCAAAACCTTGATGTCATATTTGAATAGATCTTTGTAGGCGATACCATGGTCTCTTAACTACTACTTCTCTAATCAAACAATCAATTTGATCCCGGGACTTGTGTCACTTGGACTCACTTCCTTATGCTATTTCAAACCGATTGAAAATCTAGATGACTAATATCCTTTTGGTATCTCGAGGACTTTTGATAGAGCTTTGATTACCAATGTTATAAGAAAACACTAGGCATGATAAACCCGTCATGTAGTGCCTACTTACTTGGTGGCTCGGGTCCTTTTTGTCTTCTAAAAAAAGATAGAATTTGCCTTGTATTTATCATCCTTAACCCTTTTGGCGTGTTTCTTTTGCTTCCCACACCAAACTACTTGTGGTTATTGGATCCATAGTATGCACATGGATATGTCCATAATAGTTATGGGGTTATTATGGGCTCTTTGTTTTAATCATAGAAGACATGATCATACCTATTCGGTTTGTAAAATTTTCCTTTACTTTCATCATTCTTTTAAGAGTCTAATATATTCCCTATTGCAGGCTACTTACGGAGAACTAGTTGCTTGGGCTCTAATATCACCTTTGTTGTCTCAGAGCTTTCTCCTACCTCATTTTTACCATTGTTGTATCCTAGACCCACATATCGAGGTGTTTCATCCACCTAGATAAGGTTAGTGATACCTTGGTTGTTCACACCAAGGTATTTTCCTTCATATTCTAATTATAAAAATTAATTTTGATCATATATCTCTAGTGTACATTTTGAATTCACGAAAGGTAGGATTTACATTTTCATGGGAAGGAAATTTAAATTAATCACTTACAAAGTGTGTTGATTGGTACATGTATCTTTCTTCTCCACTTGTCCACCATCTTGTAATGTTGTTAGGAGCTCTATCTTAGCTTAGAGTTCACGATGTAACTTTTTCATCATTCCTCTAACAAATTATACCCAAGTTTGAAACCTATCATGCAGCTCTTGCTTCTCTCGATTCTTCAAGTTATAGATGTATCCTCAACTCGATAATCCTTCTTTTGTAATCGATCTATGGCTACGAGGTTGAATGCTACTAGTATTTTTTAGTGCCTTACTACATTCCATCATTCAATGTTGGAACCACCTTGGTGCTTGGTATGGGAACAAATACCAACATTATTCCTTGTCATGCCTAGTAATAGAGTAAAGTGCACATACACGAGGACCATATCGTTATTCTTATTGGGTTACTTGGTGATGATGTTCTTCCTGTAACAAAAGCTATAGGATTTCCATGCTATGTCTCAACTCGGTGATTTAATGTTCCTGATCTCATCAATGTACATTCACCATGTGTAACATATTACCCAGTAGAGTGAGTGCAACGAACCATATTACAAACTGGTACAAGTCCATCTCACTATAACCGCATGTGACAATCAAGTTCTTGATATCAATTTTCTTGAGAGATGAAAAGCTTATAGGTGATATCCTACTCTGATACCATACATGATCCGTAAACGGGACAATAATTTTTTTCTCTTGACCACATAACCTTATAGGAAATTAATTATTTTATTGAATTCACCCCACTATAAATAAAATTTAATCAAATGCAATGAAAGAATAAGAACCACAATGCACAAGGGTTGTTAATTGATTTTGACATAATGTCTATATCTCTAGGTTCAAAAGTTAAACTCGATTCATTAAACACTTCTAATTTTTAAATATAATAAAAACTTACAAATAAAGCTATAAATGTGTAACAATGAACCTAATGCTAGGTGGTTATATGAATCTAAACTATTCCAAGAAAGTATGGTGCTCCAACAAATCTCTCGCCCTAATTTGATTCGATAGAATCTAAAATAGCCTTTAGAAATATTGTTTCTCTAGCAAATCTCCTTGGGTTTGACACCTTCAAAATACCTCAACATCTCCACTACATGGAAAACTAACCTCTTCACGGTGATAAGTATCCAAATTTCAATAGACAACAATGGCCCTCCATCACTCTATTGCATGACCCTTCAACCTCTTCATAGAGTTAAGAATGACCCAATGTATGATGTTGACAATGACCTCCTTTCATTTTGTTGCACGGTAAAATAACCTCTACGTAGAGTTAAGTTGATCTAATGTCAAAAATGAGATCAATGAGTACGACCCTTCTCTATGGCCTCCAAACAACTAACTTGGAAATAACATTGAAGTGTCGATATCTCATATGAGTATATGCTTATTCGATGCTTTACCATGTACCTCGGCTTCATGACATCTCCAAGATCCCACATGAGAATACTATGGCTCTAATTCAGCCTTTATGGTGTCAGTGAGTTAATAATAATAACTTTGAAGCTATTACAATGTGACTATAATAATAGGACTTATTTTATCATCATGCCTATAATGAAAATATAGGTCTTCTTTACAACATTTCCTATTTAATTAAATAGGGCTTACTTATCTACAAATGCCTATTAAATAATAAATATGACTTATAATATTTCTCCACTAGTGGCTTAATATCCTAAGGCTCCTTCACCTATTCTTCTCCCTAAACCTTTGAGATTTAATTTTAGAGAAGCTTGTGTTTTTGTAATGGGGGCATTTATATAGCATAGGCGGGTATGATTTTCTTGTATAAGAGCCATATCTCCCAACTTTTATCACATCCGCCAAGATAGGTGAGTTAGCAAGGGCGTTTGGGTTGTTTTCGGTAGGGGTGGGGGTTCAAATCCCTAGCCCATCACTTTGTGTGCCAACCATTTTCCTCATTGACTAGTCTATCCGCCACGTCAAATTCTAACCCATTATGACCTCACCACGTGTCTTGTTGAACTTCATCCCGTCTTTGACCCACATCATCGTTGAACGATGTTACCGCACCCGCCACTTGTCTTGATCCAAATTTTGTTGTATTTTTTGTGGATGGGATTCATCCCACATTTACGCATGGAGGAGATTTAATATCCTTTATAAGGCTTATAACCACTCATCGATTCATGGCTTAGGCCATGTTCCTCACATTTTTCCTACCGAGTTGGCTCAACCACTATATGGGCTCACCAAGTTTTATGGTTAGCGTGTCGATTTGTGGATATCTCACCGGTCTAGCTCACTAATCAAGCTTGGTATTGAATTAGCCAAGTTAGAAGTGTAAATCGCCACTTTTTTGGTATGATGTGGCACTATGGTGGTAGGCCACGTGGTGGCTTGAGGACCCACCACATTGGTAAAAAAAATTCGTCTAACGAACATGATGATTATCGAGTGTCGAAGACTGAATCCACAAACTTGGACTTTTCACCTTTTGCTTGATGCATTTTTTCCAATTTTCGTTTTTAATTACGATTTAATTTTTTTCATACAAGCTCCATTTTTCATGTTCTTATAGTTGAAAAAATATCACGAGTCTAATTATGTACCGTGACATTCCGAGAGGTTTTGAAGTAACCTATAAAATGTCAAACAAGAAACATAGTTTAATGCTCGGAAACAAGTGAAATCATATAACAAACATGTCAAACAAGAAACAAGCCATAGGATGAAGATGATTTCAGTGTGAAAGCAACCTATAAAACATATACTACACATGAGGAACCCATTAGCATGTTAGAGTAATAAATAATATGAAAAGATGTATGTACTGAGTGAATGAGGTAAGAGAAATTAAAGTAGTAAATATTGGAATAATAGAACATGTATGTGAGAAAGTGTAAAGTGGATGCCCCCAATAGCTACAAAAGAACTGGTAGAGAGTAGTGTCAAACATCTTGCATCATGTAACAATTTGTGTGTATCTTGCATTCAACTCAATGTACCACATGAATGCACATATGTATAGAAAAAGGATATAACATACTATGTATCAAGCTAACATGATAAGTAATGTGTAACATGAATAATATAAGTGTGCAATAGAAAAAACCCAAGTAAGAGTAATCCAAATATTTTTGTATTGTGTTTTATATTAGAATTTTATTGGATTTTTAAGGAATATTTGAATGTTTTTAGATTTAAGGACCCTTGAGGGCATAGATGAAAACCTATTCTCTAAAGATAAGGAAGGGTGATCTAAGAATTGCCCTAGGGGAAATATTTAGATTTGTAGTGTATTTTTATAAATATAGTATATATAATAAGAGGGGGAAATATTGACACCTTGTATGCGCGTGAGCGCGCGTGTGTGTTTAAAGTGTGGTTTAGGTATTTAGTTTCTCCATCAATAGTCAAGTTGAACATACAAACAAAGAGTTTTATCATGAAATGATGAGGGAATTTGAATACTCCCAAAGTGTGTGTGTAGCATATGATTTATCCAATGAGTATACTTGAGTGAAGTACCACTATATTCCATTGTGAACAAAGGAAGCATGTGATCATGAGTTAAGGTACTAGTGTCTAATGAGACTAGGTACATAAATATGTGTTTAACAAAGTTGTGTTTTAAGGAATTTTACCATGGAGAAGGGGAAATAGATCTATGAGGATATCTAGATGTGTGGTATGTACAATGAGCCCGATGTGATGGACTAGTCCTATGGGACCTAGAGATACACGTAGAGTAAGTGATGGGCATTGAAATTTGAGGAGACCTAGATGTGATAGTAATAACTGGAGGATTATCCTAATCAAATAGTTTCAGGGATAGTTGTAACAATATCAAGAATACTAATTTAAACATAGGTAGATGAAATCAAAAAATATAACCAAATATTAGTAATGATAAGGAGAAGAGTTAGCTAATATCATGGACTGTGTGCTGGTCTATGATGACTTGATGAATGAAAAATATTGGAAATGATCTAATAGAGCTTCACCACTGAAATTGTATCCTAAACAACTTCATGGATTAAAGTGTACGATACGACCTAAAGCATAACCATGTTAAGAATGTTTATATACACCTTTATTCATCTACACATTAAACACATGTAGCTTTATGGGTCTATGAAATAATTCTTGATCTACCTCTCGTATTTCATTTGGATCCGATACCATGTGATACTCAATGTATAATTGATTTAATATTGAAAACCCTAGATGGTGAAGGAGTCTTGCAAAAAAACATTAGTTTTCTTGTGGGTACCCTTGTACATTGCTAGCATTTCCATTAATCTAAAGAGGGATCAAACCACAAGTTGTTCTTTCCTAACATGTGATATGTAAAATGTATGCTACCATATTCATAATTATGACCTTGTAAAACTGTGATTTTACTTGAACCTTTTCCCTAGCTTGACTTGAATTTGGTAATGTGCCTTTTGTACCTACAAAATTGAGTGGATCAATTCCCTAGAATGAGTATGCAGAGTATGTGAGTCTCAAAGGATTATTGGAGTATCTTTTCTTTTGATTTCTCTCAGTTTTTTCTCATTGGAATGCTAAAGTCAAGTAGATAGAATGCCCTCTCTAATGGGAGATGAATAACTCACTTATATATGTGTTTTAGATCTAGAAAAATTGAGAAAGAACGACTAGAAGTGTACCAATGATATTCAAATTTAAAAAGAACGGTTGTAGGAAATGGACCAAAGTGGCTAGGTCAGCCCATAATGTATGGTGACTATGACCCTTTCGAGGTGTTATGGTCCTAGATATTTGTGTGAGTAATTTAAAAGTTGGGATTATAATGTGTGAGGGTATACCTTGATTTTATGGAGTAATATGACCATTATGCTAGCAAATAGGTCTTGTATGAAATCAAGAATTAATGAGATATGGATATGGATAAGATAATTGGCCCAATTGAGAAAGTATGGGCTAGTGGAAGAGTATTGTACAATTTTTACTAGTTGGAGATGGAAGAAACTAAGAGAGGTTTCCATAAATGGAAAAAATTCCTACTTGTAGGTTTATATGATACATTCGATGTGCCATATGTTACAACTAATCATCCATTAAATTTTGGATAATTTTTTCTCTTAGGGAACTTAAGAGACATCGCTGAGACAATCTAGCTGGGAAGGATCGGGATAGTTGGGAGACAAGATGACACCTCGAGATAAAATATAACGACCCACCTAGATGTGACATAACCATAATTTCCCTCCATCTTTATCTCTTTTCCATCCTTGTCTCTCTCCCTCTCCCTCTCCCTCTCCCTATCTCACTCTCCCTCTATCTTCCATCCTCTCACCACCCTATCTCTCCCTCTATCTCTCCCTCTCCGTCTCCCTCTCCCTCTCTTTGTCTCTCACTCTCACTCTCTCGCCCCACTATCTCCCTCTCTATCCATCTTGTTCTCTTCTCTCCTCTCTCCCTTTCTTCCTCTCTCACCCCCTCTATCTTTCACCCTCTCTTACACCACATGTCTCCCTCAACCTCATTTTATATTCCTCTCTCTCTATGTTTTATATATTAATATATTGTGTATATTCCTATACTAATATTATAAGATAAAATTTGAGAAGGATAAAGAGTAAAAAGAGTCATTGATTGATCAATGAAATGGATTAAAACCAAAAGTCCTAAAATAAAAAAATCAAAGGATCATTTTTTAGAATATGTTAAAGCTTCTCTTAGCTTCAAGAATATAAAATATTTAATGACATCACCAACCACATGAAGGTGAAAGCTTGTTTGGCACCACTAACCTACATTAATAAAAATAACATCAATATAAACTAATATCAATAAAGGGAAAAATTACTCAAACACACAAAACTTAAATATTTAATTATACACACACACACAAACTATTAAAATTACTTGTCATTGTACCAATTCAATCCAATGAACCATATAGGTTTGATATAGTCTTTAATGTGTCGAGTATTGCTTTATGGCCAAGCTCAAGAATTTTCCACAAATTCTTATTGTGAGATCTACCCCCATATTTTATCAATTGAACATTAGATGCAACAACAAGGTGAGAATAATGAATAATATTTCTATGAGTGTCAAATTCCTTGAAAAACCACACATTGGATTTATTCATTGGGTATATTCTAATCCATGTTCTAGTAACAACCACAGATCCCGTAGGATACTCTAGGCCTTCTCCATCTATGATCAAGGATATCAATTTATTTTTTCCTCAACACAACAACACAAACTATAATTTTGTTGTTCTTTATTATTTTATTCTAAAAAATTGCATAAACATGACCTACATCACATTGTAAAAAGGTTCATGTACATTATTGATTCATAAATAGTACATAAGGATCTAAAATATTAATTTTAATCGAACACTACATATATAATATGAGGTTTGACTAGATTTGATATATGGTCAAATTCAACTGATGATTTGACCATTGTGAGTTGTAGATATCAAGGAGGTCAATATGTCTCAAGTGGATTAAATGGTATAAACCACCATTCATTGAGCCAATATTTACACTCACACTCATCCTAAAAATATGTATTTGAAGAACAAAACCATGTCATATTCCTCATGAGAATAGTCCATGAGCTCGCATTTGAACATCTAATAGAGTGAAACTCACTAGATCCTATTATTATATACCAATCTTCATATTTTGCAAAGTTAGATTCTATAGACACAAAATTATGAACTTTACACATAATTTAGCCCGATCTTATACTACTATTTAGAAGGTTCTCAAGTGGATAAATTATTAATTAATCCCAACTTTTGGCCATCTTTATTTTATATTTTATTTCAGCATTCCAACATATTTTATTGCACTTATCAACCCATTTCGCAACCTCCCCATCATTCTATCCCAAAATCAGGGCACCCCAACTTATATTGGGGCGCTTCGGGGCACCCCGATCCCACTTTGGGTGCCCCAGTCTATGCACATCCTTTCCCACTTATTTTTGGGGTCTTTCTAGCCATTTTTTGTCTTTATCTTTTCCTCGTTTTCCTTGTCGAGATTAATTACGTAATTAATCTTGATACCCATATAAATATAAAGTTATAATACCATAATAAGGGGCTTAGTGTGACATACTACTATCATTCCATCTAAAGTTGCATCCATTACATCACTTTAATCCACATGGTGACATGCATCAAGGCTAGGAGATGTGTATCACACACACCGCATAGGGAGATGGATTCTATTCTATTTCATGCACACATGTTATTTACATTTTCTATAGTTACTATTACCCTCTACTTCATAAAGTGCAGGTGACATGAGAGCACCTAGAGCATGACATGCACACACACACCGTAACTACATCCCGATATGAAATGTAGTGTTTGTGATCAATGATAAGACCAAAAGTTTGGTGTCCAAGGTCACCCAACCCATTCATTTTGCATCTTTATTTTTCATAAGGTTTTATACTTTCTCTCGCATGCATGTCATTATTCACCACATACGGTGCAGTCTAGAAAATCTAGTGTGACAGACAGACAAAGTATCAGATCAAATTGGGACCATAAAAAACTCAGATCCAGAGCATTTATATAGACTAGGTGCCTAATCTGCGAGACTGGGAACCCCAATACATTCTCATACACCCAAATAGTTTAGATCTTACAGATCTAGTCTTCGTATGGTTTCGAGTGATCGTTTGTACTTCCGATTATGTTTTCAGACCTTTGAAAACTTGTGATAGTCTCTTCGAATCAGCTAAGCCATTTCTTTCCTTTCTCTTGCATATTAGGATTTTATTTCACTTGAAATAATTTACTTACATTTATTCCATTCTACTTTATTCCATTTATTACAACGTTTTAGTCCTCTTAATTAGATTAACATTAATACCCTAGTGTCCCCTTTTAGGTCAACTAGATTCCTATTTTTGTTAATCAAATTCTTATACCAACCAAACAAATATATGAATTATGTACTTACCCTCATTACCTAGACCGCTGCGTTGAGTTACACCATTCCATGATAGATGTTACATCAGTTTACTTTTAATTTAACTCTTCTCTTATTAGGAATATTTTAATGCATGCTCCTACACCATAATGCCCATCTTTTCTATGCTTGACCTCAACAAAATTCTAAATATGTTGAACATAACTCATCCCATGCATTATTCAACTAGTATAACATTCACAAATTCTTGAATTTTGATATACAATTATATGACCATATGATGTGTGAAATAAATAAGATGTTTTTGTTACTCAAATTACCAAATAATATCTCAAAGAAACATTTAAAAATCTTTAGAATTGTATACAGTCATCATTAATATAGAAATGATACTCCCTTAATATAAATTTTTCTTCCTTTATGTTATCGGGAGCATGAGTGAATGTTATGTTTATAAATATGGAAACCTAAGTAGATTTTTAGTACTATGAATAGACTTCATTTTTGGTTCTAGCATATGGTTATCTGTAAAATCAACAACTAACACTATGGAACCAAGCTGAAATGTGTCCTTTCTTGACCTGAATTACTCATCTAACCATCAATATCTTTTTGTATACCTTACATACTCATACACTATATTCTCTCAAAATATAATATAAAATTTGATACACTTATTTCTTTATTCACTAATTCATACATCTTGGCCTCTTTACCATATTTCAAGTGTTTTCCATCGAATTGTTTTTCCCAAAAATAACTAGTTCATTTCCAATTGCATGTGTATTCTCTATGTGTATATACTTGTTCAAATATTGCAACCCACCACAACTATCACAGTTCCGTCCAAATATGATTTCTTATCAAAATTATCCTTTTTCTCTTGTATAAAAACACTTAAGATGAGATATCTTATTGATTTAGGTGGAAGGTGATGAGAATTTAACAATCCATCATAATAATGTTTAATTTCTTAATTTTGAGTAAGTTTGAAATGTACGTAAACATGTTTGCAAGTATTTTTTATCTTTTTTAATATTAAGTATGGTACATGTATGATGAATTAAATTTCATATAATTATCACTTGTTTGTTGCCTAACTCATAACTATTATTGTAGAAAATGTGTTTTGTCATGTAAAAGAAGGAAGATAAGAACTCGTAACAAGAAACACATTGATTAAAACCCTTATTTTTTTACCGAGTCATAAGTTCTCAACTTCATCAGTTAGCTTAAAATCATAAAGAGGGAAGCACATGACTCTTGGAAAGGGAAAAAATCTAGAGGAAAGTGTAATAATTCCAAAGAATGCACAAGAATCCCAAAAAAAGTGCAAAAATATTTCTTTTAGGCTCATGATTGCAATCCCCAATCGATATATTTGTTACCCTAACCCTCAACTATCAATGTCACTTAGATATTTGGAGAATGAAAGGATTTTATAGATCATGAAGGAAAATTATTCATTACAACACATGGTGAACCAACATCAAAGAATTGATATTCAAATAAGAATAAAAGGATACTCTCCTTCCTTTTGGGAATAAATTCATAGTGTAACTTTCAAACTAAAGAATTCATATTTTCTTTGTAATAAGAAAGATGTAATGACATCCCCTTGTCAATTGACAAAGGTTGATCCATGTTTAAGTTCTAATAGGACTATAGTTAAATAAATTTGTCGTGAATATAGAAGTTAGTATTGTATTTATGAGAGGATGAATGCTTCAAACTTCAAGTAGTTTATAAACACCTTTTTGTAAACTTAGAATTAGTTAGTAAATTTATCAATAGATATCAAATACTCTACAAGACACATTGATTTAATAGAATTGGATTTTTTGAATACCTATGCTTCGCATTCTTGATTAGTTTCACGCTAAATGTAAGGGGGAGACAAGTACCACTCTCACCTAAGGAGGAGGAACATTTTCCTGGTATTTTCATTAGTTAGTTTCATTTATTGCATTATGTATTTGAATAAATTGTAGAATTGTTTAAGTAGTTAAATTGGTTTAAATTTCATTAAGCTTATTTATGTGTTTAACTTATTAATTTATTTGTAGTTATAATATTTTATTTTTTCTACATTTTTGAAAATATTCAAAAAAAAATTCTTTTAAATTAGTTTGGTATGATTTTTTGGGAACATATCTCATCTTGTTACCTATAGAAAATAGCCTTAGATGTAACCCCGAATTCAATATGATTTAACTAAAGTGGAGATTACAACAACACTCGCCACTTTTTCGTGCCATTTCTAGCGATAAGTATCAATATGTATTAATTAAGCTAGGATATTATGAGATATTTAATATAATTTTACACAAAGAATGTTGATTCCTTACTTCCTTTAATGATCCAAGCACTTGCATGTGACATCAAGTAGTCCTTGTATGATCTTTGAAGCAAGCGGAACTAGGAAACTCCAAAAATATCTTAGTTTGGGGAAACATTGAACTAAAAATCCCTTTAGTATCTCTTTAGTTAAATATAAGACATTATTTTTTTACTTCATGTGTAGTCTTAGAGATTCATTAAACAAAATCCCCCAGAATTGAACCAATGTTCACTAGTGGAGAAAGTGCCAAAATAAAAAAATAGGAGTAGAAAATGGAGCCCCTCCAAAGGCAAAGAATTCACTTACCCATTGTGATAAATTTTGAAGAGAGAAGGATCCCATGAAGAATATTTCTCCAATAATATTGCTTACTTTTAGGGAATATACTATAAGGACCTTGATTAGTTCTTATTTGAGTTTAAAGTCATATGCCAAACTTATGACTATAAGACAAATAACCAAAAGCTAAAAAAATCACTTCAACCCTCAAGGATTCAACCATGCATGGATATATGGTATTGGTTCATTACTTCATTCATATCTGGTCTAAAATGGAAAAAAAAAATTATAGAAAAATATCAAGATTATTTTAGGGTTCAAAACCAAAAAGAGAAACTTTTTGGATGACCTAAAAGGAGTATGAAATCCTTGAGGATTATCATGATAGATACATCTTCGTATATAAACGGTGTGGCATATGACTAGACCAAGAGTTGAGAAAGACTATATTTCTAATAGGATTGGATGATGAGCCCAAAGATGATCTAAACTTAATGGGTAGAGGATATGTTAAAAAATTGGACTTGGAGGATTACTAATCTTTATAAAAACTATTTAAGGAATAGAACATGATTTTAAAAGAACAAACAAAAGAGAACAAGTAGTGAAGTGAGGAAATTGATGGAGGAGTTTTCTAATCTCAAAATATACATACTAGTGCATTAAAAACTTATTTGGACAACATAAAATAAAAATCCAAGGCCTCAAAACCTTTATCAATATATTATTCTCAATGTTAAACATGCAATCAAACATGTCAATGAAACATGTTCATATCCATTCAAGATAATGTAAATAAAGGAAACCAACTTGAAGAAAATTTTGATTATGTAGGTAAAAGACAAGGTGGTAGTTTATCTTGAAGCTGACATTTTGTTCATAGGAATCAATGTTCCACAAATAAGTAGAATGTTAGTTTTCCTATTCCAAAATCTTGGGGTCAATACACCCCTAAAGAATGGAAAAATAAACTATGGAAAAAGTAATATAAAAAATAATGGATGCCTAAACAATATCAACAACAATGGCTATCCCAAAAACTATAAAAAAGAAGGTTATAAATAACCATTTGAAGGCTAGAGGCATAATTAAAATGTGTAAAATCAACATCAAGCCGTCATGCTATGACCTTTATATCACCACCAACCACTAAGATAAAGCAAGTGAACCAATCATAATTTCTTTCTCAACCTATGTCCAATCCAAAAATTGTGAAATAGGGAACCCCTATGTATACCATGGAATTAGAATACTCTGCTAATATAAATGTCCCTAGCTATGCTAATGTCCATCTCTCGCTTAGGAAAGACTCTTCCACATCCTCCTCCACCATTCATTAAGGAAATATCTAAATAAAAACAAGAATTGGCTGAAATAATTCCTAAAACACCTCTGTAAAATAAATAACACCCCAAAAACTCTAGTTTACCAACTATACCATTTCTAGAAAGATCACGAGAAAAATAATAAAATCAACATCATCATAATATTTTTAAATTAGGTCTCATACAAGAACTTAAACACCTTAGTATTGGAATCCCTCTAATACAAGTGTTAGGATAAATTTTATTATCCTAATATTTAATTATGCATAGTTTAATAATTATTTAATTTTATTAATTAAATAATAAATTGTTATTTTGTTATATGGTTAATCAACCATATTTGTCTGTATGCATACTGTTATATTGTTTTAAACAATATATTTGTTTTTATGTAATTGTTGCTTCCCGGATGTTATTGGAAGCTTGTTTATTCTGGCATTTGGTTGCACCTGTGCAACTCATTCTCCCAGATGTATTTGGCTGTGCAATATCTATAAATATTGCAGCCTATTCTCTGTAATTTTTTAGTTGATTGAGATTAATAAAATTACACAGGCTTCCGTCCCTATTTCTCAATCTACATTTGGTACCAGAGCGAGAATCTGGCCCTGTAAAGGTGTGGAAGAGAGAGCAGCAGAGAGAGAGGAGATTGGAGATGTGTTTGCAGCATTTGAGAGCCTGTGCAGCCTCGTGCAAACTCCCAGCCCCGTCCCTGCCTCCCCCACATCCTCCTGTTCCTTCCAGGTGCTTGGAAGGCAAATTTTTTTTGCACTGGTGCTGGTAGCACCAGGCAAAATTAGCTACAGGTATTGGAAATAATACTAATTTTTTTTTCCCAATAAGGGTTTTTCTCTACATTATTTGGTCTCTACTGTATTTGGAAGTTGCTTGGCTTGTTTTGGAGGTCTGTGTGTATATGCACCTGCAGTGAACAAACAGCCTCCTCAGACTGGATTTGGAACTCTGATCAAATCTGGTAGTGCTAAAAGCTTGGTCCATGCGCGACCTGCACAAGAAGAAATCCAAACAGTGATCAAGAATCAAACAGAGCAAAAATAATTTAAAAAAAAAGGAGAAGGAGGCGCCCACGCTGGACCTGCACAAAATATACAGTGGAAGAAGAGAATAAGCGGCCAAAGAAGAGGAAAAGTGGCCTGCATAAAGAAAAAAATGTCTTTGTGAGCAAAAACGACCTCATTTGTCAGCGGCCTGTCCTCCTAAAAAGCCTGCACAAAGGAGATAAAAACATTTTTTTTAGCAAATGCGCCCATATCCACTCCATGCGCGGCCTGCATAAGGAAAAAAATGTTTTTTTGAGCAAAAAACCCGCCCTTCTCCACTCGCCCGCGCCATTCTCTGTCTCCAGTGACACATTGGTGATCAACAACAAAAAAAACAACGGCCAAGGGAGAAAACGTGGCCTGTACAAGCAAACAACAAAGAAAAACACAAAAATGCAGCCTGTACATGCAAATCAGTGCGTGGAAAGCTAAAAACGTGGCCTGAGCAAGGAAAAGCGGCTGGAAAAGAAGGAGGCGGCTTCACAAAAGCAAATAAGAACAAATAACAAGCTCCAGATCCGGATTTGGAGCAAAGGAACCCTAAAAAATGCCTCTTCACCAGCATGCGCCACGTGGAGCCTCTACAAGTCACATTTTTTAGAGGTAAGTCAATTTACTTGTCAATAAATACAAATTGCTTCCTTTCATAGCCCAAGCGCCCTAAGTGGGCAAGTTGGCTAGTGCATGCGCCTTGGGAGTGAGAGGTTTGAGGGTCAAATCCCACCAAAAACACTCAAAAACTCTCCTTTTGCATCTGGCGGAATTTTTGGCGGAACTGCTAAATTTAGCAGACTTTTTTGAATTTAGTTACAACTAACTAAATTTAGCGGAGAAATCCCTAATTTAGGGTAAAAATTTTTTTCTCCCATCTGGTCTGTTTTTTCATTCCAGACATTTTTTGCAAAAGGAGACCCATCTAAAAATTGCATTTTCAGCTATTTTTTTGCAATTTTTAGCATTTTGGGTCGTATTGGGCTCAGGAGGCCACCAGACTCGAAATGAAATTTTTGCCTGTCATTCAAATTGTACAATTTTTTGAATGTAAATTGTATACTGCTGCATATTGTACTAATTTGCAGGTTGCCATAGTCAACTGCAAAACTTTGTAACTGCTCAGAAACGGCGTAATTGTAATAAAAAATAGTAAAATTGGTTCTGTAACACTCACGAGATCCTAGATCTCATTCGTAGCTCTCGGTATATACAAAGGCTCTCCGGGAAGCACTTACGGTAAAGCCGTTGTGACTACTACTACGCACTTAACACCTAATATAGCTGCAACAACGTCATCTCTGGGCATCGTCCCTATAAATCGATGGGGAGTAATAAGGTCACAGGCACACACTATGAACCATCCCATCCGTCTGTGAACGATTGCACGACATAAATCCAGACTGAGAAATTATCCGAGTATATAGCAAAGTTACGTGCGCGTATGAGGATATTTCTTTGAGCCGGTGTCAATAATCACATGCACCCATCGCATATTGTCTTGGTACCACGTATTGAATTCTTTCACGTACGTTAACACCTCTTTCACGTACCGCCGGGTATATAGAAAGGGTGAGCTTCTTCCACGTACCGACGGGTATATCGGAAGGGCGCGTATATAGAAAGGTTGGTATATCGATGACGGTATATAGATTGGGAGACCTAATACCTGGAGTGATAAGAGCCAAACCCCGTCGCTGATCTCTCGCAAAATGGGCACCAATGCCCCCAAATTTTTTTCTTCCTAGATTCACAATTGCTCGTGAGGAAGCAACTATGCTGCTTGGAAGACAAAAATAAAGACACAGCTTGAGTTTGAAGAAATCTGGCCTGTTGTGACTGGTACTCTAACCAGATCACCAACTGATGCAACACAACAATGACAATTTGATAGAGCAGATCAGAAAGCAAAACTCATCATCTTGTTTGGAGTATCCGACGATGTGCAAGCCCACATTCGAGATGCCACATCAGCAAAAGAAGCTTGGGATAAGCTGAGCACAATATATGAGGCCAAGAACAAGAATGTCATACTCAATTTGCAGAGTCAGTTACATACATTGAAATTCAAGCAGAATGAGAAAATTGAAGCCTTCCTAAGAAGAGTTGCAGAGTTGAGGGCTTCACTTCTAGCCCTAGGAGAAGAGGTCAAAGATGAATCTCTCGTTCCCATTGTTCTGAGAGCTCTCCCTTCTTCTTACCACATTTTTGTCACAACTCTAAACTTGTCAGATACGACAATTAGTTTTGACAAGCTAGTAAACCTACTGCAACAAGAGGAAGCAATGCACAACAAGGATGATGAAGAGGAGCAGGCACTATCTTCACATCAAAAATGGAAAGGAAAAGGTAAAGGAAAACCTAAATCCTATCAGAAGTCCCCACATCAGAATCAGTATCATGGGGACAATCAACAGAAGAAGCGATGTCCAATTTGCAAAAGAGGACATGACTTGCAAGAATGTTGGTTTAACACATATAAGAAAGGTTCATCAAGCAATTCTGGACCACAACAACAACAAACTTACAAGGGACATTCAAACAACTATCACGGGCAGAAAAAGGGGAACTGGAAAAGAAGACCCCACCAGCAAGGTAATATTGCTGAGCAACAAGAACAGTCAGACAATGAAGACTTCTTGTTCACTGCTCGATCAAGTGAACCATCCACGTCATCTAGTGACGTCTGGTATGTTGATTCGGGAGCCACTCGACACATGACCGGCCACAGAGACTGGTTTATTTCAATGAGGGACACGCCATCGAAAAATCATGTTTCGTTGGGAGATGATTCTTCATATACAGTTCAGGGGATTGGAAACATTTCTCTACCCCTTGGTTCATGCAAATGCAGACTATCAGATGTTCTATATGTCCCTGGGTTGACAAAGAATCTTCTTTCGGTCAGTCAACTCCTAGATCACAACCTAAAAATTGACTTTGATAGTCAATCCGGCAAGAAAATGTGTTTGATTCGAGATAAATCCAGAGGCTCGAAAATAATTGCAAAAGCCTCAAATGTGGGACGAATGTTTCAACTTGATTTCATTCACAAAAATGATCAAGCACTTGTGGCTAAAAACTCCACCTCATCCCAGTTGTGGCATCGGAGATTTGGTCATGTAAGTTTCAAATATCTCGAAACACTTCACCGGTGTAATATGGTACATGGGCTACCATCTCTTCAGAAGGATACAGACAAGTGTCCTCACTGCTTAGCAGGAAAACAACACAGAGTTTCATTCCAAAAGAGTACTTTTCGAGCTCATGGTAAACTTGACCTGGTTCATACCGATCTGTGCGGTCCGATGCAGCCAAGTCATTTAGGGTTCCAGTATTTCATGCTCTGTGTTGACGACTATTCACGCAAAATGTGGATTTTTTGTCTTCGCAAGAAAAGTGAAGCCTTTGAAACATTTAAAAAGTTCAAAGTGGCAGTTGAGAAAGAAATTGGTTGTCACATCAGAACTCTCCGCTCAGATCGAGGGGGGGAATTCACCAGTGATGAGTTCAGAGACTACCTACAAACTCACATGGGATTCGTCAACAAATGCCTCCTCCACACACACCGCAGAAAAATGGTGTTGTTGAGAGAAGAAATCATACTATCATGGAAATGGTGCGATGCATGATCGATGATTTTGAACTTGCAAAGACATTTTGGGCGTAATAAAAAACAACAAAGTGTATTTGTTAAAT
Organism: Taxus wallichiana var. yunnanensis; assembly: GCA_018340775.1. Classification (NCBI taxonomy): domain Eukaryota; kingdom Viridiplantae; phylum Streptophyta; class Pinopsida; order Cupressales; family Taxaceae; genus Taxus; species Taxus wallichiana. The sequence continues at coordinate 503,380,873 of CM031243.1, read as the reverse complement.
AGAGCACCCACAACTGCTCTTGATGGAATTACACCACAAGAAGCATGGTCAAAAAGGAAACCATCCATTGCACACCTCAGAGTATTCGGGTGCAAAGCCAACATGCACATACCCAAACAGAATAGAAAGAAATTGGACATGAAGTCACAAAATCTCATCTTCATTGGATACAGTGAAGAGACTCTTGGGTACAGATTGATGGATCCTAAGACCAGAAAAGTCTACACAAGCAGAGATGTTGAGTTTTTCGAGAAGAAGGAAGCAGAGACTCCTCCTCCGGACTCGCAAGATGTAGATTTTTCACCAGTTGTAAAAATTGAAGCTAATGTTCCCTCAGAAGATGAAAGTGATGATGGGGATGATGGTGTTGATCAGATAGAACCACAACCCATGGGAACAGGTCAACGTATGCCTAAATGGTGTACAAGTACATTACGAGATGCAAGATTGGATGCTCCACCGGATACATCCACCCCTGGACCACGGACTCGCAGTAAAGCAAGAGAAGAAGTTAACTTTGCCTTGATGAGTAGAGTTATTGAATCAGACGAGCCCTCTACACCCAGAAGCCCTATAGTCAAAAGCTTAGAAAGATGCCATGGATTCGAATATCAATCGCTGATGAAGAATAACACTTGGCAACTTGTTGATCTTCCACTAGGAAGAAACCCATCGATGCAAGATGGATATTCAAAACTAAGTACAAAGCAGATGGGACAAAGTGGACAAGTGCAAAGCAAGACTTCAGAAGAAAGGGGTACGCACAAAAGAAGGCATTGACTATGAGGAGACATTTTCTCCCACATCTAAGATCAAAACGATCGAATGATCTTTCTCTACCTGCTTTTGCTTTGGATGGAAAGTCCATCAGATGGACGTAAAAAGTGCCTTCCTGAATGGAGATTTACAAGAAGAAGTCTACATGACTCAACCTGAGGGATATGTTGTACCTGGTCAAGAAGAAAAGGTATGCAGACTCAGAAATCTCTGTATGGCCTCAAACAGCACCCCGGCATGGTACATCAAGATTGATGAGCATCTCATACAACATGGATTCGTCAGAAATCCATACGATCCCAATCTCTACCTCAAAAAGCAAGGGGGGGAGATGGTGATTGTTGTAGTTTATGTCGATGATCTAGTCATCACTGGCAGTTCAGTGAAGATGATTGATGAAACAAAGAAAGATCTTAAGCGATCATTCGACATGACAGATCTCGGGCTTATGCACTACTGTCTTGGACTAGAAGTATGGCAGAAAGAGAATCATATCTTTGTTTCTCAGATGAAATATACCAAGACAACACTCGAGAAGTTTAGGATGATGGATTGCACACCAATTGCTACACCTATGGAGAACAGATTACAGTTATCTCATTCAGATCCATCTCCTGAGGTAAGTGCCACTCTCTATCGGGCAAACTGATTGGGAGTCTCATTTACTCGACCTACACTAGACCGATATCAGCTTTGCAGTGAGCTATCTATCCAGGTTCATGCGCAGAACCCAAAATTTGTCATCGAAAGCAGCAAAGCGCATTTTGAGATATCTCAAAGGATCAAGTGGATCTTGGTCTAGAATACAAGAAGAATGAAAACTTCTTCTCGATTTGGATATTTGGATTCGATCATGCAGTAACATTGATGATAGAAAATCCACTTCGGATTTGTATTCTTTATGGGATCCGACCAATATCATGGGGAAGTAAGAAACAACACTTTGTTTCTCGCTCTTCCACGTAAGCCAACTATCGCTCGCAGAGAAGCCGTCGTGAAGCGATTTGGCTACGCGCATACCGGAAGGACTTGGAATACCACAGGACAAACCGACCACCATGTATGTTGACAATGAAGGTGTTCTCAAACTTGTTCGCAATCCAGTTTTTCACGAGAGAACAAAGCACATTGAAGTTCAGGTTCATTTCATACGCAAACATGTGTTGAAACACAACATCCAGCTTCAATTTTGTCCAACGGCTGAACAACGAGCAGATATTTTCACAAAGTCACTTGCACGTGACAAGTTCGAGTTGTTCAGAGCATTTCTCTCCTCATCTCTTCAGACAATGCACAATTAAGGGGGGGAATGTTAGGATAAATTTTATTATCCTAATATTTAATTATGCATAGTTTAATAATTATTTAATTTTATTAATTAAATAATAAATTGTTATTTTGTTATATGGTTAATCAACCATATTTGTCTGTATGCATACTGTTATATTGTTTTAAACAATATATTTGTTTTTATGTAATTGTTGCTTCCCGGATGTTATTGGAAGCTTGTTTATTCTGGCTTTTGGTTGCACCTGTGCAACTCATTCTCCCGGATGTATTTGGCTGTGCAATATCTATAAATATTGCAGCCTATTCACTGTAATTTTTTAGTTGATTGAGATTAATAAAATTACACAAATGGAAGATCATGGTGAAATTTAAATTGATGAAGAATCTCTTCCTTGGCATTCATCATAGTCTAGGGACATGTAAATGAGTTAAAAAAACATCATGATGAGGAATATGATACAAAGCTATTGAATGTGGCATCCTCTTTATGCCCGTAACATGAATTTTAAGGATGAAATTCAAGTGATTATATAATAATGCTACATAAATTATAGACCTTTATATGTATATGAAATTCATTGATCTCATACTACCCAGGAACCAAGAAAGTTAAATTTCAACCAGGAAAACCATTGAACATTAATAGTTGGTTGGTAGATGTAAATGAGGAAATACTATATTTGAAGTATTGAGCTCCAATTTAAACTCTTTTGTGTGAGAATACACTAGTATGAGAGAGATTAAAACTAATTTATGCACTCACCATATTCACATAGACAATGAAAAACCAATAAGACAACCCCAAATGAGAATAAACATAACAATCATTAATATTGTTAAAATTGAGATAGAGAATTTATTACAAGTAGGATTTATATACCCAACCTCATATATTCAATGGGTGTATCCTCTAGTTATTGTGCCCAAGAAAAATGGAAAATTGATAGTTTTCATAGACTACAAAGAATTAAATAAAGCTACAAGGAATAATTATTGTCCTTTTCCTTTCATTGATCAAGTTTTGAATAATTTTACAGGAGTAAATAATTTTCCTTCTTAGATGGATTTAGTGGATACAACCGATTTCAAGTGGAACTTGAGCATAAAGATAAAAATACTTTTAATTTCCCTTGGGGGACCTTTTCATATATATTCCTACCTTTCGAATCCGTGCAATGCACAAAAACCTTTCAAAGAGAAATTGTTATCCATTTTCACCCCCTTGGGTGAAATGGATAACTAGGAAAGAAATACTTATGCACTTATCATGCCATCGGGGGTGAATATGGAGATTGCGGGTAGATTTCCATGTGTTGGGAGCATCTTTGAGTTTAAAAAAAAATCCTCTTCTTTGTTTCATAGTTGCATGGTCCAACTAGAAAATAGAAAAGGATTTTGGGGCCCACATGCAGCCAAAATGGGAAAAAAAGTGGGAAAGTTGTAAATTTTTCCTTTGGATATTCCATTTTCCCCCTCAACCTTCGGTTTAAGAAAAGGTCATAAGTAAATCCAAAAATTAGGGAAAATGGGAAGAGGGTCAAGGTGGCTATTGGGTGAGTTGGTCAAATGCTCACAACCTGAAATGGTTAGCATGTAGATGGAGTGATCTATACACAAGCTTGGGTCGGGTTGCAGATGGGATGGAGCTCGGGTGAGCTGGGACCGAGACATGTCGGGTGTGTGGGGAGAGCTAACTCACCTGAGTTTAAGGATGGACAAGCATGGCAAGACGAGGGAGATTAGTGGCTCGGTGGCAAGGTGAATGAATGGAGGGAAAGTTGCAAGTTGAGTTGAACTTGGGATCATGGTAGTGGACACGTTGATTTTCCATCGAAAAGGTAGCAATGAGTAAATTGTCGTATTTTGGTTGAAGGAGGGCTTGGCGATGTGATCGCTGAGCCAAGGGTGAAGGATCAAACTATAAAGAAAGGTGGCTTACCGAGTTACCTCGGTGATCCAAGTCAATGGAAAAGGCAAGAGGCCTAGGGTGAGCACCTCGATTAGGTGCGAAGGTCTAAAAAGTAATGCACCCCAATCAATGAAAATAAAAGTAAAGATAAATCCCACAAAAAAGTGAGTAGGTGAGATGAGGAGTCGCGGTGTTTTAGGGGGTTGAAGTCTTGAGCAATGGGCAGCCCGATTATCGAGTTGAAGCATTAAAGAAACCCACAAAGGGAAAATCATTAAGAAAGTGAGTTAAGAAGTGTTTGGGAAAGCTAAGAATTAAGTGCTAGATATTACATAAGTAAAAGACATATGAAACCATGAAAAATGGATAAGTTGTAAGGAGAAGTGGTGGTTCAGGGGAAATTATTAAGTTAGAGAAGGTCGATTCACCGAGCTAAGAAGAAGAACTCAAAATCCCACAATACATGGGTGATGAAGTGGAGAGATTGATAAGGAGAGAGTTAATTTGTTTGTAGAATGTGATGCAAGATGAATGAAAATAAAAATGAGTTGTGAAGAGAGTTGAGCTTGCAAGCTAGCTCACTTCCCAAGTGAAGTAGTGAGCCCCCCAAACACCAAAAAACATTGACAAGAAGAAGGTGAAATAATGCAGTGTTATAGAATTACTTTACTTCTAAAAACATGAAGTAAATCAGTTTACAGGGTATGATGACAAAGAATATAAAGTAATTCACCCTCGGAGGTCCGCAAAGAAAGAAGACAATTAATGACCCCCAAGTTTCCTCGCAAAACGGAAATATTCAAATGGCCACAAGTTTTGACTAGGAGGTTTGTTTTTCATAAAATTGAACTTTCTGGATATCTCTCATCATCCTCTACATAGAAAAACCCAAATTTATTGATTTAATTGAGGTTAAATTAGTGAAAAATGGATGAATTATTCAGCACATCAAATGAGCAAATTCGAGCCAACTACTATCATTAATGGATCACGGGACCTTTTCTTCTCCAACAAGCTATGGTACATGGATGTATTGGCTCGCAGGTTCCCCATGATGATTTCACATCATTATTTACATTTTTGGGGGAAAGGAAGGCATGTTTTCGGGATTCTCATCTTCTCTCTCTTCTCCTCTCATTCTCTATAAATTGTAAAGGAGGGCTCATTTGTAAAAGGTTGGACATTTTTGGTGCTGCCCTCCCTTCTTCTTCCCTATTAGGATGTTTGTGGAGCTTCAATACTCCATTCTTGAGCTATGTAATGATGAATATTTCCTCTCTCTACTATAATGATGTATTGTGCATACTCTTAGAGCAATTGAAGCTAATTTTTGTGACTACTTCTTTGTCATTCCATTAGTTATTGTTGTATTTATTTCCTTTGTTCATGTCCGTAGATGGTCAGGCATCTTTTAGTTCTCATTGAATTTTTAAATATGGTTGTGCTTATTTGAAAATGGTGTATTGTGTGTATCTCCTTGGTCTGTGATGCTTTTCCATCCTCTCCATTCTCATCTTTCTCTATTTTCAAGCATTTAGGACTTTCCAAGAACCCCTTCACTTGGTGTTATCACCACCCTCGAGTGTTTGATTACCCTTCTCATGCACTATCTCTCTCCCTATCTCCTTGGAAATGATAGGATAGGATTAGGAAGTAGATTTTCTTGCATTAGGAGTAGTTACAACATAGGATTAGGAAGAGGAACTGACTTTTCTAAAGGACCATCTCAAGTTTGAAAGTCCAATAGATTAAGAGATGGTCCAATGTTAGTAAAAAGTAGGGATTTGTCATTTCCATATCCTAGGGTGATAATTTTTTATGATAATAGAAATGTTAGGTATATTTTTAGATATCACAAATGAATGATTAGAGAGAGAAGAACATATAATTTAGAGAGGATAAAAGTATAGGGAAATAAGGAGAAAGTGATGATGGAGTAATGATAGTGGGAGTAACAAAAAATCAAATAATAAATAACTAAAAAAATTCCATCTCAATGAGAAGAAAAGGATAAACACATGTAATCATATAAGGATCATGAAACAATGACAAAAATTTACATAATAAATGATTCTCATTCCATTTCAATAGTTATAATTCCCTTGCTTCCATAAACCAATTTCCATATTCTTGGATGAGTATCAAGAGAGACAATGGAGGAAAATATTTGTACAAGAAGTAGAAGAATAGAGGATGCTAGAGAGAGAGAAATATGATCCTTTGGAATGAATAGGTCATTATGATCTAGAGGATATTCATGGTTTAGTTGTTCCCAAATATTCCTAAACTCTGCTACATACATAAGGAATTTTTGAGATATTTCTAACACCTTTTGATCGGAGAAAAATAGATACTTTGTATGCAAAAGATATAGTCTCATTAAATTTTCTCTCCAACTAGAAAAATTAAAGTGCACATTGAAAATGATGATGTAGCATGTAAATAACATGAAAAGTGGACAAGTGTGGTGGTGACACGTGCAAGAAAAATAATAATTATTTTTGTAGCCTCCGATCTTTGATAGTCGAGGTAGTTCCCACATAGTATGTTGATTGGAGTCCCAAACGTTGGTGAGGTTGACTCTTTTTCATGAGGGGATCCTAGTAGCTATTTTCATATTATATTGTAATCATTCTTACTTATTAAGCTCATTAAATACTATATTTATATGCATGTGTGATCATTCACATGGTGTTATCAAATAATTCCAAGAAGCTTAGTGAGTTGAAGGAGAGTCAAGATCAAGTTATATAACTAGCTTAGTGACCTATCCACCTCACCATACCATCACCAATCAATGAAAAATGATAGATTCTAAGGTAATACAGATATCACACAATATTCCATGAGCTAAGGACCAATGTAATGCGAATTTTCAACCTTTCAATTAACTTGTTGTAGATATCAATGCATACAACTAATACTAAGTCAGGTGGTGATCCCAATATCTAATGCTACCTCTAGTGCCAAGTCGGGTCTCAATGCTAAGTTGGATGGAAATCCCACCTGAAAAGACAACCATGTCAAGACTTCAACTAACTCACCAACTCATCACTAAGCTGGAAAGCTATAGTCCGAGCTTAGAGGGATTGAAAGCTAAAGAAAAAAGAGACATGTGTGGCTGAAGCAACATCATATATCCAACAACCATGGCTATTTTAAGACCTCAAATTTGATCTACAATAAATGTGGGATAAACATCCCAAAATTAAACACCAAAAATGCAAGATAGTGGGGGAGGCCTAAACCCTAGGTTGTTGAGTCAATAATATGATCCATTGACTATTGAGCCATGTGATCATAAATATTATAAATTGAGAGAAATTATATTTAAAGGGTCATGTTTTTATTTTGCATTCCTTTAATGGAGAACCAACCCTTGTATGAAGAAATATAGTAATTTTAGTGTATTTTTATGAAGGGATGTTGTTGGAGAGATAACCAATCATCCGGGAGATGTTCGGGATTTCTATTCCCACATTTTGGGGGATTTTAGCCTTTCATGAAAGATAAAATACCCTTATGAAAAAGAATACATGTTTTGAGAGAGATAAACATATATCATTACGTCATTTGTAGGAAGTAACCATTCAAGAATTTCTAGAGACTAAGACAAAAGTATTTGCAAGTCGTAATTCCCATTTTGGATAATTTGATGTAAGAATTTTTGTTATGTCATTTTAATAGATTCATCTTATTAGAAAAATAGAGACATATTCCCTCACGGAAGAACTCCATCATCAAGTTTGGATTAATTTGTCTTTGATATTTATTTCTAGTGCTATTTTTAATCAGTTCATGATATGATTTCAAAGTTTTTAAAACCAATTTAATTGTTTATGGGAAATGGAAATTAATTCATAAAATATCCAAAATTGGTAAATTGGATAAGTAGATCATCTTGAATGTGTTCATTAGTCAATTGGGATTCCTAATTCAGATATAACACTAATTTTCATCAACTTAAACCCAATTTTTTTCGTTTTATAAGAATCAACGTAAAATTAAGAAAATATGAATACATATGTGAAATTGATAGAATATTATAACATATTACATAATTTTGAGATCAAATAATTAAGTATCCACAAAACTAGAGAAATGAGTTAGTTTGTTTAACTATATTTAGATCACATTCCAATATATAGTCTCTTTACGTGAGTCTTCGTAGTCCCACATTATTTCTCATATTCCATATTAGAATAATTTACTTTTCTTTATTTTAATAAAATCACTTTTACAATGAATAAATAGAAATTCACTTAAGTGAACTAAGTCACATTTAAATAAAGTGCATTCCTAATGAAGAAATAGAAGATGGGGAAAATAAGAAAAGAAGCTCTAGTTACGATCGATCCAATCACATTTTACGAAAAATAATCCATCCAACCATATCATGTTTTAACTCAATTTAATCTTCAACATATCCTTATCCATGTAGGATAAACCTATGTACTAATCCGCCCTTTTAGTTGTTGGAAGCGGGTGATCAATCTTTCTTTCGCTAGTGAGGAGAACAAGTTAAAGAACTCAATTTTTCCATAAATTATATCTAAAAATTTACAAACCATAGTATAATAGTCATTTCCTGATAAGAAAGGTTTGGACCAAATATTACGAAGGTTTGATGCATGGAAATTTAGTTATGCCTAAAACAATTTTTCTTTGTGTGAATGAAACAACATTCAGAAGATGGTTTCGCAAGAAAGAAGAAATTGGTCTTGGAGATATATAACCTCTAAAAAATTATCTTGGTTCTAATATATTTCCATTGAATCCATTATGCAAATGTTATGGCTTTAGCAACATCAGTGACCATTCCATAGTTGAATATAAGCACACCCTCTCTCGAGGAGACAAATTGCAAGGAGAAGAAGTTGGGAAACATATTTCATGATGAAAAAAATATAAATAATAATTTTAATCCAAATTAAATCCTTCACTAAATGATTTTGGGAGAAAATGTGATCAACATGTAGCAATTTTTAACTTGAGTCATCTGGTGAAGTTTGGTGGCAATATTCTTTACCAAATGGAAGTTATGAGTGTTTTATTATTTGGAGCATAAGTGGAAACATGGAAGTGTGGGTTTAGAGCTTAAATAACACAAAAAAATCATTAGTAGAAAAGGAGGAAGTCAATTCATGATTTTTCTTTATTATTGGGGAATTTTCATGGGGATGCTCGTGAGATACAATTGCACTTGAGAGGGAAAAAATTGAAGTTCTTTGAAATTGAAAACATAGTAATCCATTTATTCTAAAATAATACATCTCACCAAGAAATATATTTATCAAATGAAATTTGTTTTTAAGATTAATATATGCTCAAAATTTCAAATCATTTGGTCCACCGAGTTACTCGGAAAAAGTAAAAGGATTATGAGCAAGATAAAGCACCCTCTTGTTTCAATGGATGTAAAATACTTTTGGTGATTAAAAATAAATCATTTCATGAAATCACATGAGGTTTGGATTATCTTGAAGGAGTTTTCGAGGGGAGAACATGTGAAAAATTTTATTATGTTTTTCTCATGGAATCAATGGGGGTGAGAAAAAGTGTTTCTTGGAAATCTAGGGCATGGATCTGGTTTTCATGGAGTTTGGAGGATAAAAATGGGGATAATTTTGCAAATGTATTTCATTAAATTATTTCTGAAGGTTCATGAATCTATTTAAGTGATTATTAATTCACATTTTGGATGGAAAGGATATGACTTAAGCTTCTTAATTGCAAACGCACATTTTATGTTCATGTGTACCTAAGGTATATAAGAAAATATGGAGGCAATTTCTTGAATCAATTTGGGTTCACGAGTGCATATTGAGACTAAATTTGTACCAAATCACATATGCAACCTCCTTTATTTTACGTAAAGTGCATTTGGATGGGTACATGAGAACTTAAGTTACAAAAAGTACAAAGTCAACTTCAAACTAGAACATGAGTGATAGAGGGGTTCAAAAGAACGCTTGGGGCTCACTTATGTAGAAACGTGAACTTGGAACCTCATATTTGTATCAATATTAGTACAAAATTGAACTTGGTGGTGGTTCCATGTCCCAAACTTTCAAAAGTGCATCCTTAACCCTTCGCAAGAACATGAATAATGACTTTCTCTCTCTTAGAGTAATGTTAGGAGTTACTGAAAGGGGTATTATAATTGTTTTTTAATGAAAAATTCATATAAAATACATTATCATCACTATAAATATCGTAAAGTGCTTAAAATTTTATTTTTAGGCAAAAACCCAAAAATGGCCAAATGGCCATAATGAGGCCACAAGTAGTTTTTGGCTACTTAGTGAAACTACAATGAACAAAGCCAAAACTAGTACAGGCTCATGTCATGAAATATATGATATTTCACTTGACTAGTGATAGGTTTTCCATATCCATTAGGAGAATCCAAAACATTTTCTATAAGTTCGCTTCTTAATTACGACCAAAAGAGCTTAATGCTTGAAATGTTTTTGTTCCAAAGACATATATAATGCTTCAAAATATTACATTGAATATGTCAATGTATAGTAGAATTTGAGTAATTTTTACACTAAAAAAATACACTTGGAACCACAGTAACTCTCACAAGGCCATTCACAAGTTAAAACTCACAAAGGGGTAAAATTTGTAATTTTGGCTAAGTTTCTTAAAGGGAAGACAAATGTTTTAGGTGTTTTCAATAGAAATGACTACCAAAATTTTGCATGCCAAAATTTTTATTTTACTTGGGGAATTTTCTTGTATTGGGTAGAGAAAAACTTAGACAAATCATGAATGCTATAATCTCACAATTTTAACTAGGCCGAGCTTATCCATTGGAAAAAATAGAGTTAAGGGAAACATGAATGAAATGATACCAACACACACATAAAAAAGGAAACACATAACACAATAGGAAAGGAAAAAATGAAATAATAGAAACAAACCTATCTCACCTATGGTACATGTAAATGGACAACCCACTTTTATTGTGATACTTGTTCTCGCTTTAAAAGTTACCCATGTATGGGTAACACCAAATGATGTTTCTTTTGCAAATCAATTGAATAATTTTATAAAAGCATATATAATAAGAAGGGGGTGAATCCATCTTACAAAACATTAATTTCATTTTCATATCTTACAACATTATCCAAAATAACCATTCAACATACAAATGCAATTATGAGATTATTCGGTGTGTATCCTCCATCCACAATTACATGAAACAAAGAAGAGAACATAAGAGCACTAGGTGTAAGTAGGAAATCCTCACGGGGAATAAAACCCATTGAAGCCTCTACTAATATTACTCATAAAAAATAACTTACATGAATATTACACATCACACAATATTTGTTTCACGAGGCACCAACCCCAAAAAAATAAATAACCCCTATTTTAGTAGGTCAACAATCCTACAAGGAGGCTAAAACCACCCAAGATTACTAAGCACCCACCTAGCCAGCTAAAATTGATGATCACTGAAGATATATTTCTCCCACAACTCATTGTGATAAAAAATTCAGCTCCATGCACATTAAACCCTCTCAAACATCTCTCTCTCCGTACTCGCTTAAATCCACTCCTTTATTTGTTGATTAGGTATAATGAAATTCAATACTTGGTCCTTAACTCTTCTCAACTATTCATAGCTCTTCTCAGCTCTACCCTTGACCCCTATAATCCCTTCTCTCACCTTCTTTAGATCGCTCACATATTTACACACTCAACTAGTACAAATGAGTCATTACACTAGCCTTATATATACGACTCAACTCTTAAACACCTCTACTTCAGCCAAGACCATATAGGTTGGTCTTATCAACTTGAAAACACACCTAAAACATCATATATATTCACTTATCATGACCGAGTAGGTTGTCACAACTCTTACAAACATGGACAAGCACAACTAGCCCAAAATATGCCTAAAACAAGGTATTCTTCACCAATGAATGCATCATGCCCTTAAAGGGAAAACTCCAAATTTTTCAGCATCACCAACTCAAGGCTTCAAAGGATTCACACAACCCAAGGAAAAAATATCAGCATCACCAACCAGCTCAGGAACATCTACAACCTTCACCAACACCATGAAGCACACCAAGATGCAAGAAATCTCAACAAGGTCTTCAAGCACCGAGAAATCAGTCCTAAAAACTGAATGAGCTCACATATAAAAATTCATAATAAATGCTCAATAAGAATACCATTAGAAATTTATATAAATATACTATCTGAAACAACTCACACAAATCACCAAAACATAGAAAATGCATTAAAACACTTTAATCGGTGAAACTACGTAAACTCAACATTAGGACTCAATAACAAAACTTGATAAAACCATTCTATAACATATTAAAAACCACTTCCAAGCTCAATAATAATTTTAACACATCATAAGGGACAAAAACACCTTCTCAAGTACTAAGAAGCATATTTCATTTGGAGAAACACACACCGACACACTTGATCCAATTGACCTTCTTAACAAGCCTAAGAGGGTTGGTTGATTAGGAAACACAATCTCCATATTAAACCATGGATTCAAATACATCATCGAAACCTTTATAAGTTATCCAAGCTCAAATAACCTTTATCTAACATGTAAAACAACTCAACTAAACTCAAACATCCATGAATAGGTTTTATCCGTCAAGGCCAAAAGAGGTAGGGTAACTTGGAGGACTTGTATCTTCAATTTTCTCCATTGTACATCTCTAAAAATTTCCATGGATATTTATTACACCTCCCAATATTCCTAGAATAATCAACTTTTTCCATGAAACCTCCATCTCAAACTTGAAACTACAAATCACTAAAAATGAAGGGTTTTTCTCTAGCTTGTTGAAATACGGAACATGAAACCATCTCCAAAATGACTCTAGAGGATTCCTCTACTTGTATAAGTCATCAAATTTTCTTTCCGTTCCATTTCATGAAAATTCACATAATTTTACCTTTATCGCATTATTGCTAGAGTTTTAGGATGGTTTTATACCTCCTTAGCTTGTTAATGATTTTTCATAAAGATGGGATGGTAAAATCAAATCATTATATTTGTAAAACAATCTTAGCTCAATGAAAATCCTTCCCCAAATCCTTAAGCTCCCTGTAGAATCACCATGTGTGGGTGAGTAAAATAACTTCACCTATTGAGTTGGATTTTTCTCACTAAGAGATCAATATGACCAAAAATCACTTTTCTTGTAACTCCTTCACTACCTTGACCTAAAATTCAACCTAGATCACCATGATGACCTCCTCCATTCTTTCCAACTCTCATTTTTAAATTTACGTATCTGAAACTCTTTAGAAACCAAGACGTACATGTGTGTATATGTTTTGTTTTTAATGTCTTTCTTCTCAAGGACCTTGGATATGCACTTTCTAGCCGACATATGACCTGATACCCCTCGTAAACATACTATGCCATGTCACAACACCTTTTCCATGCTCATATCATATTGTCTTTCTCCATACTTCACATCACCAACTTCTCTTTCTTGGACTAGGTATAGGATTAGGCCTAGAATGACCCGAATCAATACAAACTTCTCATGAATTGAGGATGATGACCTCTTATAGAATCATTAAAACCTATTACACATCACTCGACCATGTTAGGCCTTGCATTGAACATTGGGACATATATCTTGACAATAATATCATGGACCATGCTCAAGACCATGCCAAGACACCATAATAACTACACCAAAACCAGACACTACCAATCAACCTTCAAGATTTAGATTTATTGACACCTCATGGAGATTCCTATGACAGCTATACTCCATTTTCGAAGAACGTGCTACTTACATCAATGAAAACACTAAACATAATTACCAACAATTTCCCCCTTTGTCATTGATGAAAACCACCTTCAAAAAAATTGATGGAAACCAAACCTGTACTAGCAACTACATACCTCTTTTTCATGTTTCCCAGCCTACTCTCCCCTTTGACATATATGAAAAAGGATACATGACAACCTAGACATGAAAAATATATTCCAATAAACTAATACATTAAATTTTGGCATCATCCCTATTATACACCATCTTCTAGGCATGTCCATGATAGATCCATAATTTTTTGTGTCCAATTACTAGAATATCAAAATTTACTATTATAAGCTAGAAAGTTCTCCTTCAGACAAAATTTTCCAAATTTATCTTTGTAATAGGATCAAACACAACATATGAAACACCGTGTTGATGCCCTCATGACAACATACTATCACATAATAACTTTGAAAGTAAATATTAGGTCACATACCTTAAGTAACAACCATAGAGAAAGTTACGTTGAATATATCTACCCCTCGGGTAAATATAGAAAACCCGACACAAAAGAAAGCATGTCGGAGGGGTTAGAAAACCCGACACAAAAGAAAGCATGTCGGAGGGGTCAGAAAACCCGACACAAAAGGAAATTTCGGGTTTCGGGTTTCGGGAAACATGAGACATGAAGCATGAAAATCGCAAGGCATGTCCGATGCTTGAGAGTTCTAAAACCCGAAACACTTCCTAGGCCAATCGGGTCTTGGAGTCGGGAAAACATGTCGGGAAAACAAGTCGGGAAAGCATGGGGCGAAAACATGTCGAGCCACCTTCCAAACCCGATGCACATGCAAGTCCGATTTCGAACCCGAAACAAAGGAAATCTTGGAGATACCGGTGGAAGCGGGTGTCGGGAAAACACAAGCATCAAACACATGTCGAGGCACCCTCCAAACCCGATGTAAATGCAGAGGAGAACCCCAACCCGACAGGCAGAAGACCCTGACGCGGGAAATATTCAGATCGCCATAACTTTTCATAGGGAGCTCAGATTCATGCAAGGTTGGAATTTTTGGAAAGCTTACAAGGTCCTCTATCCAACTACAATGGATATCTTTAATTGGGTGAGAAAAAATTCTTAAAAATGCAAAATACAGTTCGCCATTTTTTGGGGTTGTTAGGGGTCTCACCTACCGCCATAATGAGATGAGTTAGGTGCAGTCTTGGAGGTGGTTGGGGCAGATTTCGAATTCTTCTCTTCTCCCTCATTTTTTCCTCCTATAAATTGTAAGGAGGGGCTTCTTTCAAAGCATTGGACATTTTGTTTTGCCCCTTCCTTCTTCTCTTTGGCAAGTGAACTTGTGGAGTTAAAACATCCCATTTGAAACTGTAATGCAACCTTGCCTCTTGGCATTTTGCAGTGTGTTGTATCAATCTTTGGAGAAAATTAATGCATGTCTGTGGATGATCCTCAACCCTCTCTATGTTCATTTGCATCCTACTGATCTTTCACTGTAAATCTGGCTATTTGTGCATGATCTTGCATTGCATTTTAATGGTCTGTGTTTATTGGCAAGACAGGTGTTCTTCATTCCTCGGTGCATCACCTTTGTAGTTTAGGTTTTATTTTATGCATTTTCTTACCCTGTCTCCTTGGAAAGTTAGATTAGGTTTTTAGTAAACCCTCTGCATTTTATTTGTGCATCTGAACAGAGGAATAGGAACCGGCCTTCATCCGGAGAGCTTTTCCAATTTCGCAAGGTCCCACACTTGGGAAAAGCTCCATGTTATGCAATCGCACTGAGAGTCTCAACCCATCGAGTTGCAGAGTCCCAGGGGTGCTGCGATTCGCCATCAATAGTTTTGGCATGCCCGGTGGGACCAAGAGGTCATTCCATAAAGATTTGAAGGAGTTTTCATGAAATTCAGACTAAAAGATTGCAGTTTTTACAATTTCAGATTTTGCACCTTCCAGGCTGAACTCCGAAATCAATTTTCAAGGGCTTAACTCGCTCAAAACAAGTCAAAATTTCACCAGTTGGTAGATCTGAGGGTAATCTTCAAAAGGGTATCTTTAGTTTTTTGAGATTTTGACTTTCAAAATTTCATGGTTTTTGGGTTTCGGGTTTTCGAGGTCCGAGAACATCAAAGCAGAAAACAGTCATTTCAGGTTTTCTGGGGTGTCGAGCATGTCCCAAGTTCCGACACATGGTCATTTCAGGTTTTGAGGGGTGTCAAACATGTCCCAAGTTCCGACACATGGTAATTCGGGTTTTGTGAGTTGCATTGCATGACCTGAGTTCCGCCTGTACCTTTCGGGGATTCACAGCTGCACAACAAGACCCGAGTTCCAAATTGAAGTTTGTCTCCTCTAGGTCCTTCAAATTTTTTAATTCCATTTTCAATATTGTCAAGTTTGGTGTGTAACTTGGCAAAATCCATCCTTTTAGAAGCTTGTTATCTAACACATCTGGCGACTCCGAAGGGATAGAATTCAGCGGTGTAGCAGCACAAGTTGCCCAGGCACATGAGAAGAATTCGAACCAGGTCTAATACTCGAGAAGAGGGGCTATTTTTCCACTTGCAACTATCACCAGGCAGAGGGAGGAGAGGAAGAAGACCACAAAGATCACCATCTCCACCTAACAGGACTTTGTCTACACCTCCACCTGGTAGACCTTTTTCGCATCAATCGGGTTTAGGCCAATCATAATGGCACATCTACCACCAAATCCCTTTGTCAATTTCACGGGTAGTAGTCCACTTGCCCTAAATGCTCAGAATCAAATTCTAGTTGCAGCGCTAAAGAATATACCCTATTTCACAGGAGAAAATCATACTACTCCTATTGATCACATCCAGGATATTGCTAATGCATGTGCAATCCATGAAATAAATGAAATGGATGTTGCAGTCAAGTTGTTGGCTTCATCTTTCAAAGGTAAGGCCTTACAATGGTTTAGGAGCCTAGCAGCAGGGTCTATTACAAATTGGAACCAACTTTGTTCAGCTCTTTTCTGCAACCGGGGCCTCGGGAGAGGGAAAACAATTTGTCCTTATTAGAACAACTGACAACAATCAAAAGGGCTCCTAACGAACAAATGATAGATTTCAACTTCAGATTCCAACGGACATGGGATAGGATTCCAATAGCTATTAGACCAACCACCGAAGGTGCATTCCTTTATTTCTTAAAGGCTATAAATTCAGACATAGCCATGATGATCCAATCAATGGGAGGAACAACGCTGCCAGGGGCCTATGACATAGCTATCAGAGCAGAGAACTATTTGATCCAAGCTGGTAAGCTTGCACCAAGGCCACCAATGCCTCTCTATCCAGATATGGGAAATCCTACAACCAGTCAAGCACCAGAGTTGAATCCCATTCCAACTCCTAGAAATCAAAGCAATAATGAGGCATCGACTTCTTCAAATACTTCAAAGGAATTGCAGGAGGTTATGAAACAGCTGCAGAACCTTGGAAATGAGCTAGTGACTATCAAAAGACAACAAGCTCAAAGTGCTAGACCGTATCAGCCTCAAGCGTAGTACCAAGCTAGGCCCTCATACCAACAAAATAGACCACCACCTCAGGCTGCAAATCAAAATCAAAGCCAAGGACAACCTCAAGCTGCCAGGCCATTTCGACCGTATGATCCAAATGCAACGACATCCTCAAGAGCCTTGGTTCCAACACAAAACAACATGGCACAAGAGTACAACTGGTGTTACCCTTGCAATCTACCTCACAATCAGTCAGCATGTTTCAATGGTGCACTAAATCAGGCCTTGATGGTGTAGACCATTGGTGTTCCTCAAGAACCAAGCCAGGACGAGAATCAACAGCAAGAAACGCAACAAGAGGGACCTCCAACAGAGACCACATTGGCCAATTGGCAAACAGAAGACTTCTGTGGAGTTAACCAACAGCCTTTTCAAAGCGTGGCTGCCAACACACGGTCGAAGAAGAGAAACATAGAAGAGGGACAACCATCTAATCCAGTTGTTTCTCAGCCCACTCTTACACAACAAGGGGTCAGTAGACCAAACGCAGCTCCAAATGTGCAAAATCAACCTAAGGTACCTGTTGTAGCAACACATGCACCTGTTCAAGCTCCAGAAAAGGTTGTGCCAAACAAGGGACAACAAAAGGACAATTCATCCCCTTTCAACATCATCGATCAAATGAAGAAGACACATGTGAACATTTCCATGTGGGAATCACTGCGATCCTAGGGCAACGAGATTTATTGCAAGCTGCAATGGCTAATTGGTCTGCCTCAAATGTATCAAATCGAGGACATGAGAAAGTCCTCACTAATGCAGGCAACATGATGGGGGCCAAAAGCAGAATTTTAAGCCTCCACCATTCTATTGTCATTGGTTGTTGGAAACCACTTGGTTCACAACTGCATGATACACTCAGGGGCAAGTAGTTCAGTGATGCCGAAGCAAATAGTGGATCAAATGGGTTTGAATTATGAGCCAATGCTGAAAGGAGTAGTGCAGCTAGATGGAATGGCAGTACAAACTGTTGGAGTCATCAAGGGGTTAAGCCTAACACTACATTCCTATCCTAATGTTACAGTTCTGCAAGATGTGTTTGTGATTGACCTTCCGCCACTCTTTGTGTTGTGTCTATCAAGAGACTTCACTACAAAAATTGGTGGATATTTATCTACAGATTGGTCACACATGATTTTCAGGACAAGGTATGGGGCCAAAGCAATAATCGAGTCGAACCAATTACCGATTTCCATATTGAGCCTCATGTACCAAATCCTATCAATGCAAATTGCTTAGTTTTTTATCGAGGAGTGTTCAAATGACCTAGAAATAGGTACTAAGGTTGAGGGAATTCCTGATTTAACTTTGGATGAATGGGCAAACAAGAGTCATGAATTTGACCCATACAAGGAAATTGAAGAATCTAAATTGGGCGTGTATTGTGTACATGAAGAAAATTCACCCATTCATGACATCATTCAGCCTAAACAAAAAGGATGAAAATGAAGTTTGGAAATTATTTTTCGATGGTTCGAGAAGCAAACAAGGTGCTGGAGGTGGTGCAATGTTGATTTCACCACAAGACATCAAATATTTTTCAGCTTTTCATTTCCAATTTTCCTGTTCAAACAACATGGCTGAATACGAGGCATTGATTCATGGACTTCATTGGGCCAGGAAAAAGGGCATAAAGAGCTTGCAGGTGTTTAGGGATAGTGAGCTAATCATCAACCAAGTCAGGGGACAACATGCTAGAAAGAACAACCTACTGAAGGGCTACAAGAACAGGGTGTGGGACCTCATTAAGGATTTCAAAGCTTTCAACATGTGTCCATACCCAGGAAGAAAAATGAAGCCGTGGATAGGCTCGCAGTAGTTGGAGAAAATTTTGATGTGGTTGACAACATCAGAAGGGAAAAAACACAACCACATATCCATGTGATTGTGAGGCCAGCAGTTCTAGATAATAACACAAGCTGGCAGGTGTTTGAGAACGATCAACAGATCGTCATTTTTTTACAAGAAGAGGCTGAATTCTCACTAGAAATCGTGATAGGCTAGAGCAGCAAAGATGGGGATCAAGTAGTGCAGCTACAGAAAAACAAGCTTCCTAAGGGTTTAGTAACGTTGCAGTCTATCTTCAACCCTAACAACTAGTTTCGTAAGGAAAAGGCTAATATATAGGTCAAGAGAGAAGATTCAGAGCCAATTCTAGTTGGA
Organism: Taxus wallichiana var. yunnanensis; assembly: GCA_018340775.1. NCBI lineage: Eukaryota > Viridiplantae > Streptophyta > Pinopsida > Cupressales > Taxaceae > Taxus > Taxus wallichiana. Next base: position 503,361,398 of record CM031243.1, on the reverse strand, counting down.
GAAGGAAAACACTTCAAATTGGTAAAGTGGCCACCTGAAAGCAGAGAAATCAGATTTCATACAGGCTTTGCCAAGAATTTCCGTGATGTCTTCGCTTGGAGCTATGAAGACTTGAGAGGGGATTCAATCCGAAGTTGGCACGACATACCATAGAATTGGATCCGATGCTAAGCCCATTAGGCAGTAAGGCAGAGACTTGTTAACCCTCACATTGAGCCTCTAATGAAGAAAGAGTTAAACAAGCTAATAGAGGAAAGCATTATATTCCCGATCAAGCACTCAAGATGGGTTGCAAACTTGGTTCCTGGGCCAGAAGAAGAGTGGAGAAATCAGGTTATGTGTGGACTTTCGAGACCTCAATAGGGCATCTCTCAAAGACCATTACCCACTTCCTTCAATGGAACAAATATTGCAAGTGGTATCCGGTTCAGAGAGATTCTCTCTCTTAGATGGATACTCGTGGTATAATCGTGTAATGTCAAGGAAGATGACCAATTCAAGACGGCTTTCACCACCAAATGGGGGACCTCTACCTACAAGAATATGCCATTTGGGCTATCAAATGCTGGAGCCACCTTCCAAAGGGTAATGGATATGACATTTAAGGGGTTGATCAATAAAATAGTTATGATATATCTTGACGAAATCACCGTATTCTCAAAAATGCAGCGGATCACCTCTGGCTCATTTAAGGCAAGTATTTTAGAGATGTAGAAGATTTGGGGTATCATTGAATCCCAAAAATGCAATTTCTTGGCTCACGAGGGAAAACTTCTAGGCCATATCATTTCAAAGGAAGGGTTGACGATTGACCCGTAAAGAGTCAAGCAATTCAAGCATTGCCATTACCAAGTCACAAGAAGGATCTTCAAAGATTCTTAGAAGGATCAATTTTGTCCACAAGTTTGTTCCAAACTTTGCAACTCTCGTAAAGCCAATAACGTTGATGTTAAAGAAGAGCATGTCATTTAAGTGGACATCTCAAGGCAAGGTAAGTTTTGAGGCAATAAAAGAGGCTATATCTCAAGCTCGACTCTTCACAATCCGTAATTCTCAGGGACTTCATGCTATATGCCTTCGGTGGTGGAGACACAATTTCTGCAATCCTAGTACAACAAAACAAAGAAGGATTAGAACAACTAGTTGATTTCTTCACCAAGGCTTGGAGAAATATAGAACTAGGTACTCTTTTCATGAAAAGCATGTCCTTGCAGAATCAGAGCTTAAAGAAATTCAAGCACCTAGTCTCAAACAACAAGATCCAATTATTGGTCTCTCATGCGGGAGTCAAGGACTTCCTTCTAAACAAGGATCTGAATGAGAAGTGTGCAGGATGGATCACTCGTGTCATGGAATATGACATCGAGATCAAGGTCACAAAACTAGTACGTGGAAAATGACTATGTGAACAACTAGCCTTGAGTCAACAAGTTGAAGCAGGTGATGAAAAAGAGACCGCCTGCATCACCGCAGATGGTCAAGAACAAGAAAATGATGACTTGCCTACTCCTTGTTGGACTCAGAGTATGATACACTTCCTACAGATAGGCCTATGCCCTCCAGAAATGAGCAAAGCAAAGAGGAGATACTTTATATTACAAGCCATTCCATATGTGCTTGTTGATGGTGTTCTGTTCAAGAAAGACATTAATGGGGTTCTATTAAGGTGCATTGGGACTGGTCAAATTGAGAGGGTGTTACGAGATTTTCACGATGGAGATTCTAGAGGACATTTCACCCCACAAGTAACAGCTCTCAAGATAATGAAGGCAGGGTATTATTGGCCCACAAAGTGTTCAAAGGATCGTTATACATGGATAAGAAAGTGTAAAAAAATGTGCACTCTTCACGGGAAAACAAAGACTAAGCGCTTCCATGCACCCAATTTTGGTTGACCAACCATTTATGCAATGGGGATTGGACTTTTTCTGTGGTCGTCAATCCAAACTCAAGCCAAGGCCACAAGTGGATTCTCACGGCAAATGCACTATTTTACCAAGTGGACCGAAGCAAGAACACTCAAAGAGGCAAGTGAGTCTAACATACTAGACTTTTATGAAGGAATAATAACTAGGTTCGGTGTGTCGGCCACTATCATATCGATAATGCATTGGCATTCATAGGTTCCAAGATTACAGAATGGGTCTGTCAAGAATGGAATCTATTTGAGCACCTCTTCAAATTATTACCCGCAGTGGTAATGGACAGCAGAGTCCACTTAATTTTTTTTTGCTAAGAATCATCAAGGACTCGATGAAAATCAAATAATATGGCATACCAAGCTAAAATCAGCATTGTAATGATAGAATAACACCAAAGAGGTCTACGGTGTAATTCCCCTTACAAGTTGGTCTATGGAAAAGAGGCAAGATTGCCTATATCATTAGAACCGCCGCATTGGAATTCATGAAGCGCTGGAGTTGGCTGAGTTTGAACCAATGGAGGCTGTGTATGCAGAGTTGATGGAATTGGAAGAAGTTAGAGAACATGCAGCTCAAACAATTGAGAAAGATCAAGCCTTAGTAAAAATATGGTTCGATAAGAAAGCAAGAGCAAGAACCTTCCGTGAAGGGGACCTAGTTCAAATGGGATGCAGATCGTGCAAAACAGGAAGGCATTCCAAGTTTGATGCCATTTGGATTGGCCCCTACATGGTCACAGGATGTAAGAGTAGAAATGCCTTCCAATTATCTACATTAGATGGAGAAGAACTCCCGATTCCGGTTAACGGAATCTATCTTAAACATTACTACTGAAAAGAAAAGGTTTACCCTTGTAAATATTAGCCTAGATTTCAATTCCTCTAAGTGTGTATGCACATTGTCTTGTTGTAGTTAGGTTTCAGTTTCCCTAAGTGCTTTGGCATAGTTTTTTTGCTCCTAGGTTGGATTTCTACAGCTCAAAGATGCTCTCGGAGAAGGGGTGCATGTATCGCTGCCTGGATCGATATCAAAGTTGGTTTCTGTGTTATTGCTTATGACTCCATGCCCAATGGATTGCTAAAAGGCCACTGATCTTCTACCTAGCAGGTAGGTAATCCCGTTGAGTCACCAAATTTTTGAATATATCTACCCCCTGGGTAAATATAGAAAACTCGACACAAAAGAAAGCATGTCAAAGAAAGGTCGAAAACCCGACACAAAAGGAATTTTCAGGTTTCGGGTTTCGGGAAACATGAGACATGAAGCATGAAAATCACAAGGCATGTCCCGATGCTTGAGAGTTCCGAAAACCTGAAACACTTCCTAGGCCAATCGGGTCTTGGAGTCGGGAAAACATGTCGGGAAAACAAGTCGGGAAAGCATGGGGCGAAAACATGTCGAGCCACCTTCCAAACCCGATGCACATGCAAGTCCGATTTCCAAACCCGAAACAAAGGAAATCTTGAGATACCGGCAGAAGCGAGTGTCGGGAAAACACAAGCATCAAACACATGTCGAGGCATCCTCCAAACCTCGATGCAAATGCAGAGGAGAACCCCGAACCCGACAGGAAGAAGACCCTGACGCAGAAATATTCAGATCGCCATAACTTTTCACAGGGAGCTCTGATTCATGCAAGGTTGGAATTTTTGGAAAGATTACAAGGTCCTCTCGTCCAACTACAACCTGGATATCTTTAATTGGGTAAGAGAAAATTCTTAAAAATGCAAAATACAGTTCACCTTTTTTTGGGGTTGTTAGGGTCTCACCACCGCCATAATGAGATGAGTTAGGTGTCTGTTTAGAGGTGGTCAGCAGATTTCGAATTCTTCTCTTCTACCTAATTTTTCCTCCTATAAATTTTAAGGAGGGGCTTCTTTCAAAGCATTGGACAGTTTGTTTTGCCCCTCCCTTCTTCTCTTTGGGTGAACTTGTGGAGTTAAAACCTCCCATTTGAAATCAGAATGCAACCTTGCCTCTTGGCATTTTGGCAGGTGTTGTATCAATCTTTGGAGAAAATTAATGCATGTCGTGGATGATCCTCAACCCTCTCTCGTGTTCATTTTCATCCACCGATCTTTCACCGTAAACCGCTATTTGTGCATGATCTTGCATTGCATTTTAATGGTCTCGTGTTTATTGGCAAGACAGTGTTCTTCATTCCTCGGTGCATCACCTTTGTAGTTTAGGTTTTATTTTATGCATTTTCTTATCCCGTCTCCTTGGAAAGTTAGATTAGGTTTTTATTAAACCCTCTCGCATTTTATTTGTGCATCCGAATAGAGGAATAGGAACAGCCTTCATCCGGAGAGCTTTTCCAATTTCAAAGGTCCCACACTTGGGAAAAGCTCCATGTTATGTAATCGCACCGAGAGTCTCAACCCATCGAGCAGCGAGTCCTGTGGGTGCTGCGATTCGCCATCAACAAGTTCTTCTTCAACATCATAGTCCTTAAGTAATATTTATGTGTAATCTACCTTATTTTCATGAGATCTCATCTACTAGAGTATATGACTAGCTCCCCCTTTTAATATGTCTTCAATCAATAAAAAAAATTCTAAAAATCCTTTCTAAACACCTTAGATAACAAGATGAAGGATCATTATCAGTTCTTTCCATCAAAAGAGGTCTCTATATACATGTTACATGATATAACAATGGTCACCATGGTAATTTTCCAAGTCATACTTTAACCATACATTAATGCCAACACTGATATCTACACCTTCTTAGTTTTTTGAGGACTTAATCTCCTTTTCAACTTATGCAAAACAAGATGTCAACCAAATATATGGCAAGTACCATATATACACCATCATTCACTCTTGAACCATTGTTCATCAACTAAGGAGATTATTTTCCTCCTTGACTATTCAGACTAAAAGGCTAAACCCATCTCATATAGTCTTTATACAACCTCCATAATGCATGCTTATACTAGATACACCTCAACACATGGATCAAGGACTGAGACACATTTAATCATACCATGAAATAAAAATCATATCATGCATAATATGAACTATTCAAGGAAAATAATAGAGACTTCTCTTCATCATGCAATGTGATACTTGCAACTTAGCTCTATGTTATTCATTGAAGCAAGTGAACATTCCTTTGACCATCATAGCTTCATGCTTCTTTAAATATCTAGCTAGTACCTTGAACCATACGAGATAGCTTCCTCTTAATCCCAAATAAAGTTACAATACCTTCATAAATATTTAAACATAGAACCTTCAAGAATTTATACTAACACAGTAGTTCTCTGTCTCATCATCAACGATACTCACTATATATGACAACACTCTTCTCCCCTATGATAATGCAATTAAATACCTTGAGTTCAACCTTAAGACACTTCTCATCACCCGATATGATAACACCATGACATTAATATCTTTTTTTCGAACAACCACATGATCATAATGACACTTTTATAGATTGGGTACAGTATACCTTTCCAATTTTGACACCTTGAATGATAGAAAGGACACATAAAAATATGGCACAACCTTCTTACTCAAGCACAAAAATTATGCCACATAGACTACAAAATGAATGTTATGGAACAATGTAGAACATAAATATTAAAATGATTATTTATACCTCAACAACCATTTACATCTTAAAAATTCTCATATATGATGTCAAACCTTATCAACAGGGGACTTGACTTCCCTAGAGCATGCTCTTAACATTATTGACAGGCAAAAATTATTTGATGAATTAAAAACTTCAAATAGCATCGATCGATCTTACCTTCGTAAACTTTGGTTCTTCATTAAAAAAACCTATCAAGCCTTCAAACACACTTTATTGAGCATTGTTATTCTATCACTACATTGATGTATATTTACCCTTCCGTTGCTTAACATAATTCACATGCCTCTAAACAATTTATAGAAATGTAAACCTTTAAATCACCGCTACAGATATTCTTGAATATATTCATAAGATACAAATGTTTATGTTCATATAACTATATTATCATAATGATGGCATACACCTATTCACAAGACCACTTTGTAAAATTTCACTTGCATAGATGAGATGGTACAAAATTTAAGATACTTAGGATACTTTGATTATATGGAATAAAAACATGAGACTTAAGTGTAAACACTCAAAATTCTGAAAAAAATACTTTGATGAATTATAAGACACAAACAAACCTTTGATTGTACACACACTTCTTCAAATGACTTGATAGACTAATCAAGAGCATACCTTGTCAAATCTTGAACCAATAGATCTTGAAAACCTTCTAGGTTCTCACAAGAATAGAACCCATGCTTCCTTCATTAGATGAATTTCTTCTAGAAGGCTAGAGAATACACTCCAAGATACTTGGGGAACTAGAAAAGTATGCTAATCATCAAATGAGCCAAAATACCCTATCCTCTTTTTATCTATTTTACAGCTTACCCATTGAGTTCCTCTCATTCTCCTTGAATGGAATTTTAGATATGATAATTTCATCATCTATCCCTTCATATTTTTATTTAAGACTTTTCAGACTCATATGCTCTTCTTTAACCAAAGGTACATCCTTAATTACGTCTAATAAACCTCTTTTTTTTGTATTATAACTAGACATGATAGTCCCGATATCCTCCTTATTAGATTTTTCAAATTTTGGTTTGTGTTATGTCTTGGAAAATAATCCATTTGAGCTTGATGGAATATATGAGCTGGTTTGAACGCTTTCTTGTTCCAGCTTTCACGCGATTCTATATTTAGGATGATCTTGGTTGCATTGTATTCTTCTTTATTGAATTAGGCATCCATAATTTCTTATCCTAATGCTTATAATTGATCTTATTTTTGAGCATACTCTTTACAATTTTAGATGTATTATAATTCTTACTTTGTATGGAGGAATATAATTGAAAAAATATTTCTATATGACCTATTTTATGATATTTATAGAAAACATCATTCTTCTTTCCTCTTGAATCAAATGAGTTCATATTCTAGATACAATTCATGGCTTTGTGATCATGCTCACAACATAAATAATGTTGTCCTTTGAATGATCTATCATAATTCCATGAGTAAATATCCTTGAGAACCTCCTCTTGCAATCTCTAGCTCTATGAGCAAATTCATTATATGAGTAACAATAACTATTGAAATAATCATCATACCTCATGCATTTGGTCGTCTAACATGGTTATACTTCTTTGAAACATATTTCTTTATCTCTTTCATGTGTTCTGGGTACTTGGTCCAACCTTGTTATTTTCACAATTCTCCATATGCCTCTCCTTGAATCCTAACATTTTTTTCATTAGTTGATCTCTCGATTGTCCAAGATCCCATTAAGTTCCCCGTTATCCCGTAAAATTGACAAGGGCAATTTTACCGATAACCATACGGAAAATTTTGTTTCGATCCCTCGTTAGGGATCCCTCGCGTTTGAAACGTTGTAAAATCCCTTCCCGGGAAATCTAGTTTTCAAACTTAGTCTTTCTGAGCCTTTTTTGGCTGGGCGCATGAAATATCCTTGTAACACTAGCTTTTGATGCGCCCCCTTAAAAGCCTTTGGCGCATGGTTTTCCATGTTAACACATCTTTCGGTGTGCCAAAGGATGTTGAGTCTCTTTTGCGTGCGCCAAGGCGCATGCGCCTTATTGTTGACACAACTTTTGTTGCTCCGCTTTTGGTGCGCCAAAGGCACATGATAACTTCATGTCGACAATGCTTTTGGCGCGCAAAGGCGCACTTCGCCTCCCGTTGTCAAATACTCTCGTGCGCCAAAGGGCGCACGCTTTCTCCTGTCGACAACAAATCTCATGCGCCTTTGAAAAAGTGGTTGGCGCATTTATGACCAGTTTTTCTATATATATGTGAGTGCGCTCCCAAATGTCATTTTCACTTTTGTTGAGCACGTGATCGCTCAACTGTGCCTCTCTCTCCGTCTGCTTTCATCGCCCCGTGGACCCGCTGCAACTTTTGCTATATATCCAGGTAAGAGGTGTTATTTCTCTCTTGTGCGTTTTGTGCTTTCAGTTCCTGGTGTGTTCCTGGTTTGGTTCTTGCTTGTTGGGTGGTTGTTTATATATAAATGTGATTGGCCTAGCCTCCTCCGTTTGCTGTCTGCCCCCCATGCTATCCTTCCTCTTTCCAGATCTGCTGGAGAAGGTCATTTTCTTGAAACCATGGTTATAATCCTCTTGGTTTTAACCGTTTCGTTTGCCCACTGAGCATGTTAAAAAAGAGAGGAGAAGAAATCTAAGAATCATGTAAAAAACCCCCTTTAAGAGTTTAGTTTTCTGTTTTTCTCCTTGGCGCGTCTGTCACCCCTGCAACACTAAGAATAAGCTTACGCCCCTTTGGCGCATCTGACCGCCTTGTAACATGAGCAAAACCCGCGCCAATGGCACACCCTTTCTGCCTGCTGCATCATGAGCTCATGCGCCCTCAAGGCGCGCCTCTTTCGCGTGCTACAAGTGCTAAACCTGCGCCCCTATGGCGCGCCATCCGTCCATGTTGCATCCCTATTGCATGCGCCAAAGGGCGCATCCTGTCCCAATGTAACACACAATTTTCATGCGCCCTTCTATAAAATGCATCTGCAACATCCATGCGCCATGCGCCTTTGGCGCCAGCTTTAACCTCTCGCAACACCCTTTTCGTGCGCCTTGTCTATTTAGCCTCGCAAGTTGCATTTTTCATGCGCCCGCGCCCGAGCCTTAAAATCTCTAACTCTTTCTTTTCGATAACATTCCAATGGAAGATAAAATGGCTAATTCAACCTTTTGGATTGGGTCTCGCTTCTTCTTCATACAGATCACCGATGAAACTATCCGGATCTTCAAGGAGATCTCTTCTCAAGGAACGGGGCCGAGGTCACATTTGACACTCGAATCTATCAACAACCCGCTGATCTGTAGGGACTTCATCGGGTTCCTCATCGAGGCGGAGAAAGATTATTCTAAACTCCCGTAAAAGCTCATAAGCGAAGCGGGGAGACTTGCAAGCAATCCGAACGGCACAAGGATCCATCACAGGATCAATTTGGGCCCATGATTAACAAGTTTTTGGAATACCGTGCTCGCCTTCCACATATCATCTCTTGAGCAAGATCGAAGCTGTGCAACCCCCTTTCACCGTAGGATGACGATTTACTTAGTGCCGCTTCTTCTTCTTCTTCTTCTTCTTCTTCTTCTCTCTATTCTCCAACTTTCTTGTTGAAATGTCCAAGTAAGTTGATACAAATGATGACATCATCCATGTTGCATCATGGGATGATGTCATCCATCAAAGTTGTCAAAGTCAACATGACTTTTAGATATTTTGTAAATATCTTTGTAAATAGGTGGTTGGCTCCTTTTTGCCTTCTTTCCTCCTCTTTCTATAAATAAGGGAATACTTGTTGTATTGGGGTGAACATTTTTAGATGAAAATAGAAGTGAGGAGAGAAAGACTTTGAGCTTCAGAATAAAAGAAAATAGTAATACAAATATTAAGACTTTGTGTTCAATAGTTGTGTTATGTATTAGATCTTCCTTACGTTAGATTTGTATGTGTTTAACTGCTGGATTCATATCTACTTTTCTCGTCATTTGCTCATCAGTTGTTGCTTTGTTTATTTATGCAAGTAGGTTTGGCTCTATTTACTACCAACCCAAAAACATAAATCTTCCGACCTTTTCGCTTTGGAATTCATTTCTTTTCTTCCTTCTGATCTGCTTCTTTCTCTTTTCCCTCTTTCATTCCTTTTCTTTTCACAAAGTGTGCTTGAAACACTCTACCGGGATGAGATCCCAAACCCCGAAGGCGGAATCTGTGAGACTTCATAGATTCTCGCCGGTAGAATAGAATAAACTGGCCGCTTTGCCGACTCAAAGAGGGGCTAAGCCCGCACACCGCTGGCTCGCTCTATCCATAGATCCGTCCCGCGATGCATTTTCTGACCAACATTTTTGGCGACTCTACTGGGGAACGAATAGATCCATGATCTATGATGGTGGTAAGATAAAAATCGTAAAAATCGAGGATTTTTGCCAATTTGCAAATCTGAACTTTTGTTAAAAATCCAAAAATTTGCAAAAATGCTCAAACTAAAAGTTTTCTTCTAAGAGTCATAGATCTCGGTCCAGCTTATAGATCTTTAGTTCATTGAGTTTTTGAAAAATCAAGATTTTGCCATAGATCTCGAAGTTTTTGACTGCTTTGCAAAAAGTTTGAAACCTCTCGAAAAAAGTTAAAATCAGATCAGAAAATCAGCCTACTAATCTTCCCTGCCATCTTATCCTTGTTGTAATTTGTCATTTAAACCGCAATCGGTTTTCTCAAGAGGATAGTTTTAAATATTTAAAAAGATTTACACTGGTTTTTATTTAAAACCAAAATCAGCCAAGACAACCAAAAATAAAGTTTAAATCGCGCCATAACATTGCAGATCCGGGAAGGTACACCGCGAGTGAACCTTTTACGCGCAAGCAAAGAGCCCGTGGAGAAGCTGATCCTACTTTCGATCCGCTTCGTGAGGCACAATTTCAGCGTAACACCGGGCCGCATTTTTCAAAGACTAAGCTCTCGCTTAGCCGGTCATCCAGAGTGTCTCACCTTCACGAAGAAAAGTCTTTCGCAGGGGGCATCCACATCCCTTTCAGAAGTGCTCTCACTCAATGGAACTACAATTCCAGCTCATGTTCTCTTTCCGGCTTTTCGATGGCGGTACCATGGGGAAACGCGATGGGTCCTTTGGCTTTACCACATCCAGCTTCACGCGCTCCTCACGGAAATCGAAAGAATTTTCCTAAATTCGATGGGAGCGGAAATCAAAGCATGGATTCCCACATATCCGCATTCATTATGTCATGCAAGATTTTGGATGTGACCACGAAGATGTGTCTGTTCACCTTTTCTCGAAACCCTACAAGGACCTCGCACTCAATGGTTTCAAAGATTTGCCACCCGGATCTATCACCTACTGGGCCACCTTACGGGATGCTTTCAAGATAGGTACAAGCCTTCGTGAGGATGCATTTGCATTATTATCACGAATCACTCACCAAGAAGGAGGCGAATGAGACCATGCGCGATTTTGTCACCCGGCTCAATGCACTAATCAATCGTGTCCCGTTCGCCATGCTTCCAACGCCGGAAAATCAAAAGTGTTTTTTCGTAAATGCTATGAGCTCAAAAGTTAGTTTCTTGCTCCTTCAGAACGATGCCACCTTGGTTCTCGCCTCGCTCAAGCCACCGCCATTCGCATAGAGGATAATCTGATAATATCCGCGAATTAAAAAGGAATCAGCCCAAGCCTAAATCTTTGGGCCCTTCGCCCACCACTTCTCCGATCCAAAGATTCCAAAAGATGGCAAACGATTTTCTCGCATTAAAGAAACAAAGCTGGCCCGTGCTCTCCTGGGCTCCTCATACCGGATATTCCGCGAGGAATTTCATTCCTAACAATGTTTCACAAAGACCACGCTACCTACAATCGCCCGCTCCATAGCTTGGCACTGAGGCCCCTCCACCAATGCTCGCCGAGATTGAAGAAGAAGAGCAAGATATGAAGAACCTTCGCCTCAAGGTGAAGATGATCAAGATGTCGGTGAACCGACCGGTGACTCTACTATCGGGTATATGGAATTTGATGAGGAAGAATCGATGAAGAAGAGGGTACCTGTGGGTACGCAAGCCGGCAAATATATGTGTTTTTACTCGCTCGCAAGGAAAGAAGAATGAAGTTGCTGCCCATGTCCAGCAGAGAAGGCCGTGTCAAACGTGCCTCCGATCATGCTAAAAGAGGTAATCCTCTTCCTACTCAACTCCCTGGAAAATCTTTTACAAGGAAATTTTTTCCCCTATCTCTCCTCCAAATCAATCCTCTCACATTCCTACTAAGACCACCAATCCTATTCCATCATCGCGAGGTGAGGGACTCATTCCTTTACCAATGCAACCCTTGGCCGCATTTGATATTATAGATCATGCAAAAAAGACCAAGATCCAAATGTCCAAGCCGAGTATCTTCACCAAACCCCGAATGTACTGTAAGATCGACTAAGTATATCCAAAGTCAAGTGTTATATCTAATCAGTTTCAAAAGGAATCCTTTCCACTTCGAATCCCATATAAATGTTGCTTCAACATCTCATACAATGTGCAAGATAGAGCCTTTCTATCTCTCTCTTCGATCAATGGTCACAAGTCGAGTAATCGCATAATTGATTCCGGCTTCGATAACGCCATGCCGAAAAAGTCGCCCATGCTTTGGGCCTCACTTACCAAGCCTTTCGGTAGATGTTACTCTTTGAAACTAAGCAAGTTCCGTTTGTTGGCCAAATCAAAGACGCACAATTTGCATTTGCGGCTTTCCCGATAAAAGAGTAAAATGACAAATCCTCGCTTCGACATCCTAAGATATGGAATATTGCTGGGAAGAAGTTTTTAAAGTGAAGTTGGTGGATAAATTCATATGGACGGTCCAAAGCTAGAATTCCTACCAAAGGCGTAATGCAGACTTTGGAGCCGTAATCACAAAAGAAATACTTGGTTACCACTCAAGACCCCAAAGCTCAAATCCTTTTGAATCATCGTGGATGGGGAATTACTTCTTATCTACTGAGACGGATAAAATGGGGGTTGTTCTCGCTCAAGAAGGAGATCTTAATAAGATTTGGACCTGCAATTCGATGGCAAGCCGTGCAAATAGTGGATCCGGCGCCTGGGGTCGTGTTGATATCTCCCGAGGAAGAAGTCATTCCTCTCTCTTTCAAATTGCAGCTTTTCAACACTAACAATATCACGAGTATGAGTCTCTCTTACTGCATGATGCAGCTGCAAAAGAAAGAGGAATTAAAATCTAAAAGTGCAAGGTGATGCTGAGCTGGTCAGTAAATCAAGTCAAAAGGATTTACCAAGTAAAAATGAGAGGCTCTGTGCACTACCGTAACGCAGTTGTGGGACAAGATCAAGAGTTTGATGCCTTTTCAATTGAATCAATTCCAAGAGCTCAAAATGACATGGCTGATTCATTGGTTGTTTCAAAGATCTCTCATGCTCCCACATCCAGTTTGAAAACGAACAAGTACACCATTGAGGTGGTTTTCCGCCCGAGCATACTGTATAATTCTCAAGATTGGCAAGTGTTCAACGATGATAAACAACTCATTGCCTTTCTCGAAAATCAGAAAATTTTAACGAAGTTGATTTCAAGGATCCACTCTACATGCCGTGAATCAATCAACGGTTAAAACCACGAATCAAAGGAGAACGACAAACAGTATGTCACCAAAGGAAATAAAATTCAAGGGCCTGTTTTCCGGGAACGTTTGATGCATGACCGCTTTTTGTAAGAAAGAAGAGATTTGAGATGATCCCGGCTTGAGACCAAACCACCAATTTAGGTTCGGAGGCGCATCCGCACTTGTGAACATCGCAAATGTTGCACACCAAGAGAAGCGAAAATTTGTCAAGTTGCTAAAAAAATATATGGATGTATTGGCATGGTCTTATGCCGATTTAAAGTCCTCAAGCCAAGGACGTTTCAAAGACGATATTCCGTTGAAAGACGATGCCAAAGCCTTCCACGTAAGAGGCACTATAATCCCAAGATTTCGTGTACCATCCAAAGCCGAAATTCGTAAGATGCCGGATGCGTGAATCATCTTCCTATCCATCACAAAGACTTGGGTAGCAAATATTGTGCAAAGCAAGCAAGAAAATGGCTAAGTAGATACGCATATGCGTAGACTTTCAAAATTTGAATCAAGCTTCATTTGAAAGACAACTACCCCTTCCGATAATGGATCAAGTTTCGCAAGCAAGAATCGGATCGTAGATGCCGCCCATGCTTGACAGCTTTTCAGTTACAATCGATTGAAGTTTCACCAAGATCAGCTTTAAAACAGCATTCACTACTCACTGGGGTACATTTGCCTACAGCAGATGCCTTTCGCCTAATCTAATGCCGGCACCACTTTTCAGCCGGGCCATGGACTTTGATTCAAAGGTATGATGGGGAAGGTCATTGTGGTTTATTTAGATGACTCGACTGTTTCTCTAAACAACGAAGTGATCACCGTGATCACTGAGCAAGTATTGGCCGATGCCGAGAACATGGGATTTCCCTAAACCCAAAAAATTATGTTTTGGAGTCACTAAGGGAAGTTGCTAGGCCATGTGGTCAGCAAAGAAGGAACAAAGATAGATACCGAAAGAGTTAAGGCTATTCAAAGCCTTACTCGCCTACAAGCAAGATCTGGTGTTCATTCTTTCTTTGGAAAGGTGAACTTTCAAAGCGTTTTGTTCAGACTTATTTTTAAAAGACCCATCACATATTGAACATGATGAAGGGGTCACCAAATTTCAGATGGAGTGAGGAGGGGAAAAGGTCATTTGAAGAAATAAAAGCTTCCGTTGCCCATGCACCCTCCCGTATGTCCAGATTTCTCCAAGGACTTCATCATGTATAGTTACGCATCTCGAGCATACCGTGTCCGCATAATCTTGATGCAAAAGAATTCGTAAGAAGACATTGAATCTCCAATCACGTTCATGAGTTCTCCTCAAGCCTCACGAACTAAAAATGACTCAACTAGAAAAGCATGCCTTTGCCGTTGTCAAAGCAAAGAAGAATTTCTGTATTACATTCTAAACTCGCATACGGTGGGCCGGGTTCCGCATACGGCAGTTGAAATCAATTCTAACTCACAGAGTTAGGAAGTCATGAGGGAATTGGATCGCAAAGGTCAAGGAGTATGACTGGATATTAAACCAACCAAGCCGGTAAGGGGCAGGGCCTATGTCGCCTAATGGCTGAAAACAGATTCGTAAAACTCGATGAAAGGGGTGACTACACCGAAGAAGCGCAGGCCGGCAGGAAGAGCCCGATTCTCTCGCCTCCGGTTCTATTTGTCACAACTAGTGATGAGTGGTACTCCGATATCGCTTTCTTCCTTACCTACGGCGAATGCCCGATGCACCTAATCGCAAAGGAGAAGTGCACTATAAAGCTCGTGATGCTAAATACGCTATCCGGGATGACGGCTTATATAAGCGGGATAGATGGAATCTTCCTCAAGCGATGTGTTTCGACAAGCCCCAACAAGTAAAACTATTGGAAAGTTTTCACAATTCAGCTTGTGGAGGGCATTTTCTTCATCCGTAATCGCACACAAGATCATTCGAGTGTATTATTGGCCGACGCTCTTTCAAGATACACCACTGGGTGGCGAAATGTGAACCCCGCTAACAATTTGTTGGCAAGCCCAAGTTGGCCGCCTTTCCCTAAGACCGGTCATTATCAATGAACCATTCTGTGCAATGGGGAATTGATTTTATTGGCGCACTCAATCCTCATTGAGTGCCGGACATAGCTATGTCCTTACAAAGAATGGATTACTTCACCAAGTGGTGGAAGCCATACCACAAATATGCCACGCTCCGAGGTGGTTTCGTAATTTCATTAAAGAAAATATCATTGTTAGGTTCAGTTGCTCCAAACAAAATCGTTCACTGATAATGCTTCTAACTTCTCCTCAAAAGAAGTTATTAGTTTTTGCTATGAATATGGGATAACCTTGGCTCATGCATCCGATTATTACCCTTAGGAAATGGTCGTGCAGAATCCAAGAATAAGAACTTGGTGACCATCATACGGAAGTTAGTAGATGAGAATCAGCAGATGTGGCACAAGTCTTTGTACGACGCTTTGTGGGCGGACCACATTACTCCCAAGAGATCTCTCGGCATGTCACCTTTTCAAGTGTTATATGGCACTGATGCCAAACTTCCCATTTCGTGGAGCTTCCTCTCTCGCGCTGCACGAGCCATCAAGATGAAACTTTCCAAAGTTCTCTGAAAAGAGAATCATGTATCCGCAGTAACTTGAAGAAAAGAGAGTGAGAGTGGTCGACAGTGATCACCGAACATCGAATCAAGTTAAGAGGCTTTTCCATAAGAAGGCCAAGCAGAGAGATTTTCAAGTGGGAGATCTCGCCCTTTTGTGGGACATGCGAAGAGAACCAAAGGGCAAGCATGGAAAGTTTGATTCCTCGTGGAGAGGGCCCTTCAAAATCAAGCAACTCAACAGAGAGAATAGTTTCTATCTCTCATATCCGGATGGGATCGAGCTCCCGCTTCCCTATAGCGGTAGCATTCGAAGATCTTCGTGAAGTAGAGCTTGCTCTCTTCTTTGTACATTTTGCTTTAAGTTGTGTGTTTGCTTTTTGCCATGTGTTTGCTTTTGGTTTGTCATGTGTTTCTTTGTTCTCCCTCCGGTCCCCTTGTTTTTGACTCACTACCCAATGGATAGGAACAAGTGGTCTGGGATTTTCTACCCCGAGTTTGCTCAGTGATAGTCCCTCAGAAGAGCCAGTTTGTTATCCCGTAAAATGACAAGGGCAATTTTACCGATAACCATACGGAAAATTTTGTTTCGATCCCTCGTTAGGGATCCTCGCATTCAAACGTTGTAAAATCCCTTCCCGGAAATCTAGTTTTCGAACTTAGTCTTTCTCGAGTCTTTTTTCAGGCCGCGCATGAAATATCCTTCAGAACACTATCTTTGATGCACCCCTTAAAAGCCTTTGGCACATGGTTTTCCATGTTAACACATCTTTCGGTGCGCCAAAGGATGTTGAGTCTCTTTGTGTGCGCCAAGGCGCATGCGCCTTATTGTTGACACACTTTTGTTGCTCGCTTTTGGTGCACCAAAGGGCATGTGATAACTTCATGTCGACAATGCTTTTGGCGCGCAAAGGCGCACTTTCTCCTCGTTGTCAAATACTTTCGTAGGGCCAAAGGCGCGACGCTTTCTCCCGCCGACAACAAATCTCATGCGCCTTTGAAAAAGTGGTTGGCACATTTATGACCAATTTTTCTATATATGTGAGTGCGCTCCCAAATGTCATTTTCACTTTTGTTGAGCACGTGATCGTTCTAAACTTGTCATGCCCCGCTCCGCTGCTTTTCATCGTCCCGTGGACCCGCTGCAACTTTTTGCTATATATCCGTGTAAGAGGTGTTATTTCTCTCTTGTGCGTTTTTGTGTTTTCGCTTCTCGGTGTGTTCTGGTTTGGTTCTTGCTTGTTGGGTGGTTGTTTATATATAAATGTGATTGGCCTAGCCTCCTCCGTTTTGCTATCGCCCCATGCTATCCTTCCTCTTCCAGATCTGCCGAGAAGGTCATTTTCTTGAAACCATGGTTGTAATCCTCTTGGTTTTAACCATTTCATTTTCCCACTGAGCATGTTAAAAAAGAGAGGAGAAGAAATCTAAGAATCATGTAAAAACCCCTTTAAGAGTTTAGTTTTCGCTTTTTCTCTTGGCGCTGCTCTCACACCACCGCAACACTAAGAAGAGTTGCGTCCCTTCGCGCATCTCGACCACCTTGTAACATGAGCAAAACCCGCACCAATGGCACACCCTTTCGCCTTTTTGCATCATGAGCTCATGCGCCCTCAAGGCGTGCCTCTTTCGCGTGCTACAAGTGCTACAAGTGCTAAACCTACGCCCTATGGCACGCCATCCGTCCATGTTGCATCCCTATCGTGATGCGCCAAAGGGCGCATCCCCGCCCCAATGTAACACACAATTTTCATGTGCCCTTCTATAAAATGCATCTCGCAACATCCATGCGCCATGCGCCTTTGGCGCCAGATTTAACCTCTGCAACACCCTTTTCTGTGCGCCTTGTCTATTTAGCCTGCAAGTTGCATTTTTCATGCGCCCTGCGCCCTGAGCCTTAAAATCTCTAACTCTTTCTTCTGATAACATTCCAATGGAAGATCAAATGGCTAATTCAACCTTTTTGGATTGGGTCTCGCTTCTTCTTCATGACATTAGCTGATGAAACTATCCGGATCTTCAAGGAGATCGCTTCTCAAGGAACAGGCCAGAGGTCACATTTGACATCGAATCTATCAACAACTCTCGACTGTCAGGGACTTCATCGGGTTCCTCATCGAGGAAGAGAAATATTATTCTAAACTCCCGTAAAAGCTCATAAGCGAGCGGGAGACTTGCGAAGCAATCAGCGAACGGCACAAGGATCCATCACAGGATCAATTTGGGCCCATGATTAACAAGTTTTTGGAATACCGTGCCTGGGCCACATATCATCTCGAAAAAGATCGTATGTGCAACCCCCTTTCGGCCGCAGGATGACGATGACGCAGTAGTCGCTTCTTCTTCTTCTTCTTCTTCTTCTCTCTATTCTCCGACTTTCTTGTTGAAATGTCTCAAGTAAGTTGATACAAACGATGACATCATCCATGTTGCATCATGGGATGATGTCATCCATCAAAGTTGTCAAAGTCAAATGACTTTTAGATATTTTGTAAATATCTTTGTAAATAGGTGGTTGGCTCCTTTTGCCTTCTTTCCTCTCTCTTTTCTATAAATAAGGGAATACTTGTTGTATTCGGTGGTGAACATTTTTAGATGAAAATAGAAGTGAGGAGAGAAAGACTTTGAGCTTTTTTTAATGTAAGAAAACAAGAATACAAATATTAAGACTTTGTGCTCAATAACATGTGTTATGTATTAGATCTTCCTTACGTTAGATTTGTATGTGTTTAATCAGTTGGATTCATATCTACTTTTCTCGCATTTGCTCATCAAGATTGATTTGTTTATTTATGCAAGTAGGTTTGCTCACATTACTACCAACCCAAAAACATAAATCTTCTGACCTTTCTTCTTTGGGAATTCATTTCTTTTCTTCCTTCGGATCTGTTCTTTCTCTTTTCCTCTTTCATTCCTTTCTTTTCGCAGCCTCAAACACTCTACTAGGATGAGATCCCAAACCCCGAAGGTAGAATTCGTGAGACTTGCATAGATTCCTCGCCGGTAGAATAGCAATAAACCAGTTTAGCCATTTGACTCAAAGAGGGGCTAAGCCCCGCACACCGTTGGCTCGCCTATCCATAGATCTGCATGGCGATGCATTTTTGGAGCAACAGCTTCCTCAAAACTCTTCTCCTATCTTTCATACATATTCAACCCATTGGATGCTTCGTATAACTTTATTTTTCAAGGATCGAACTCATCTACATACCTAGGACATACTTCGTCTTTGACCTTAACTTGATAATCCAACTCTTTGATGGCTTAACCATGCTCAACCTCCATACAACTAATTTTCTATTGCAATCCATGGATTAGGGACTCTACAATTTCATACTTCTTCCTCAAATTCACCAATGACGCCTCAACCCCGGATGATTTTCCCATTGTGCTTCTAGGATCTCCTTCAAGTGGTTAAACTTGATACAAAATGACCTAGCTATGATACCAATTTTAGAAGCAGTAGATACTGGGGTAAATTAGTCTTAAAAACATTGATTTCATTTTCATGGCTTACAAAATTATCCAAAATAACCATTCAACATACATATGTAATTATGAGCTTATTAGGTGTGTATCATCCATCCACAAGTACATGAAACAAAGAAGAGAACACAAGAACACCAGTGTAAGTGGGAAACCCTCAAGGGGAAGAAAACCACTAAAGCATATCCTAATATTACTCATAAAAAGGAATTACATGAATATTACACATCACACAAGATTTATGTAGTGAGGCACTAACCCCACAAGTAGCACCAACCCTTATTTTAGTAGGACAACAATCCTACAAGGAGGCTAAAACATCCCAAGATGAATAAGATCCCAATGATCCACTTGAAATGGATGATCAATGAATATATGTTTCTCCCACAACTTATTGTTATCACAAATTTAGCTCCCTGCACATCAAACCCTCTCAAACTTCTCTCTCTCCTTACTCACTGAAATCTTCCCCTTCATTTTTTGATTAGGTATAATGGCCTTTAATACATGATCCTAAAATATTCTCAACTATTCATGAATATTTTCATATCTTCCCTTAACTCCTATAATATCTTCTCTCACCTTTTTATCTCGCACACATCCTTACACATTCAACTAGTACAAATGAGTCATTACACTAGCCTTATATACGTGACTCAACTCTTACAAAAATCTAGATCGGCCATGACCATATAGGTCAGTCTTATAAACTTGAAAAAACACCTAAAAATCATATATATTCACTTATAATGACCAAGTAGGTTGGCATAGCTCTTACAAACATGAAAAAGCACAAATAGCCTAAAATAGGCCGAAAATAAGGTCTTCTTCACAAAAATGCATCATGAACTTTAAGGTCACACTCCAACTTTTGAAGGATCCAAAGTTTCACAAAACCAAAGGAAAACCTCTTAGAATCACCAAATATCTCAAGAACATTTGCAACCTTCACCAACACTATGAATCACACTAAGATGCAAGAAATCTCAACAAGGTCTTCAAACACCCAAAATCAGTCATGAAAAGTGAGTAATTTCACATATCAAAACTTGTCATCAAGGATAAAGAAACATACCATTAGAAATTTATCTGATTCTACTATCTAAAAAACTCTCACTAATCACCAAAACATAACATAAGGCATCCAAATATTTTAATATATGAAGCTACTAAAACCGGGAATCAAGACTCAAGAACTAGTATTGATAAAACCATGCTCTAACATCTTCAAATCCATTTCTAAGCTCAAAAACTTGGAACACATCATTAGGAAAAAACACACCTCCTAAAAACTAAGTATTATATGTCATTTAGAGAAACACACATTAACACACTTGATCCAAATGACCTTCTTGACAAGACTAAGAAGGTTGATTAGGCCATTAGGGATTGGGAAAGAAGAAAACTATCCATATCAAACCATGGATTCAAAAAAATCATTAGGGACCTGTATACACTATATAAACTCAAATAACCTTTCTCAAACATGTAAAACAACTCATCTTAACTCAAACCTCCATGACTAGGTTTTATCCTGAAAGGCCAAAAGACATAAGGTGACTTTGAGGACATGTATATTAAATTTTCTCCATTTTACCTATCTAAATTTTCCATGGAAATTTATTACACCTCCCAATATTCATGGAAACATTCACTTCTTTTCATGAAATATCGATATCAGACTTGAAACTTCAAATCACCACAAAACAAAGGTTTTACTATAGCTTGCTCAAACACTTGGGACTTGAAACCACCACCAAGGAGTCCCATACATTTATAAAATTTTCTTACCCAATCCATTTCATGGCCATACACATTAGTTTTCCTCCATCACTCTATTACTAGGGTTTTAGGAAGATTTTAGACCTCCTTATCTTGTTAATTATTGTTCATAAAGATGGGATGATTAAATCAACTCATTATTTTTTAAAAACACTCTTAGATCAATGGAAAAAAAATTCCCAAAATTCGTAGGATCCCATATTGAACCCACACGTGTGGATGAGTAAAATAACTTGACATATCGAAATGGATTTTTCTCACTAAGAGCTCAATATGACCAAAAATAACTTTTCTTATAACTCCTTTACTGTCTTGACCTAAAATTCAACTCAAAACACCATGATGACCTCCTCCATACTTTCCAACTCTCATTTTTACCTCTACATATTTGAAACTCTCTAGACACCAAGACTTACGGATGTTTATATTCCTTGTTCTCAATGTCTTACTTCTCAAGGAAATTAGATATACACTTTCCATATGATATATGACCTGATAATCCTACTACACATGTTATGCCATGTTAAAAAACATTTACCATTCTCATATAAGGATTCCCTACTTCATAATTCATGCCACAAACTCCTTCTTGGACTAGGTCTAGGATTAGGTATATAATGAACTCGAATCAATACATTCTTCTCGATGAACTAGCCATGATGACCTCTTATAGAATCATTGACACCTCTTACACATCACTCTAACCATGTTATGCCTCATACCAACCTTTTAGACACATATCGTTACCATATTATATTACACCATGCTCAATACCATGCAAATACATGATAACAACTACACCAAAATCAAACACTACCAATCAATCTTCAAGCTCCGACTGATTGACACCTCATGGAGACTCTGTGAAACCTATAATCAATTTACCATCGATGTTCCATTTGAAATCAATGACAACACTAAACACAATTCTCAACAATCTCCCCATTTTTCAATTATATAAACCACCTTCAGAAACATTGATGGAAACCAAACACATATCAACACCTATAAACCTCTTTTTCATGTTTTTAGCATACTCTCCCCATTTAAAATCTATGAAAAATTCTACATGAAAATTAAGTTGACAAGAACCAATAACAAAAATGCACAAATAGACTTACTTGCTCACAATATCCCCTTTGGAGTGTACTTTTATTTTCTTGAATTCAACTAAGCTTAGAAGAGATCCATGGACCTAAAACAATCATGCAAAATTGCTTCCCCCTAAATTGATGTATTAAATTATTTCCTCATTCCTGTTATACACCATATTTTATGCATGTATCATGCTAGATTCATAAGTTTCACATCCAATTACTAGCATATCAACATTTAGGACCATGTGCCATAAAGCACTCCGTCAGGACCAAATTTGCCAAATTTCTCTTTGCAATAAGATTAAACACAACATAGTAAAAACCATCTTGATGCTCCCCTAAAAATATAACATCATATACTAAATTTCAAAGAAAATATGAGGTGACATACCTTAAGAAATAGACATGGAGAAAGGGTCTTCTTCAACATCACAGTCTTTAAGCATTATTTTAGTGCATTATGCCTTATTTTCATGAGATCTCATCTACTAGATTATATGACTAGATAACCCTTTTGATATGCCTTCAATCAATCAACAAATATGATAAAAAAGCCTTTCTAGACACCTTGGAAAACTTACATAGAAGATAAAGGATCATTATCAGTTATTTAAGTCAAAAATGGTCTCCATATACTTGTTGCATTCCATAACAATGCTCAACAGGTATTGTGCCCATTCATACTTCAACCATACATGAATTCCAACACTTATAGCTACACCTTATTAGGTATGTGATCACCAAAACTCCTCTTCAACTTATGCACAATAAGATGCTAACCAAATATATGGCAAGGACCATCTATACACCATAATACACTCTTGAACCGCTATTCATCAACCAAGGAAACTCTTTTCCTTCTTCACTTTATTCTTACAATTATTAACCTATCTCATAAAATCTTTATATAACGTCCATAATGCATGATTACACTCAATATACATCAACACATGGAGCAAAGAGTGAGACACAGGACAAATACCTTTAAAAAATATTATATCATGCATAAGATGAAATGTTCAAGTAAAATAATAGAGAATTCCCTTCATCATGTATTGTGATACCTACAACTTAGCTCCATGATATTAATTCAAGAAAGTAAACATTCCTTTAACCATCATAATTTCATTCTTCTTTACACATTTGGCTAGCACCTTGAACTATACAGACACTTCCTCTTGAGCCCAAATAAAGTGATAATACCTTAATAATACTTTAAACACAGACGTTTCAAGACTTAATACTAAAACAAAGTACTATGTCTCATCATCAACTGATACTCACTATATATTACAACACTATTCTCCCCTATGATAAAGCACTTACAGACCATGGGTTAACCCTTAAGACACATCTCATCAGATAGGATGATAACATCATGGTAATCATATCTATGTTTTAAAACCATAGGATCATATTGAAACTTTTATATACTAGGTACATTTACCATTCTAACTCTAACACTTTGAATGACATAAAGGACACATACAAATCTAGGACAATCTTCTTAATCAAGGAGACAACTTATGCCACATAGACTACCTAATGAATGATATAGATCAATGAAAACACAAATATTCAAATCATTACTCATACCTTAGAAACCATTTGCATCTTACAAATTCTCATAGATGATTTCACTCTTGATCAACATGGGACTTGACTTCCCATAGGATCATTCTCTTAACATTATTGGACATGGAAATAATTATTTGATGAAGTAACAACTTCAAATACCACCGATCGATCATACTTGCCGAGAATTTGGTTCTTCATGAAGCAAAAACATATCAATCCTTCAAACACCCTTTTTGAGAATTTTTATCATGTCACTACACTAATGTACATAAACCTTTCCATTTCTTAACATACTTAAAATGCATGCAAATAATTTGCAAACCTTTAAACCTTAAAATCACCTACTAAAGATCTTATTGACTATATTCATAAGATACAAACATCTATGCTCATATAAAAATATCTCATAATGATGATAGAAACCTATTCACAAGAACACTTTGCAAACTTTCTCTTGCATAGATGAGATGATACAAACATGAAGATACCTAGGAAACTTTGACCATATGCAACAACAACTTGAGACTAACCATCAACACTCACAAAATTACGGAAACAAAAAATTATTTGATGAATGATAAGACACATAAATACCTTTGATTTTACACACACTTCTTCATAAGACTGACATATTGATCAAGAACATACCTTATCAAAAACTAAACCAGAGAGCTTAAAACAACTTCTAGGAGCTCACAAGACCAACATCCATGTTTTCTTCATCATATGAATGTCTTCTAGAAGACTAGAGAAGACAATCCAAACTACTTAGAGAACTATAAAATTATGTAGTCATCAAATGAGTCCAAAAAATCTATCCTATTTTTATCTATTTTTCAGTTACCCTTTGAGGTCCACTCATTATCCTTGAATAGACTTTTAGATATGATAATTTCATTAACTTTCCCTTCATCTTCCGATTGAAGACCTATCAAAAATTTTGATTAGTTATAGTATGGTGCTTAGAAAATAACACATAGAAGGTTTGCGTGGAAGATCATAGCTCATTCAAAAGCATGGGAGGATCGGAAAGGAATCACACACCGAGGAAAATATAGATTTGGGACTTAGCCATTTTCACGATGAGGAGCTATTTTTCAAGATAGTGTGTCAAACACACAAACCAGCTTAGAGAGTTCCGTGACACATATTGGATATTTTTGGAGGATCAGATATGAAGTCATTTACATGGATACATGATAAGAATAGATCTATTATTGGCAGTTAACTAGAAGAAGTCTATTGTTAGTGCACTTGTATGTCTGGCTATTTTTGTAATGGCACGTGGCTAATAATAGCATACGACCTATTTTGGGATTAGATAAGCGGTGAAAAGAAATTACCCACCCTTATAAATATGTAGTGAACTATGTAGCATAAAAGAAGAGTGAGAACTGAGTTATTGTGAGGTTATGATGCCAAATTTGATGCACGCATGAGCATATACTATTGTTATCGTAATGAAGATTTTGTGTATTACTATATTTAATATTGTTGGAAGTTATTGACTAAATCAAGGTGTTGATCATGGTTATAGTTTATTATTACATGAATTATTTTTTTGCTATGATTATTTTGATTCATGATACTTTAAGATCTAGTTATGAATATGTACTATAGAATGAAATATTTGTCATATATTTGAATGCTTTAAGTATTCATCATGATAACATCCGCAAAAACAACCTGGTCTAGGCTAAGTGATGTGCCAGTGCGCATGGGATTTTACTGGTGAATACTAGGTTGCATCATTGGTTCCATTTCCAATACCTCTTTTTTAGTTGTTTTCGGGATGGTTCGTGATGAAGACATACTTTGGTTGATCCTAGCAAGCATTAAGGAGTGGATACATGACATGGAAGAAGAATACACACAACAGTTTAGCACTAGATCTCGAGTTTAACGCATGCGTATGGGTGGAAGAAAATATGTATGATAGTTTATATGAGAGCTTCTTTGCTATATTTCCAGTAGAATTGTACGAGTGGCTGATTACTTATGCATCTAAATAGAATTGGAGGTATCACACACTTGTTTGGATGCAAGAAGAATTTAGACCCTTTATGATGCTAATCTAATTTGGACTTGTGCTATGGATACTTGGCTCCGTGGTGTTTTGAACAGTTATATTTTGGAGTACTCAATTTCTACTTATTCTTTCCTAGAGGTAGTTAAATTCTAGTTTTTACAATATCCCAGAGGAACTTACCTGCAAGGCATTCCACTGGCGATCAAAATTTTGATGGTAACCCTGAACTTGGAGAGTAAACCGATGGTGAACTAAACCCCACCACACGCAGGGGCAGGAGTAGGTTTGGTGAAAGATGGAATACCTAGTGATAGAAAAGTAGAGAGAGGAAAGGTGGCTTAAGTATAATGAGGTGCACACAAGGGAGGTAGAGAAGCAGTGAGAGGTTGCAGAGAAAATGGTGTTGTGGAGAAAGATAGTTCGGGAAGGATTTGAAGTTCACGCAGAAGACATGGAACCGAGCCTCAGGAACTCCCCCATTTGGGAAAGCATGACAGGAACCCTCCTCGGCCTCATGTAGAAGTATGCCATTAGAAATGACCTAGATCGTGGGCACACATCTGAATCCACCTAGAAACCTTGCCCTTGCACTTGGTTTTCCAACATCTAGTACAAAAAATAGTCAACAAGCTAATTCAAGTAGTGGGAGAGTAAGAGAAAGTCTTATAAGAGGTAAAATGATGGCAACACAAACAACTTCATTATTATATGGGAGTACCTTTTCGGGTGTATCATCCGCAAAAAAATCAGGTGCAAATATTTTGGACTATCTTTCGGGGAGTAGTAATCCTTCGCAGACTATCGAGGTACACTTCAGTTCTACTATAAGGACATAATGAAGTACATCTTTTCAGTCGACCCCCTACTGAGTTCGGGATCAAGAGGTATAGGTATCTCTAGCTCAATTGGATCTTGTGGTTCGGGGTATAGGAAACACGGGAGGTTCTAGATTAGGTGGGCAAGGTCTGCACCAACCCCAAAACATTTATATGGAGATGTCTCTTCATCTTCTAGAGTATAGAGGCATAGAAGATGTTGTTGAATATGTACACATGTGTGAAATACTGTGGCATGCAAAAGGAATCATGGCTTATGAGAGTAGGGAAATCCAATTAGCTACTATGTTACAAGGGCACGCACACAGCTGGTAAAGAAATTTTGACTCTGATCATACTTGCGTAGAATATACAACATTAAAAGATTCATTCCTTAAAGAGTTTCACATCCTTGAGTTTGAACAAAAGTGTATAAGTGCACTCAAGGATATTAAGCAAGGCACTACTGAAAATGTCAGAGAGTATGATGCCCATTTTAAAACATTTTTATCTAATATTTCTTATTATATTCACGAAAGCAAGCATGCACAATGGTTCGTTGGGGTCATGATTGACCCTTTAGGAGGGAATTATCACATAAGACATACACTGATATGCGTGAAGCACTTGAAGCAACCTTACGCGTTGAGGTAGTTAGAAGTATAGATATTGGGGTGAGCCCATTTTTAGAAGCAAATATCATAGCTATGGAAAATTAGTTGGAGAAAATATAGGTAAATTCAACACATGAGATGTGCACAGGGATTTGGTGCACAAATTACAAAGTGAAAGGTCACACAAAGCATATTTTTCCCCATAAATTAGTGTGCTCATTGCTGTTGGATTGTGAGATATGACATTTAAAACATGATGCTAGTCACCACCCATTACTACAAAGCATGATAAGGAAGAACATTTCAAGCTAATGCAAAATCAGTAGGTCCACAAATCATGACACGAGAAGACTATCGACTAATTTTTTAGATCGATGATGCTATAGATATTGGTATACTGACGAGATAAGGGTTTCACTAACTCTAAAGGAAAGAACAAGGATTAGGATTGGGATCATAATTAGGCACGCTATGATTAGAATGAAAGGTGTTTTAAAGGCGGTTGTGGCTAAGGTCGAGGATATTATGGTGGATTTGGAGGATGGGGTCATGGTGGTGGAAGAAGTGAGTTCCCTCATAGAACATGTTATACATGTAGAACTCTTGACCACTACGGGCATGCTTGTCCTTAGAATATTACATGTTCTTTATGTGGAAATAACTATAGTTATGAGGAATGCCCAAACTTGTATGAACATCTTAGAAAGAAGCATAAACAAGAAAAAAATGTCGGGCAGGATGGTTAGGATACAATGCACTATGGAACTAGAATCCGAGGCATTACAAGTAAGGATCATTACTCGCACCGAGGTGGTATGTGCCAAAGAAACATTACAAAGCAGAATCCTACCTTTACTAAGGAGGAGGTTCTTCATATATGGTACCGAGATCCTTCCCATCGAAGGAGGTTTACCAGGAAACCATGGAGGTACTCAAAAATATTTAGGGTGAAATATAGTATTTAAAGGAGAAATCATGGAAGATGGAGCAAAAGAAAGCATCAGAGATGGTCCAAACTGATATGGATGACTTGAGAGAAGTGTGTAAAATGTTGTGCCAAGAAAATATCATTCCATTGTTAGGGAATTGGTTAAAAGGAAACACTCTACGTGCAAGAATTGAGATTAGATGATAGATCCGCATGCGAATCTTCCCCCTCATAGCCTAGATTATGAAAAGGAAATCACTTTGAATGTTGTTGTGGATGGGTGGCTATTGAGTAATATATTGATTGATATAGGCATGAAAGTCAATGTTCTTACTTTAGATGCATGGGTAAAAATGGGAGACCTCCATTGTGGCTATTCTCTGATGTATTTTTCATAGCTATTTAGACTAAGGATACTCCCATCGGAGTTTTGAAAGATGCATCCATTACCATACAAGGAGCCAAATTCACTAGAGATTTTGAGGTTATAGTGCTGGGAGAGTCAGATAGCTTCCTAGCTCTATTGGGGCGTCCTTGGTGTTATGAAAATAATACCAATCTTTGGTTCAACAAGGGTTATATCAGCTTTGAAAATAAGGAGGAAAGAGTTATTATCCATTTAACATATGGAAAATATGCGCCCTATGTTGAGAACTTGAGTGAAGAAGACTTGAATATGATTTATGTACGTCCCATCCGAGATCCAAAGGTTCTTGAGCCATGTAAAGAAGGAATACTTTAGTGGGAGGATGCACAATCTATTAGTGATACTACAAGTGTTGCTTGTGATAATTGGGCTCATAACACTTATGAGTTGGTAGGGCATGAAGTAAAGAGCATATTTCCTAAGGGCGAAAACCGTGTTATGTTAGGAGAATAGGTAACAACTCAGTACCTTGTTACACCGGAGAAGGAGATCCTATGGTGTTCTTGTGCACCATGGAGGAATAATGGATAGACCCGCTGGAAAGAAGAAATATGCTAGCATATACACTATATGGGACAACAACACACTGGTGGGTGGTCCACAAGGATAATCTTGTAGGATGGAATGAAATTAGGATTGATCTTGCCACTAGGTTCTACAGGAGCAATGCACCTACTCAAATCTATACTTATCATGGTAATCAACCTATTCAGCACCATGTTAAAAGTGTGAGAGACTCTAGATAGAGGGGTAGGAAGCTTTACCACCTTCACTCTAGGTGCACAAGTTTTATTCCACTTTACAAGGTTGCGCGCGTGCTTGGTATGTCTATGCAGAACTCCATAGAGAGACTAGAAATTGGTAGGATTTAATTACAGGAATGACTCAGACATTTGACTTCTTCTCTACCAAGCCTCTGGTGGAAGAAGCATTAAAAGTCATAAAGCACTTAACTATGGGAGATAGTGCCAAGGCTAAAGAACTCCTTCAGGAGTTATTGGATGAAGGAAACTTAGGAGTGCATCTTGTTGAAGAAACAAAGGCTGATGCCACACTACTTCAACATGCTTTCCTTAAGAAAGAAAAGGAAAAATGGTCTACTTAGTGGATGACAAAGAAGTAGAAAATATGGATGTAAACCATTCAATAGGTAGGCATGAGGTGTTGGACAGTGCATATAAGACCACGTGTGCCTATCATGAACCTATGAAGACAAAGAAAGTGAATATTGGATCAGATATTGAGCCTAAGGAAGCCATAATTAGAGAATATTGGTAAGAATATGAAGTGGTAAAAATCATAGAGTTACTACGGGATTATTAGGACTTATTCCCTTAGGGGTACCATGAACTTAAAGGCATGCATGAATCATTAGGGGAGATGAAGATAAATCTTAAAGAGGGAGTGTATACGATTAGAAAGATACCCTACAAGATGAACCCCAAATTACATGAAAAGGTCAAAGAAGAGATTGACAAGATGTTGAATTCTGGGATCATCAAGCCCCTATATGAGTCAGAATAGGTTAGTCCAATGGTGATCAACATCAAGAAGGATGGATGGATTAGGATCTGTGTGACCTACACGGAGCTGAATGCTATATATGTAACTAATCCCTTTTTATGCTATTCAATGAGGAAATACTAGAAGGCATTGTAGGGTGTGGAATCTATTCATTTATAGATGGGTTCTCTAGGTATCGCCAGGTTACAATTTCCAAGGAGGATCAAGAAAACACTACTTTTACTATGGAATGGAGTAGATTTTCCTATCTTGTGATGCCTTTTGGTCTAAAAAACATGCATGTTGTAGTTGCTACACCATTTGGAATACTTTTAGGACACATAATCTACGGGGAAGGTTTGTTGGTTGATCCAGCTAAGGTTGCAGTCATTAGAGGCCTAAAAGAGTCTACCATTCAGAGTGAGGTGTGTGGATTTTTGGGTCATATAAGTTATTATAGGAATTTTATTAAAGGATATGCCAAAGTTACCACACCGTTGGAGGAGTTATTGAAAGGGAAAGGTATGATCTACTAGGGAAAACCGTAGCAAAGTGTGCATTCGAGACATTAAAGGAGAAACTTACTACCACGCCTATTCTGCATTTTCCTTCATGGGACCAACCATTTCATGTACATGTGGATGCCTCTGGCATGACCATTGGCATAGTATTAGATCATCCTGGAGAAAGTATTATAGATCATCGTATCTATTTTGCTAGTAGAAATCTGACTCCTATAGAACAGAACTACATAACTATAGAGCACGAAGCTTTGTCAATGATCTATGCACTACATAAATTAAGACAAAGTACCTTCTAGCTACACCATTTTTCTTTTATACAAATCACATGGCATTGAAGTATTTGGTAAAATAACCCATTTTACAGGGGTGCATATGTAGATGGGTACTCTTATTTCAAGAATTTTATTTCATAGTTGTGGTAAAACTAGGGAAAAGTAATTCTAGACCAGACCATTTATCTAGAATACAATCAGGGGAAGAAGCATATGAAATTAAAGATACCATTCCATATGCATTACATAGGTTACAATGAGCACCATTGGAATTAGAATACATTGTTGTCTTTATAAGAACAGACATGACACGAAGGAATGAAATCCTTAGAAAAGAAATAACTTTCTATACGTGTGGCACCCTATATGTTGATTAGCGGTGACATATACAAGTTAGGCTAGGATGAAGTATTGTGTCATTGTGTACTAGAACACGAGTGCATAGATACTATGGAGGAATATCATGGTGGTCTTGTAGGTGGCCACTATGTAGGGATGCCCATTGCACGCAATATTCGCTCATTGGATTATTATGGGAGACCCTGTATAAAGATTGTAAGGATTATTACAAGGCTTGTGATCATTGTCAACATCTTGGAAAACCAGGACAATGAGATGAGATGTCATTAAGGCCTATTCTTAGTGTAGATCTATTTGAGAAATGGGCTATAGATTTGCGGGTCCTATTTTACCAATCTGTGTGTAGAAATGGATCGCATTATATCTTCACTTGCATAGACTATCCGACAAGGTGGGTAGAAGCGGTTCCTACAAAGGATTTTCCAAGTGAGCTACATTAACCAAGTTTCTATGGGAAAATATTATTACAAGGTATGGATGTCCATTGAGTTTGACAAGTGATAGGGGAACACATTTTCTTAATGAGACAATAATAATTTTATTAGATGAATTAATGATTGCACACCATAAGACTACACCCTATCATCCTCAGGCTAATGGTACTACTGAGGATTTTAACAAAATTTTGAGCTATACATTCACAAAAATTTGTGATGTTGGAAGAAAGGAGTGGGACGATAAAGTATCTACAATACTTTGGGCATATCAAACAACATATAAAAGGTTGAACAAAGCCACATCATTTTAGTTAGTGTTTAGTGCAGAAGCAGTTCTTCCTATGGAATTCATGTTACCATCTTTGCGTATTACGCATGCTAGAGGTCTAGCTGATGAACAAGTGTTAGAAGAATGGATTAAAAATTTAATCAAGATGGATGAGTGCCTGAGAAATAACACATTAGAGTCAAAAACAAGAAAAGGCCAGGCAGAAAGCATGGCATGACAAACACGTCATGGATAAAAGGTTTGAGATAAGACAGATGGTGCTCCTTTATGATTCTAATTTTTTGTGTCATCTAGGAAAACTCAAAGTACATTGGTTGGGGCTGTATGTTATCACTCACATACTCGACATAGGTTCTTGTCAATTAGAGATGTTTGATGGCACACGGTTACTGGTTACTTCAATGGGAGTAGGTTTAAGCCCTACTATAAATAAGTATTTTTGTGTTTTTATAAGACAGTTGTTACCATTTAGATTAGGTTTTCAAATCTTCTATTCCTTAATGTGTTTCCTTCTTTGTCATTATGGTTTGTTAATTTAGTTGGTTTTTTTGTAATAAAGTGCATTTACGCGCTAGAAGCTAATTAATGTTTGAATAATTTTTATGCGCAGAGAACTACACATACCCTTAGTGTGGGGTAGGTTATTGATATCTAGGTATAAGACTATTGAAAATAAGTCCACATAAAAGGAACAAATTGCTATGAGTGCTATTAAAAATTGGAAAAGTTACAGATGTTATTCAAAGTCGAAAATGGAAAAAGAGATTGCTTCTGGAAACAAGGACCATAGATAGAGATGAATGAAGAAAAAAGTATAACATAATGTAAGAAGATGCCATGGAAACTACTAGGGAAGGAAACATTGGCAAGGTACTGCACGTGGAGGTGCATCAAGAGAAGTCCGGGGATAGGAGGTAGGAAGGCATACTAGAAGGTTATATTTTGGGCATGAAGATGTACCATGTGAAAAGAACAAAACGATCGATTAATGAGAGGATTTTTGGTATGTGGAGGAGCAATAAATGTACCAAAAATTGAAAATCTATATAAAGAGGGGATGCAAGTTCATTTTTACCATTGCAATCATGATAATTTGAAAGATCCAAGTGCGACCAAGATGCGAGAAGAGTATTCAGGTATGAAGAGTGTGAATCGAGATGTGACGAGTAGATTTGTGCATAGAGGAAGCTTGCATCCCTAGTTACAAAGGGTTTGAGTGAAGCAAGGCATTACAAAAGAGCTAGGGCATGTAATTTCAACTAGGACATGCTAAATCAAGCTAGGGTTTGGGTTTTCATGTTGTAGGAGATAAAAGAAAAGTATTTGAAGTAAGAATATTGTAGGTTATAAATGGCACCAAAGAAAGCACCCACAACAGGAGTAAAAGGGAAGAAGAAGGTCAAAGTGGAGGTTGAAATGACCCCGAGAGTAATTTCTTAGAAATGTAGTATCTAGAGGGTGTAATTATGGGTCAAGAATGGGATTCCCACATCCGGAAGAGAAATATTAGTGACTACAACCATCGTACAACTAAAAATAAGGAGATGGATGTGTTATTAAACACAAAGATGAATAAGCACACATTAGAATATATGCCAGTGTACAATGATGCTGGTGAGAAGTTACTAAAGTAGATTGGAGTCTACTAGTTGTATGAGCTGCCATATTTTGGGAAGTATGAACCATTGTATCGATGGTTGATGAGAAGATTCCATGAGGACTTCTTCTACTTCACCGAACGGAGGGTTAGAATCATAGCTGCCTTGATTTCAATAGTGACAGGACTAAGGGCCTCAAAAGCAGATCTGGAGAGTGATTTAACTGATAAGGCAACAACTCAAGACAAGGAAGGAGATGGGGTATACCAAAGGTCCGCACAGTATGGACATCAACAAATTGAAGAAGTACCTAGTAGTGTAGGCAACTGCACATCTTGTAACAAAGATGAATGACCAAGAAAGGTGGTCACAGGTAAACACAATGTGGCTACATTTTGCAAAGAATATGTCTCAAGGAGTGATCTACAATATCATGGATCACATAGAAAATACAATCATTGAAGAAGCGCAGATAGGTGACATAATAAGTTTTGGTGCTATTTTATTATCTTTGGTGTTTATGGAGATTGGAGTGTCCGATGGGCCAAAGGAGAATATTTTGAGAGTACATAGAACACAAGTCTCTAGAAAAAATATTTCAAAAATACTTGTGCAAAGGATTAATGAGAGGACCATTCAAGAAGAGGGTAGAGAAGTGGTATGTTAGACTCCATGCAATGTTCAAAGAAGAGTAGAGCATACCCAAGGAGTTGCCTTCGGTGGTGGGTAAGGTAGTAAATTTTGTAGTCTACCATCATTTTTTCATCCGACGATTTTCCATGAAAGATGAGGCTTGGAGCGCATAGTGAAAATTACCAAATGACTTCACATCAAGATATTTCTAGGCATCAATTCACCAGTTTTCGGATGCATGCCACATAAGCTTCAATGTAGACAAGGTAGATCATGACTACCACAATTTGAGAAAGAAATATGTATATCTAGGGTAGAATTCCTAAATTGAGAGGCTCATCTTAGATTTATTAAACATGAAGCATGTAAGATTGGAAGTTGGGGACACTAGAGTAGTGCTGTGTGTACCTGTAACTCAAGTCCAAGATGGGGAACAATAAGTATGTGGAGAATGACTTCTTGATCCCAGTCTTTGCCAAAAGGTAAGCATACAATGGAAAAATTTCCAATTCTTGAGTCCACAGAGACAATAAAAGTAGATGATGAAGAAGAAGAACATGAAGATAGTGGTGGTTTGGAGCACAAAGGTAGGAGGAAACCTCCAAATAAAGAAGAACCTAAGAGCATGACTACTCCACCGTAGCTAAAAAGATGAATATGATGAGGACTTGGATGCAGTCCAAGGAGAGTGCCATTTCAAAAGGGTGTTTAGGAGAACCAGGACCTAAGGTGCTACTCCATAATTAGTGTGTAGATCACATCAACTCTCTCCACAAAAGGAGAAAAATGAGAAGAGAAGAAGGAATTTGAAGCTGAATGAGGAGGTGGAAGAGTCGAGGAAAGCATACCTAATTACCCTACACCTCCAGAGAATGTGGAAGAACAAAAGGATGAAGAAATGAAGGATGGAGAAGAGGGAGAAAAGGAGGTAGATGAGATAGCTACTGAGACTTCTCAAATAATAGTAAAAAAGCTTTGAATCTTGAAGATCAAATTCCTAAGGGGCCAAGATCAAGAGAACAAGTGGGTAATATGTTCCACCAGTCATGGGCTACACCAAGGACACAGGTAAAATTTCCTACGCCCATTTTCAGAGAAAAGTGACACAAAAGGATTTGTATGGATAGGAGTTGATGGATGAAGATATGGCAACCATGAACACAAGGAAGAAATTGTCATGGTCTATGAACACACACATGGATGAACCGGACTTTGATGTATGTGAAGAGTCATATGTATCAATGAGGTTGAAGAAGACACCTCGAGCCGTATATAATAGTAAAGCTTATTATTATGTTAGATGAACAAGTGAGAAATTATTTCATAAAGGTATTAACAGAGGTGTCATGGAGAAATATGGATAAGGCTGCAATAGTTAGGGCACTACGAGAAGAACTCAAAACTAAGGAAGAAGAAATAGCGCGCCTAAAGAAATAAAAAGACTTGGCATAGAAGAAGCACATTTTTTTCATCAGCATGGCAGAGGAATTCGGGGACAATATCATGAAGGAAAAACCACACTTAGAGCCAAAGGTACCCAAAATGTTTCCTTCAACAATGCATTATGTAAGTACCTTGGTGGAATTAGTGCTTGAAGATGAACTCTCGAGAATGCCAAAGACAAAATGATCTAGCGTAGGAAGCAGAGAAGGAAAAAGCTTTGCAATGAGAAAAATTGCAACATATGAGGGGTTTCTTAAGAGCTTGCAAGAGGAAGTGAATAAATCAGATCAAGCATTGAATATTTGTACAACCCTAGAAGCCATTATAAGAATCGGGACCATCTTGGAAAGACAAAGTGAAGTCCTAAAGGCCATGAAGGTTGAGACCTTGGGCTGCACATAATGATTAGCGCTAATCTATCGAAGCATGAGGCCCTTACATTAGCTCAAGAACTACATAAGGAAAAGATGGATGAGCTTGGGAAACTCATCATGTAAAATATATATTTATTAGAAGGAAGAATGGCTGCCATGTCTAACATTGTGTTGGTCTTGTAGAAAGAGAAAGGAGAGATTGTGAAAGATGAATTAGAGTCAATTGTAGTGGATATCCCAGAGAAGGCAGAGGTCGTGCTCAATTTTTGGAAAAATTTAGAAGTAGAGATAAAAGAAGAAAATCTAGAATTGATTATTCAAGTTGAAGCGGTAAGATATCTTTGCTGCCAGGTAAAGAAATTATTTTGTTCATAAATATTCTTTCTATTCTTATATTCTTTGATTCATTTTGAAGAAAAACCATTTCCGAGGTGGCAATGCAACTAGTGTGGGGTAATGTTGATTAGTTAAACTATGGCACTTAGAAAATAACACATATAAGGTTCACGTGGAAGAGTGGAGTGCATTTAATAGCACAGGAGGATAAAAAAGGAATCATGCACTGAGGATAGAGACAAATTTGGGATGTAGCTTTTTTCATGATGAGGAGATATTTTTGGAGATAGCGTGCCAAAAACAAACCATTTAGAAGCTTGCGTGACAAACATTAGTTATTTTTGGAGGATTGACTACGAAGTCTTTACATGGATATAGGCTGAGAATAGATCTATTATCGATTAACTAGAAGAATTCTATTATTAGCGCACTTGTATGTGTGGCTATTTTTGTAATGATACATGGCTAATAATTACATACGGCCTATATTGGGATTAGATAAGTGGTTAAGGGAAATTCCCCACTCTTGTAAATATGTAGTGAACTATGTAGCATAAAAGAAGAGTGAGAAATGAGTTATTGTGAGGTTACGCAGCCAATTCGATGCGCGCATGAGCGTATACTACTATTATTGTAAAGAAGCTTCGTGTATTACTCTATTTAATATAATTGAGGTTATTAAATGAATTAAGGTGTTTATCATGGTTGTAGTTTATCTTTGCATGAGTAATTTCTCTATGATTATTGTTTGATTCATGATACTTTGAGATCTAGATCTATATATGTATTATAGAATGAAATAATAGTCATAGGTTTGATGTTTTAAGTCTTCATCATGCTAACATCCTAAAATAACAACCCTAAAGAGGGACCTAGTACCTTTGTACACACTTTGGGTGAGCGCTCGCCTTGTCTCGAGTGATGTGCCGGTGTGCACGGGATTTCTTGGTGAATTCTAGGTTGCATCAAGTCTCATTTCTCTTCTTAACCACATGTACATCCTTAATTAGGTCTAATAAACCTATTTTTCTTGTATCAAACCTAGACATGATAGTCATGATATCGTCCTTCTTAGCCTTGTCAACTTCTTGTTTGTGTTATGTCTTGGAAAATACTCCTTTTGAGCTTGATGACATAGATGAGAAAGGTTTAATTGTTTCTTATTCGAATTTAATAGATTCTACATTGAGGATGATATTAGGCATACATAATTTCTTATCCTCATGCTTAGGTTTGATCTTCTTATTCAACACACTCTTTTCCCTTTTATACACATGCGACTTCTTACTTTGTATGGAGCAATCAAAATGAAAAAATCCTTCTATATGACTTGTTTTATAACATTGATAACGAACATCATTCTTCTTACCTCTTGAATGAAATGAGTTTATATTTTATCTACAATCCATGGCTTTGTGATAATACTCACAACATGAATAATATTGTACTTGATGGAGCTTTCATAATTCCATGAGTACACATCCCTTGAGAACCTAATTGTTCAATATCTAGCTCTATGACCAAATTCATTACATGAATAAAAATAACCATTGCAATAATAATCATACTTCATTGCATTTGGTTTTCTAACGGTGTTAGAAATATCTAAACCAACCTTCTTGGTCTCCTTTATTTTTCTTGGGTACTTGGTCCAACCTTTTTATCTTCACAATTATCCATATGCTCTCCTTTGAAGCCTAGGCATGTTTTTCATAAGTTAAAATTTGACTATCTAAGGTCCCATCTAATGCCTCATAAATATTATCTAATATTTCATACATCTTCAACATGTTGGATGCTTCTTCTAACTCTATTTTCAAGGAACTCAACTCATCTACATACCTAAGACAATATTCTTGTTTGAACTTTAGAGCTTCCGTCACACTCTTAACTTGAGATTCCAACTCTTTAATGGATTTAATATACTCAACCTCCATACAACCAATTTTCTCTTACAATCCATAGATTAGGGACTCTAAAATTTCATACTTCTTCCTCAAAGTCACCAAAGACATGTGTCAACTCTAGATGATTTTCCCATTACTTCTAAGATCTCGTCCAACTGGTTAAACTTGCTTCAAAAGTATCTAGCTCTAATACAAATTTTTAGAAGCACAGAGAATGGGGGATCAAATCAGTCTTACAAAACACTCATTTCATATTCATAGATTACAACATTATCCAAAACAACCATTCAACATACATATGCAATTATGATCTTATTAGGTGTGTTTCATCCATCCAAAAGTACATGAAACAAAGAAGAGAACATAAGAACACCAGGTGTAAGTGGGAAAACCTTAAGGGGAAGAAAAAACATTGAAACCTCTACTAATATTACTCATAATAAAGGACTTGCATGAATATTACACATCACACAAGATTTTATTAGTGAGACACCAACCCCACAAGGAGTACCAACCCCTAGTTTAGTAAGACACCAATCCTACAAGGAGTATACAAACCCTTAAGATGACTAAGAACTCTCATATCTGCTTGAAATGGATGATCATTGAAGATATGTTTCTCCCACAACTGATTGTGATCATAAATTTAGCTCCATGCACATCAAACAATCTAAAAATTCTCTTTCCTTACTAACTCAAATATACTCCTTTATTTGTTAATTAGGTCTAATGACCTTTAATAACTTAACCTAAAATATTCTCAATTATGCATGACTCTTCTAAGATCCTCCCTTGACCCCTATAATTTCTTCTCTCCCATTCTCTAGTGGCTCACATCCTTACACACTCAACTAGTACAACTTATTGAATCAACTCCTAAAAACCTCTAGGTCATCCAAGACCATATAGGGAAGTCTTCTCAACTAGAGAAAATGCCTAAAAAATCATATATATTCACTTATTATGACCAATTAGGTTGTTATAGCTCTTACAAACATGAACAAACATAGCTAGCCCAAAATATGCCTAAA
Organism: Taxus wallichiana var. yunnanensis; assembly: GCA_018340775.1. Taxonomy (NCBI): domain Eukaryota; kingdom Viridiplantae; phylum Streptophyta; class Pinopsida; order Cupressales; family Taxaceae; genus Taxus; species Taxus wallichiana. Next base: position 503,322,201 of record CM031243.1, on the reverse strand, counting down.
ACAAGGTCTTCTTCACCAAAAAATGCATCATAACCTTCAAGGGCATACTCTAGCTTTATAAAGAATAAGAAAGATTCAAAAAACCTAGGGAAAACCTCTCAACATCACCAACTAGCTCAGAAACATTTGCAACCTTCACCAACACCATCAAGCACACTAAGATGAAAGTAATCTCAACAAGGTCTTCAAACACCTAGAAAACAATCATGAAAATTAAATGAGTTCACATATCAAAACTCATCATCAAGGATCAAGAAATATACCATTAGTAATGTCTTTGAGTATATTATCTGAAACAACTCATACCAATCACCAAAACATAACACAAGGCATCCAAATACTTTAATCTATGAAACTTCTCCAAATGGGAATTACGACTCAAGAACCCATCTTCATTAAACCATGCTATAAAATATTTAAATCCACTTAAAATCTCAACCAATAATTAGAAAAAAAATCATTAGGGATAAAATAAACCTCCTCAAGCGCTAAGAATCATATGTCATTTAGAAAAACACACACTAACACACCTGATCCAAAATACCTTCTTGAAAAGCCTAAAAGGTTTGATTAGGCCATTAAGGCTTAGGAAAGAAAATAAATCTATAGATCAAACCATGGATTCAAACACATCATGAGGGACATGTATAATCTATCTAATCTCCAATAACCTTTCTCCAACATGCAAAACAATTAAGCTCAACTCAAACCTACATCACTAGGTTTTAGCCCTTAAGGCCAAAAGTGGTAGGCTAACTTTGAGGACCCCTATATTAAATTTTCTCCACTGTACTTGTCTGAAAATTTACATGGAAATTTATTAAACCTCCAAAAATTTATAGAATAATTCAATTCTTCTAATGAAACCTTCATCTTAGACTTGAAACTAAAAATCAACTCAAAACAATAGTTTTTGTTGTTAGAAGTCCAAAACAATGAGAGGGGGTGAATCCATTTTTTTCGGTATTTTGAAACAATTTATAAGTTTCAACCATCCAAAATTAAGATATATTAATCAAGATGAAGTGTGATCATTCAAACAAATAGAGAAATAAAGTAACACACACATGAATACCAATTTTAATGTGGGAAACCATAAAGGGAGAAAGCCCATTGAAACCAAAGAACTAGCTTAGACATACTGTCCTTTTACAGTTACAATGATTTCATTGTTGAGAATCAACTCAACTTGAGGCTACAACCCCAAAATTTGGTCAAGCTACTACTTAACCTTCTATAAGAATCTACTTTTTAGAAGCTACAACTCCCAAAACTTCAATCAGGCTTCTACCTATTTCTTCTGTAAGCTACAACTCACAAGGAAGCTTCAACTCCCTCTTGCTAAGCTACAACTTAGTCTTCAATAAAATGGTTGATCACTCCCAATTAGTTGGACCTTAATACAACAAATTGTGATCTCCAAATCAGTCCATATATATTTTTGTTCCCCTCTCTACATCATTTGTAAATACTATTGCACAAGGATTCTCTCATACACACATTCTTCCATACTCCTTCACACCAAAAATCTAGTCTTCATGCATTATTTTTATCTCACCTTCAACTACTGCAAAACTCTGATTTTATAGGCTGTTGTCACACTCTCATTCTCTTCATAATCCTGTCCTTGAAAAACCTCTTCAATACTCACTTTCTCACATATTCAAATGACCTAGACCTAGTCTTCATACATGTTCAGCCCCTTACTCTACAACAATAACTCTCTTTCTAATTTTTCAACAAAAAAAATTACATAATTTTAGATATTCTAAATCTTCATTTCAGACTTATTGAAGGTATCCTCACCTTCACCTTACCTACATAACTCTACATATTTACATATCCAATTGAATTAGGAGATCAAACAACTACACAAGAAACTATTATTTTTTCATAATTACATCTGTAATTGACTCACCCCTTTTGTTAGTTTCACAAAATATTGTATTCTAACCAAGCATGAAGGAACTATTAGTGAAAATCTACAGCACCACCTAAATGACCTCCGGACATGCAGTTCAGAATTGGGTCACCTAGTGTGATTGCACAACATTGAGTTTTCTATAAGTGTGGGACCTTGCAAATTGAGAAAACTCTCTAGATTGAAGCTAGTTCTTACTCCTCTATTTAGGTGTATGCATGTAATCTTTGCAGAGGTTCTGATTCAAAATTCCTACTTTAAAACTACCAAGGAGACAGGGTTGAGAGAAAACAAGGAAATGGAAACAAAACTAAGCAAAAAATAAAAAGGTGATACACCAAAGGAGTGTTGAACTCCTTGATTTGTAAATATAAACAAAAATCATGAATATGCAACAAAAAGACATGCACAAATTACTAGAATGCAATGAAGGATTAGGAGACAATGATAACTGCATGAGAGGGTTGAAAATCGATCACAAAACATACATTATCATGTCCAAATTTGATACAATACGTTGCAATAGAAAAGAGGAAAAAATGTGCTACAGTCTTCATGGGAGGTCTGAAACTCCTTCAAATCCACCTACTAAGGGGAAAAGAAGAGCTTGCAGAAGCAAGAACATCCAACCCTTTACAAATGAGCCAAAACTGGCTTTTAATGGTGAAGCAAAAGAAGAGAAAGTAAAAATGCAAGAAAAATGGTTTATGAACTCAACCACCAATCAAATCCCTTCAATCTCACCTGCAAAGTGATGGGCTTCATGTAAAAAACCATACACCAAAGTACATTGCTTTGCAGATTTAAAAAATGACCCATACTTCATTAATTTTGGTGGTTGAATGTCATTTATGTATTTTTTACGTGCCAGAGATGTTTTCTCATTTTCCTCCCACAAATCTCCATCAAAATTCAAAATAGAACCCTCCATCATATAGAGAAGTTCACTAGGTTTCCAATGATATAAATAACGTGAAAATATGAGCTTTGGATCAAAAAATAAGGCCATTTGAAGATTTAGGGAAAAAATGGTGAAAAATAGGGTCAAAATTAGGTCGGTGGGGTCAAACTTTAAAATTTTCCATTTTTTAAATTTGGGAAAAATTTCCAAAATTCTCTACACCTCACCACTCTAGTGACATGTGTTGACCTCTAGTTCACTTGGTGGGGCACACTTCTTTTTCTCCATTTGTGCCTCTGTCACCTTGGCAAAAAACCAAAGTTTCCTCCGCGCCTCCGACTCCTACCACTGTCATGGACACGTGTCACTTCCTCATTGGCTATGGGCCTTCTAACTTTCCTCCATCCTCCTTCGAGGGCCTGTGGGCCAAAATTTTCCCTTTGCACCTTTTTGGAAAATTTTCCAACTTACCTCCGCCGGCCCGACCTCCTCGCCACGTGGCACCATTTCATTGGCTGCAGGCCTGTCTAGGGAAATTTTCCCCAAAAAACTCCGTCGAGCCATAACTTTCAAAATATTTGGAGTTAGGAGGAAAATTTTACCTTTCTAGAAAGGTGAGAAAATTATCTATTTGATGAATCCATTTCCAGAATCCTTTGAGTGCTTGAAATGTGTAAATCTTGAATTTGAAGCACAAGGAAGGAAAGAATGAAGGCAAGTTAGACAAAATAAGTAGGGGGCTCATTTTGGATAACAATTTTGGCGACTCTCAAGGGTCATCTACCTACTAGATGAATGATTAGTGGCCTTTGAATCATCCATTGGGCATGGAGTCAAGCCTGATAACCAATTTTGATCTGAACTATGAAAATATGACCTTTGAGCTATTTGGAAACCCACTAAACTCGGAGTTGATCTTCACCAAAGTGCCACTGAAATGGATTTTGCAAGAGCAAAACCAGCACCACAAAAAACTATGTACAAACTAAAAATCATAAATGCTCCAAATGGAACATACAGAGTGTCAACAAGAACTTCTTCTGCTAAAATAAAACCTACCTACACTACTCTAACCAAGAGCAAAGGGAGCTCAAAAAATCCTACAACCGGAAAGGAGAAATAGCTTCCTTCCTAAAAAATGGCAGCCATGTAGCTGATTTAGCACTAAACATGACTGGTTAAATGAGTGGAAAATCAACAAGAACTCCGGGTCTTCTACCCATATCAGCAAGGTGTCAACTAAAAACAAGTTGAATAACTCTTCTAGTTGCTTTGCATTTGGATTGAAGAGGTATGATAGCTGATCCTTGGTACTTTGTAGCTCATCCTCATGGTTATAAGAAAGCATGACTAGTTGTGGCTTCTCATTTGGCTCCAATGAAGCCAAATACCTGATTGGGCAAGGGATGATCTATTTAATATGCCCATAGCTCTGATTTTCAACTCCAAAAATGGAGTCTCCTTGTGGCCCTTCTTTGATGGATGGTGTGGAAGAAATGATGGAATTCTTCTCGCTCTTTCCCTTCCTTTTCCCATGAAGTACATGGAAGATTTAAACCTTCCAAACTTGTTCCAATGTTCCAATGATATTTTTCGGTGTTCTCCTTTGTGGCAAGAGGCTCTTGATGTTTGAGAATGAATGGTGAAGAAAAAATGTTGTAATTTCATTGGCTCCTCAAAGCACTAAGCTGATAAACAATCAAAATCTTTGTTTTCCCAATGCAACAAAGCTTTTCTCCTTGCATGGGACCTTCAAAGCATTTTCTTCATGTGCAACTTGTTTCAAACATGAAATGGTCAAACTCATCCAAAAAATATGATTGTAATTTCAGCTTTGGCTCCTCATCCAAACATTCTTCTAATGGTTCATTAATCAAAACAATCAAAAAATTTTTCAATTTGCTTCCTTCATCCAATGGCTTCAAACATGATTTAATCTCTTCCATTTTCTCCTCTTCAATGGGGTTTGGAGCTGGTTTTTCATCCTCCACAATGACTGATTTGGTAGTGCAAATTGGATCAGCATTTTCGGAAAAGTGCCAACATGGACACCCAACATGTGACAACTTTTTTCTTGCTTCAAACATTACTATAAAATCAGCCTTTTTACCACTTCATTTTCAAACAATTCAAACTCATCCAAAAAATCATATTTTTGGAGAGATGAAGTGGGGGAGAAACATGGAATTTCTTGTGCCTTTTGCTCACAATTTGGACCTGTTTTGTTCACCTCCATAATGGCTTCATTAATCAAATCAGCCCCTTCAAATGAAAGAAAAAATTTATCAATAATGCTTCCTTCATCCAATGGCTTCAAACATGATTTAATCTCTTCCATTTTCTCCTCTTCAATGGGGTTTGGAGCTGGTTTTTCATCCTCCACAATGACTGATTTGGCAGTGCAAATTGGATCAGCATTTTGTTCAGAAAAGTGCCAACATGGACACCCAACTTATCACCAACAAGACTCATGCTTTTTTTGCTTCATGTTACTATAAAATCAGCCTTTTTACCACTTATTACCCAACTCAAACCTCCTTTGAAGGCTTAATCATCAAGGGATCTTTGTTATCCCAAATTTGAGATCCAAGCTTACCAAACTTCTGATTTTTTCTTCTTTGTTTGGTTCTTCTTCTTGTTGTCCTTGACTAGCATTCTGATTTTTATCTTCCCAACATGGATTTGGGAATGCAAGAGGATGGGTGGGTTGTAACTCAATTGATTTTGAAATTTTTTTGGTGTTGGAGGAGGTAGAAACTCTTGTTTCTTTGGAGGGAATGGTTGTTTGGAAGGGAAAAGGACAGAAGAATTGAGATGAGGTGGAAGACTAGGAAATGGAGAAATGGATTCACACTTGGGCAGCATGGGCTAGATTTGGAATTTGGCATTCAAAATGAGATGGTGTTGCTTGAGGAATGGAAAGAGAAAAACTAGATGATGGTGTACAACTTACCCATTGACAAGGTTGCTCAACACCAAATTTATAGGCCTCTATCTCCACTGTCCATTGTGCAAGTGTAGACACCAAATTTGTGTCTTACGACCTCCCGTACCATGCATCTCATTTCGCAACCTAACCTCATCACCTAAACCGTACACAATTATTTATTAATTACCTTACAATTAATAAATCCACATCTCCAAACCTGCCACCTCATTTTGCCACCTCATCATGACCTAGTCCTAACCCTAAACTAACCTAATTAAGACCTATAACTTGGTCTACATCCACACCCATGACTAATGACTCCTCACTCGCACCCAAAACCGACCTCATAATGACTTGACCAAGCCCACAACTAATCCCTCAGAGAAAAGGAGGGAAAGTTGGCTATTTTACTAAAAATAGCCCACTTTGACTGAACCGATACCGGTTTCTACTCGACCGCCGTCGGTTACGTAACCGCCATCGGTTCCCTGTAAATGACCTCCCCAACCAAAAACAAAGGATCCGAAAATTCATTTGGGGAAGATCGGGAATTCATTTGGACGAGCAGAGACAAGTGAAGAAACAAGAAGAGTTGGCAGAGGAGGACATTAAGCCCAAGACTGCAACTGAGTAACCAGAGCCCTGTGACACTCATCCGAACATTGGGAGGGAAGATAACTCATCTTCTGATTGTCAGATCATCCTACCTGAGTTCTACCTTTGTCATCACAGTCCTTGGACCTGCATCCTCATCAATAACCAGTAAGTAGTATCTTGTATGTCCTTTTAATAACATTTCTTGAACTTCTGAATCACAGCCATTATAAGTCTATTCCTAGATCTACTACCCGGTAACACACTACATCTAACTGTCATTCCTCTACCCTTACGTTACCCCAAGAACACCCTCCCCATACTCTCTGAGTCCTTTTCATCACCCCGTTACCTAACCCCACTCATTTACCAGCCTTATAAACAACACAACCACCCTACAACCAACCTTCACCAAAAGCCCCTAAAACATTGCCCCTACCGATATCGGTTATCAGCAACCGGTACCGGTGACAGTGACCGGCATCGGTCACTGTGATTCAAAACCAAAACCAGCCTTTCTTCTATTGTTTTAACGAGGCAATTAAATTGTGATTTTACAATCATTTGTGTTAATTCATATTAGTAGGGGAACTGACCACCTTCGAAAGGAAGTTTTATATTTCCTGGGCCCAAGGCAGTTCCCTCAGTTATTGTCTAATTAAAATCTGGTGGTCTTGTATTCTTACTTGCAGGTAGTCCTTCCAAGACAAAAAGGAGTTCTTCGCAGTCGATCTGATCTCTCTCTACGGTATGCGCACACCCTCCCAACATTCAACAGGTATTCCTCCTAGCCCTAACCCTTATCTGTTTCTCAAGAGAATAAAAGGATAGAAGCAACTCTATTCCAAGAACTGAAACATTCTGCAAAACCTTCCTCTCGTGCTCATACCCAAGCTTTCACTTGGTCCTACGCCGACATGCCAGAATCGATCCTAACATTGCTGTCCATAACATTACCACGAAACGTGATTCCAAACCAGTTAAATAAAAGCGAGAAAAATGCATCCACACATTGCCCTCTTGGTCAAAGAAGAACTTCAACGACTCCTTTTTGTTTCCTTCATTTTCATTATATCCTCAATGGATTTCTACTAAAGTAACAGGGGGACTTTGGATATGTATGGATTTCCGGACCTTAATCTCGCTTCCCAAAGGATGACTTCCCCTACCAAGTATTGATCAACTTGTTGATCTCACTGCCGGTCATGAGATGCTTTCTCTCATGGATGGCTTCTCGGGATACAATCAAATTTTGGTAGCCCCGGCCGATCAACATAAAACTACCTTCATAACTCCTTGGGGAACCTTCTGTTATTGTGTCATGCCGTTTGGCCTTAAGAATTTGGTGCGACCTATCGCGGGCTATGACTTAAATTTTTCATGACATTATGCACACTATCCTTGAAGATTATGTCGATGATCTTCTTGGAAAATCTAAACATCGCAGTGAACATCTCGATGTTTTAGCCATTATTTTCGATCACCTGTTACAATATTGTGTTCGTCTTCAACCAAAGAAATGTGTCTTTGGTGTTCTTTCGGGAAAACTCCTTGGTTTTATTGTCTCTTTGCGTGGCATCGAGGTCGATCTAGCTAAATTCAAAGCTATCCTAGAAATGCCCCCACCCACTAACCTCAAACAATTGCATAGTTTGCAGGGAAAACTCCAATCTATCCGGCGTTTCATCTCACAACTCTCGGATCGATGTCAACCTTTCCATCATCTCCTTAAAAAGGATATTGTCTTTCAATGGAGCGAGGAATGTCACCAAGCCTTTGAGGCTCTTAAAGCCTATCTCTTGCAGCCACCCGTGCTTATCCCACCTCAGGACGATCGCCCTTTCTACCTTTACCTTTCCACCACCAACCACGCTATAGGGGCCATGCTCACACATCATGACTCGAGTATCGAGAACAAGCCGTTTATTATATAAGTCGTACTCTGGTGGATTATGAGACTAGGTATACACATGTAGAAAAGTTGTGCCTAGCCCTATCATTCGTGGCCACCAAACTCCGACACTACCTCCTGAATCACAAAACTTTCATCATCACCAACACGGACCCCATCCATTATATGTATGCCAAGCCTCATCTAAACCAACACATCGCCCGATGGCTTATGCTCCTCGCTGACCTCGACCTTGAGTTTGTACACCAGAAATCAATCAAAGGACAAACTATCGCAGACCAACTCGCGGAAGCCCCTTTACCTGGGGAACAATTTACCAATTTTACTTTCCCCGACGAACTCATCGCCACTCTTTCACTCAGTGAGGAGTCGTATCCAATGACCCTTCTTCAATGGATCCAAATTCCAGCGTGACGGAGGGGCCGAAATTGTTCTCATTCCTCTTGATGCCTTGAGCCTATGCCTCTTTCATTCCGGCTCGATTTCCCGTACTAATAATACAAAGCAAAATACGAGGCCCTTGTTTTGGGTCTCCAGTGTCACGTTACACTTAGGTGTTAAATCTATTAACATTTTTGGCGACTCTCAATTAGTAGTCAATCAAGTTATGGGCATCTACCAATGTAAAAATGAATAACTTCAAAAGTACAAACACTACGTGGATTCACTTTTGACCTTATTTACTCATTATTCTATCCAAACCATTCCTGCTCCACTAAAAATTTGCGGATACTATGGCTTGCTTAGCCTCACAAATTCCTACCTCACCAACTGACTCTGACATATTCGTCTTGGTCCAACAACTCTTTGCCCCATCTTACTCCGCCCTGGATGTTTGTATGATAAATATTGTGTCTACTAATTCACAGGATATCTGGTATCACCAATTTCACGACTACCTCACAACCTCTGTTCTCCCACCTGACCTAACGAGTACCGGAAAACGTGATTTTCTTAAAAGTGTTTCTCGTTATTTCATCATGGGGGGACTCCTTTATAAACGTGGCTTTGATGGCATCCTCCTTCGATGTCTAACCGGCGCGGAGGTCACCTATACCATCCAACAAGTCCATGATGGTATTTGTGGTGGACATTTTTTAGTGGCCTTGTTGTGGCCAAACGAATCCTTTGCCTAGGTTATTATTGGCCTACTCTTAATAACGACTGCTACGAATATGTTAAGCATTGTGTTATGTGTCAGCAACATGCCAACCTTCAACATACTCCTAGCCATCCGCTACAGGTCGCACGAGATCTTTGGCCTTTCTCACAATGGGGTTTAGACCTTATTGGTGAGATTCATCCACCCTCTTCGCAACGTCACCGATGGATAATCACAGCAACCGAATATTACACAAAATGGGTGGAGGCCATTCCACTCATTTCAACCAAAAAAGAAAAAATCATAGAGTTCATTAACCATCACATTATCTGTCGTTTTGGTGTTCCTCATCACCTGATAACAGATAATGGAAAATCTTTCAAAAATAAGTTGTTACAAGACCTTTGTAACAACTTCGGTATCAAACTTAGCTTCTCGTCACCATACTATCCACAAGCAAATGGCCAAGCCGAATCTTCTAACAAAACCCTGACCAAAATTCTCATGAAAGTTGTTAATAATTCTGGGAAAAATTGGCCTGATCACATCCCTTTTGCCCTTTGGGCTTATCGGACTAGCATTCGTACCTCCACTAATGCCACCCCATTTTCTTTGGTATATGGTACCGAGGCTGTCTTGCCTCTCGAAATACAAATACCCTCCCTAAGAATATCTCTTCAGGATATTCTCACCAATGATGATTTCCGCCAAGAGTGGTTAGCCCAATTGGAGCTTCTTGACGAGTGTCGTCTTACAACTCTTGACCACCTTCAAATTTATCAAAAGCGCATCAAGCGTGCTTATGATAAGTGACTTCATGAGCGTACCTTTAAGGTTGGTGATCTTGTCCTCAAAGAAAATCAACATGTAACCAAACTAGAAAAGAGCAAACGTGGAAAATTTGCTCCAAATTGGATTGGGCCTTACATTATCACTCACACTTATGGATCAGGAACTTATCGTTTAGCTTCGCTTAATGGTAAACCTGAGCCTGAACCCCTTAATGCCTTGCATCTTTGACCATTCTATTGTTGAATTTAGTGTTATATCACTTCTTATCTACCTTGCACTCATCCCTTGAGCTCATTTACCACCGCATACACTTTGTTTCCTACATCTCAAAATCAAATCAAGCTCACATGGTTTGATTATCACCTCCCCTTAAAGATGCCTTCCCCTTTTTAGTCTAGTCCATGACTTCAAAGTATCAAAATGACACATTCTTAATTAAACACTTATGGGATTTTCTTGAGTCAAACTTCCTACAAAACTAGATGCTTTATGCCCAACGGACATCTAGACCTCTAAATTATACATAGACTACTCCCTCGAAGGATAGCTATATGCCAAACTATTGCTGCTATTATATATAGACTGCTCCTCGAAGGACAGCTATACACAAACGCCGCATCTGCTACTATAAATAGACTACTCCCTTGAAGGACAGCTATACACAGTCAGCCTTTATCAGAAGCTTCTCGCATTGATCAGCTTCGTGAAGACCTCAAGAGTAACAAAATACATATCCCTTGTAGACTTCCCACATCGATCAGTCTATATTCAGCAAAATAAAAGCCACATTCAAAAGAACTTTTGAGTCATGGACTTGTCTATTTAGGTTTGGTTCTCTTTCGTCAGGATACTCACTTTATAACAAGTTCTCTGCGCCTCAGCTACACCATCCACCTCACCTCACCATTTGTTTAAACAACAAAACTCAAGGGACGTGACGTATACCCGATATATTGTGATTATACAACTCTTTTCACCTATCGACTTCTCGTCTATGCAAGGTACCTAGGGGTTCAAGCTCATTCTACGTTATTATGTGGTTTGTTTAGCTCTTTTCAACTATGGAACACTTTTCCCTCTTTTACCCAAATCTAGGATTATGTGTTGACCTTAATCAGGACATGGTTCCCTACCACTTGGGTAGGCTAACTTTCACTTCACCTATACCTATACCAACATCGCCAATTCCTTACCAACACCAAAACCTACCAATATCAATATTTTTACTAACCAAAAATTGCCTAACCATGCCTAAATTGCCTGAATTCACTCTCCCCTGTTCTAAGGGAGAACTACATCGGTCTGAGGCCCCTCCTTGCTTTGTGCAATGGGCTATGTAGGCAACACTTAGGAGACATGGGGTCTCCCAAGGTTAGCTCGACCATCCCCTACCATAACCTATCATGTGTTGTAAATATACATATTTTTGTGTATTTTTTTTTGCCAACATTCATCTTTATCATTTTTCAAAACAAACATTCAAAACACAACCATTCTTATTATTATAACTCAAATCAACATACATATTCAGTTTTATTTAGATGTTCAACAAATACATCTTCTCTATCATCGACGCGCAGGTCAGCATCCTTATTTATTCTTATACCTCTATAAAACTCACTTAGACCCTTGCGCCTCATCCCGAACCAGGTGATGATCGTGATCGTCGACGCCTCTCGCCGGGCCTCTCCATCCTCAAAGGCACCACGGCTATTGGTACCACCCACTGATCTGCCAATCTCTCCTGTAACATATGAATACGCCCTCTCACATGGAGGAATCTCGCCTCTAGTCTCTCCGCTCGTGACTCCGCAACCGCTAACAATCTGTTGTCTCATTCACCCGCATTTGGAGCTGATGAACTAAACCCTGCAGACGATCTCTCCACTGTAATCACAGCTATGTCAGGATGATCGGCCCTCTCACGTGAACCTCGCAGCTCTGCTACCCACCATAATCTATAAGCCTCTGTTGCTCCTGCATCCATTACCCTATGATCGGCTGCTATCTCTTCTGGTCCTTCTGGAGGTGTCGGCCGGGGAGGTGAGAATGATGCCTCCACGTCAATCCTCATGTATGGTCTATAAGCCATGGGTATATCCTGAACAAATCCAAATTGTCACCACACGCGATCTAGAGGAATCCTCTCATACTCACCTGGCCTATGCCCCGCAATCCACCTCAATCACTCTACACCCCTCAACTCCTCAGCTATGTTCTCTGTTACCATATAGTTCCGTAAGGCCTCCAATAGATATCCACAATTGTCACCATCTCCCATACCTACCTATAATACTCGATGTCACCTGTCCTGGCCTGGGATCTTGCCTCTTGTTCTATCTAGACCCATCGTCTGAATCCCAACCTCTGCACTCCTGTCTCTCCCGACTGGATGGGTCAGCCTATTGGTCGCACGCAAACAATGTGCTCATAGGCCCAACAATGTAATAAGTATGAACAATCCAGTGTCGTCCTGTGACTTCGCCTGCAAGCCCATAAACCCCTGTATAGCTCCGCCAAATATGTGGGTGCCCATGTGAAATTCACATGCTCCTTTCTATCATTTCCCAAATAATACACATCAATGCTTTTGGAAATATTCTGCCATCCACCCTCGGTAATGCATAATACCCCACCGCTATCATTAATACTACTGCCAACCTTGTTGCCTCAGGGTGTGCTGCATACATTATACCATAAGTGAATGTCAAACCTCGCTGTGTCAAATCTCGTGCAGCTGGACCAAATACTGCTGTTATTGCTCCCCGCGCTGCACTCGGCCCTGCCTGATACACTGGTCTTCCTATAATTGGGAGCCTCAAGATCCTAAACACATCTTCCAACATCACTGTCATCTCCCCTGTTGGTAGATAGAAGGTATTTTTTTGGGTTCCATCTCTCAATCAAGCACACTGCATGACATAGCATGATTGCTTGCAATTCATGAATAATAGCGGATTCCACTTAGCCCCACACAGTTTATCAATGCCCATTCAGCTGGTGCTACATCCGCTCGGATTCGTGACAACAACGCCCGACGGTACAGTATCATTCATCCTTAACCCTGCCTCCGCCTGCACACATCAAAATGACACACAACCATTCAATAAATCAAATCCCCAAGGGTTTTTCTCACATTCTGGAAATTCCTACAGTAACCGGTATCGGTTATAGATAACCGATACCGGTTTACTAGCCGATACCGGTTATCTCTAAACGATACCGGTCACTGTCAAAAATATACAACATGCTTCAAAACATACACCTGCGATAAATATTTTTCCGTTTACTCCTCTCTATACCTAAAAACATACGTGAACACCCTGCTTACCTACCCCATAACACTCACCCCATCCCAAACCCTTTCCTATCACCTTTTCTTTCTCATCTTTATCCACTTACTCTCTCTCATCCTATTCATAAAACATGCAAGAATCAAATTACAACCAAACAGTTTACCTCTTGGGATGCACGGGCGCTAAGGGTGGAACTTGTCTTCCCTCTCGTCCCCACCTGGATGCTTCTCCTTGTTCAGCCATGTTCACCACCCTCTTCAAATATAACTTGCCTTTTAAGAACTTGTGACTTTAAAAGAACTTTGTTGCCACCTGCTTTTCTATTTTTAGAAAAGCTCTGCTTTGCATACACCGGTATTTCCGCTATGTAACCGAGCACGCTTCAGACTCTATCGACGCCGCTAGCTAACCGACACGGTCACATACTGTTTATTATAAATCTTGGGCCTTTTCTTTACAGTGTTTAATG